>JAGFNQ010000436.1:42307-67637 GCA_024364735.1 Boesenbergia rotunda | reverse complement strand
ATCTGTCTGGAAACTGGCATCTGTATACCCACGTATTACCATATCTCCTTCTCCATATATTAGGAACACATCCTTAGTTCTTCTTAAGTACTTAAGGATTGTCTTGACAGCCGCCCAATGATCCATTCCTGGATCCGACTGGTATCTGCTTGTGACGCTCAAAGCATACGATACATCGGGCCTTGTACATAACATAGCATACATGATAGATCCTATCGCGGATGCATAAGGAATCTTATTCATGCAAATCCTCTCGCCTTCTGTGCGCGGACACATAGACTTTGAAAGGATGATCCCATGCCTGATGGGAAGGTAACCTTTCTTGGATTCCGACATGCTAAACCTTTTTAGTAATCGGTCTATATATGTAGACTGTGAAAGACCAAGCAATCGTTTTGATCTATCTCTATATATTCTAATCCCAAGGATATAGGTTGCTTCTCCCAGGTCTTTCATGGAGAAAGTTTTGGACAACCAAATTTTAACTGTCTGTAAGACTGATATATCGTTTCCTATAAGTAATATGTCATCGACATATAATACTAGGAATACGACTGCACTCCTACTAACCTTCTTGTACACACAAGGTTCGTCAGGATTTTGTGAGAAATCAAACTCTTTGATTGTCTCATCAAAATGGATGTTCCAGCTCCTGGATGCTTGCTTCAGTCCATATATGGATCGTCGAAGCTTGCATATTTTAGTTTTATCAACCGATGTGAAAGCTTCAGGTTGTATCATGTATACATCCTCAAGCAGGTTTCCATTAAGGAAAGTTGTTTTCACATCCATTTGTCATATCTCATAATCATAATGAGCTACTATGGCTAGGAGCATCCGAATGGATTTAAGCATAGCTACTGGCGAATAGGTTTCGTCATAATCAATTCCTTGTTTCTGACGATATCCTTTTGCCACTAATCTAGCCTTAAAGGTAACAACATTACCTTCCATATCAGTTTTCTTCTTGAAAACCCACTTGCACCCTATGGGCTTAATCCCTTCAGGTGGGTTAACCAAGTCCCGTACTTGGTTTTCGTACATGGAATCCATTTCCGACTTCATGGCTTCAAGCCATTTGTCCCTTTCTGAACTTTTCAGAACATCTTCATACCTGATAGGTTCGTCATCGCTTATGAGTAACACGTCGTTCGATTCACTTATGAGAAATCCGTATCTCTCTGGAATATTGCGTGTCCTATCAGACCTTCGAAGAAGTGGTGTTGTTTTAGGTTCAACTGATAGCTCATCATTATGAGTTATTGGTTGTGGGTCTAGACTAGGTGTCTCTGTAATGTCTATTGGAGTTTCTTGAACTTCATCAAGTTCAATGTCACTCCCACTGTTTTCTTGTAAAAGAAATTCTTTTTCCAGAAATACAGCATGCCTTGAAACAAACACCTTTTGTTCCAAGGGATGATAGAATTGGTAACCCTTCGTTTCCTTAGGGTATCCAATAAATAGATATTTATCAGACTTAGCATCCAATTTGTCTGATATAGTCCACTTCACATAAGCAAGACAACCCCATATCTTAAGGTGAGTTAAGTGAGGTTTCTTACTATTCCATGTCTCATATGGAGTAGTAGAGACTACCTTGGTCGGGACTCTATTTAGCAAGTAAACAACTGTCTTAAGTGCATAGCCCCAAAAGGATTTTGGAAGAGTTGCATGATTCATCATCGACCTAACCATGTCCATTAAGGTTCGGTTGCGCTTCTCAGATACACCATTATGCTGTGGTGTATACGGCGGAGTCCATTGGGACAATATCTCATTGTCCCTAAGATAATCTTGAAACTCTTGACTTAAGTATTCATCACCTCGATCGGATCGAAGTATCTTAATACTTTTGCCAAGCTGTTTCTCTACTTCATTTCTGAACTCTTTGAATTTCTCAAAAGCTTCAGATTTATGTTTCATCAAGAACACATACCTGAATCGTGAGTGATCATCGATAAAGGTGATGAAGTTGCTGTAGCCTCCTTGTGCAAGAGTTGACATTGGTCCACATACATCAGTATGTATTAGACCAAGCAATTCTCCCACTGGATTACCTTTTCCGGAAAAGGGTAATTTGGTCATCTTGCCTTTTAAGCACGATTTGCATGTATCAAATGAACCGGGTTCAAATGATTCCAAAATTCCACATCGGTGTAATTTGGTCATGCGTTTCTTACTTACATGGCCAAGACGACAATGCCACGTGTAGGAGTCTATTCGATTATCTATTCGAGCACGTTTGTTGCTAACTTCGATATTGAAAACGTCACCGGATAAATCTAACGTGTAGATACCATTGCACAAAGTTTCATTCCCATAAAGAACGTCATTTAAAGTTATGTAACATCAATTGTTACTAAAAGTTAAATGATAACCCTTTTCATTCAAACATGAAATGGATACAATGTTCTTTATTAACGAAGGAACAAAATAACAATTATTCAATTCTAAGACACGTCGTGTAGGGAGCTTTAGCAAATATGTTCTGATGGCAACAGCAGCAATCTTTGCTCTGTTTCCAACTCGCAAATTCGCTTCTCCCTTGACGAGTCTTCTTCAATTCCTTAGCCCCTGTATGTCATTACATATATGTGAGCTACACCCAGTATCAAGTATCCAGGTGTTTGAGGAAATAGAGTGACATTCAATAACGCAGATACTTGAAGAGGATGCGGCATCGGATGCCTTCTCTTTCAAGGACTCAAGATAAACCTTCAGTTTGCCTCCATGCCACCCTTCACGTACGCCTCGAAGTCTGCGCCCATCAGCTCATCGTCCCTGCTCTCCAAGGTCCCTCGGGTGCACACAAGCCTCCAGCTTGTCTCCATGCCACCCTTCACCATACTGAGGCCGTCCAATCAAGTCCATATGCGTAACCTGTACATCCTGCACACTAAACATACACATATGAGATAACAAGGGTAAACCTAACTTAAACCCTTTGCCCAAACATCAAAATACTTGGTCACTCCGGACCACAGATTGCCTCAACACCTAGTACAGTACCAAGCTAAGAGGAAGGGTCTAGATGCCAAGAGGGGCCAGGATACCACGACCGGAACGTCGCCATTATCTCCTCATGTCGAGCCTGATGGGCATCCATCTGCTCGACGTGATGGGCCTCCATCTCCTCCTGGAGTCGATGAACCTCCATCTCTATCCGTGTAAGGCGCTGGCCTATAGTCATCAGAGGGGGTGGAGGTGGAGACTCTCGCAGTTGCTCCTCGATCTTGGTGGCGAGATCGGCTACATCGACGTCCACCTCGTCTTCGAGTCGATCTGGGGTGGAGTACCTCGTCGTCTCCAAGAAATGAACCCGGTGGCCGAGATATCTACAGCGGCTAGGGAAAAGTTTCTAGTTCCTAGTTCATCAAACTCGATCATCGTGATGATCTCTCCGGTAGAAACATCACGATCGTAATGGTGAAAGAGTGTGGTCATAATGTGACAGTAGGGGGTCCACACTCTAGAGTTAGTGGAGATGGTAGACGCATAGATGATCATCTGGAACATATGCAGACCAATGTCTATGTCCAGATGATGGATCATCGCGTAAAGCATAAATGAGTGAAAAGGACGTATAACCGCTACATCCCGCGAAGTAAGGGGAAGAATGCAGCGAACCAGGACTCAATAGAGGGCGTAGTCCTGGATGCGTAGATCCATGGATCGAAAATTCTGAACCATTGGATCTCTCTCACGTTTGAAAAAATAAGAGTGAAGAAGGTCAAGGGTAATGTGAGAGAAAGGGGCTGGAAAGGGAAGACCCTTAAGAGGATAACACGAGAAGGTGGACTGAGAGGGTCGTAGTCCAAGAAATCTAGTAATTAAAGAAGGAGAGAAGGTAAGTGGCAGGGTCTGAATATGAGTATGGTAGCAGTAATCATCAACTTTGAACAAGTTGTTATAGAACTCGGCACACAAAGTTGTGTTAATAGTTTGATTACAGTATACTAGTCGTTCTAGTTGGTAGTAGGTAATTACATCAGTAGCTGTAGGACAAGATTGGGTAAAGAACCCCTATTAAGATAGCAGGTTTTTATAGGCTTGTACGTTGTGGTAGCAAATTTATTGAAAAGAGCTAGTGTAGGGAACCTAGGGTCAGGGCTAGGTTCGATACTGGGGTCGGTCTCAACAGAGCGACGTTTGCTAATGATCAAAAGTTGAAACAATTAATAATAACAAAAAAATAATAATAAACTTTAACAAACGTATCGAGGAGGCATTGTAGGAGAAGAAGAGGGGAGGACATGAGATGCTTAGAAGATCTCTTAGAAGGGAGAAGGTGGATTGAGTTGAGTGTGGAATGGGTGCCATGGGCAAGGGGTTATATAGCCCTTCCCGGGCGACCGTGAACACTCTAAGGCGCCTGTGGCAGGTTGTGAGGCGCCTGAGACTGTCTTGGGCGCCTGTGAGGATCACGGGCGCCCGGTTTGACTAACATTGACCGGGCAATATTGGTTTAATCAAGTCCTAAGTTTCATGATTTGGTAGAATTAAGGCTGATTTGCATTTTAACAAAGTTAAATTCAATTATCCTGAGTCAAAAAATATTAAATTTAAATTTTAAAAACATTAAGTTAAATTTTGAATTTTGAAAATAATAAGTTAAATTTTGAATTCCAAAAATAGTAAGTTAAATTTTGAATTTTGAAAATATTAAGTTAAATTTTGAATTTTGAAAAAATGAGGTTAAATTTTGAATTTTGAAAATATTAAGTTAATTTTGATTTTGAAAATGATAAGTTAATTTTGAATTTTTAAAATGTTAAGTTAATTTTGAATTTTGAAAATATTAAGTTAATTTTGAATTTTGAAAATGTTAAGTTAATTTTGAATTTTGAAAATATTACATAAATTTTGAATTTTGAGAATGTTAAGTTAATTTTGAATTTTGAAAGTAATAAGTTAATTGTGAATTTTGAAAATGTTAAGTTAATTTTGAAGTTTGAAAATGTTAAGTTAATTTTGAATTTTGAAAATATTAAGTTATTTTTGAATTTTGAAAATGTTAAGTTAATTGAGAATTTTGAAAATGTTAAGTTAATTTTGAATTTTGAAAATATTATGTTAAATTTGAATTTCAAAAATATTAAGTTAAATTTTAAATTTTGAAAATGTTATGTTAATTTTGATTTTTGAAAATGTTAAGTTAATTTTGAATTAAAGTAATCTTGGATTTCGAATTTGTTGAATTTGATTAAATGTATATTAAGGGTAGGATTAATTTGGTTGGTTGGGTTGGACTACATTATTAGGTCCTAGATATCTCACCAAATTCTAAGTAACAAAACATGTTTCCTTAACTGTTTTGTGAGATCTATTAATTTTATCTTGCTTTTATGTTAACTCTATGATTTAATTGAAACTTGTGTTAGATTTGGGTTTAACAATTAATAAGTTGAAAATAAATTTCTATAATCGGCTTCCAAGTCTTGGTGAGGCACAGAGACCTTCTTTGGTCATAGACTTATTAGATCATCAACCCTTTCCTAGACAAAGGCTTTTAAAGAAATTTTATTCTCAAATTATTTATTGAGAAATCCTGGTCTAACTAGTTGAGGATTTGACGAGGTACTTTCGGTTAGTTCCACCTGACTAATAGGACCAAGTAGGGTACGCCTTACCCTTACCTGACTTTTTAGACAAGTTTCCTTAACGTACTATCATCTCTCCCCATCCTAATACTAGGTTGTGCAAGTTTCAATTAAGTCAGATCCTTATCTAACCAATCCTATGTCTAGGCATGATATTTTGTAGAAAAATAAAAACAAGCATCAAGCAAAAAAAACAAATTTAAACAGAAGAAAAATTTATCTAATTATAAAAATAGTTTTTATATTGGCTCCCCCAGGACTAAAGCCTCGGTATGGATTAGGCAAGATCTGAATCTTGTCCTTGGGAATCCAATATTGGTTCAATCCGGCTTGATTTGTCAAGCATAACTTCGGGACCCATGCTTGGACTCGGGTTCTACTTAGGTTTACCATAGAGTTGTACGATCTATATCGTGAGTTAGTTTGATAACCAAGTCTAGATCGGTTCAGAACTAATTTCTGCTTTCCAAGAATCATGTCAAGATTCTTGGAACCCAAGGAAAATCATTCCAAGGCAACCCTTAGCTCCTTAACTTGATTTTTCAAGGAGGAATTCACCGCCTCAAGTTTTTAGGCTTGAGTGGAGGTTCCTTCCTGAATGGGTTCAGTCAAGGGACTAGAGTTGAATCCCTCTTTCAGGATTTTGATTTCCTATCAGAGGGACTCGACCCTAACGTTGGCTTTGGCCAACTTATGCGATAGGTACGATATTAAATCATACAATTGAGATTCGAGGTAACCTCTTACCATTATTTGTCCGTCTTTCAAAATCGAGAGTCTTCCGGTGCCGACATTCTCTTCTATTTCTGACTCTGATTCAGTGTTGAGGTTCTCCGAAGCAGTCAACGCGAGGAGGTTGGCGTGTGGTACTTCGTCTTCTTCTTCTTCTTCTGAAGAGGATTCGTCCCATGTAGCTTTGAGTGTTTTCTTCCTCCGGTTCTTCTTGTTGTCCTTCAAGCTGGGACACTCCAACCTGTAGTGGCCCTTCTTGTTGCACCAATAACAAGTTACTTCAGTCTTGGATTTTTGGCTGGTAGACGGTTTGGTTGCATCATCCCTCTTCTGGTTCACCTTCTTCTTCTTCATTTGTCCCTTGATCATCTTATACTGACTTTGGGCCAATCGAACCATTTCTGTATAGTTGATTCCGTCGTCGTTAGACTCTGAGTCGGAGTCTGACTCGGGAATTGACTGCACCTTCTTTTGTATTGCAGAAGCGTTACCTGCAAACAGAGCAAACCCTTTCTCGACTATCGAGGCGTTAGTTTGTTCGTGCAGTTCTAATTTAGAGAATAATTCATCCAATTTAACATCTAAAAGTTTCCTAGAAACTTTGTAAGCATTTACCATTGATGCCTACAAAGAGTTTCTTGGGAATGAGTTTAAGGTATACTTGATTAGATCACGGTTTTCTACCTTGTGACCTATTGTGTGTAGACCGTTCATGATTTCTTGAATTCTTGCGTGTAGCTGAGCGGCAGTTTCACCGTCTTGCATTTTGATCATATAAAATTTGTTAAGGAGGAGGTCTCTCTTGCTGATTCTTGTGTATGACGTCCCCTCGTGCAACTCGATCAACTTACTCCACAGTTCCTTGACACTGTTGAATGGTCCGACGCGGTTGAGTTCTTCCTTCGTCAGTCCACACTGGAGAGTTTGAGTGGCTTTTGTGTCCGCTTCTCTCTTCTTCTTAAGTGAGGCGTCCCACTCAGAGTACCCTTGGATTTCTCCTTGTGCATTTTTGGGGATTTCCAGTCCAGACTAGATGATAATCCACGTTTCCACCTGAGTTTTCAAGTAGACCTCCATTCTGCTCTTCCAGTAAGAAAAATCCTCACCAGAGAATAGGGGAGGGTGCACGGTACTATAGCCTTCTTGGATGGTCATTTAGAATTTCCTAAAAAAATAAACAAAAAAAAACTCGTTCCAAGACTTTGTCTTGGATTAGTAGTGCAGTATAAAAAAATAAGAACAATTTGAGTGGTATTGCACCAACCTCGAAGAATGAAAAAAGATATAAAAATTTTTTTAAAGAAAAATTAAAAAAATGATTCCAAAAAAAATTGCTCAGTTGACGGTTTCACCAAGTTTGAGTAACCCGCTCTGATACCACTTGTGGGATCATTGTAATCGGTAGAGGAGGGTGAATAGCGATTACGTAAAATTTTTCAGAAAACGTCAAAATGCAGCGGAAGAAACGAAAATCACAATGCTAACATATTTTCTTTTTACTTGGTTCAGAGTCTTTGACGGCTCCTACTCCAAGGCCCAGGGTCCTTGACCGTTTTCGTTGGGAAATTCTATAAGTCACAAAGAGTGTTACAAATATTTGAGTACAGAATTTTGAACAACGAGAAAACAATACCGATGACACCCAAAGGATTGTAGACTTTCTTGGACGACGTGTCGATGATCATGATCACTTGCAGAGCGGACGAACTCAAGAATAGAAGAATTTTGAAGAGCGTTGGCGTGCTTATATAGGAGGTTCTCGAGCGCCTGAGCCTTATGGGGCACCTAACACGTGTCCCCGATCCAGCACATTCCTATCCGCAGACTCAGCCACACTCCTATCTCTTGTTCTTGGGCGCCTGAGTTCCCTGGGGTGCCTGATGGCTCACGGGCGCCTGAGTTGCTGACGTGGCACCCTGCCAGCTCAGCTGAACTCCCCACTCGAAAATAGCCATCTGGGGCTCCTGATACCCATAAGGCGCCTGGCTTCCCGGGCACCTGACTCCTCTCAAGCACCTAGGATGCAGTGGTAAAGACCTCTTCACTCCTGCAACCATGGTTAGTCCAAAAACAATATATAGTATGAATAATTGAAATAAATTACAGCCGGAGCTGTCTTGGTTCTGACTTTGGATTTCAACATGAAACCCTAGGTCAAACCGACGCCTGCTGTTCCCTCTTCCGAGGAACGTGTCCACACCTACTCCTCTCAGGAGAAGTTACTTTTTGCGAACTGGCTTCTCCGGTTGGACTTTTGCTTGGCCTCCGAGACTGCCGGATCTAGAGACGTCTGTTCCTCGACCCGCCTCTACTTCTGCCCGCAACTCTCGCTCAGCTAAGGCTTCTGCCCAATCTTCTGGATCAGGACATCGTTGCCCAGTCCTCGACCAGGACTTCTTGCTCAACCTGCAGGTCAAGACTTCGAGCCTAGGTAAACTAGGACTTTCCTGCACACTTGGTAAATTCGTTAGATAACAACACATACTTAACATTGAACCCTTTGCCATTATCAAAACCAGGTTCGATCTGGTGCTTCTGGCACCAACACTGGACTCATTTCAAATTTAGTTTCCATAATTTTAATAAAGTTATTTAGGAAGTTAGTGTTTGTTGAACCAAAAATTATATCATCTACGTAAACTTAAGCTATAAAAATAGCTTTTTCTAAAGTTTTAACTAATAGAGTTGAGTTAATTTGACCTTGGTTAAAACCTTTAGAAATTAGATAGGTGGATAATCTTTCATACCAAACCCTAGGTGCTTGTTTTAATCCGTAAAGGGTTTTCCTAAGTTTGAACACATAATTAGGGTGGTCAAGATCCTCAAAGCCTTAGGGTTGTCCTACATACACTTCCTCTTTTATAAAAACCAATTAGGAAGGCAGATTTAACATCCATTTGGTATAATTTAAATCCCTTATAAGCTACAAAGGCTAGTAGCATCCTAATTGACTCAAGTCTAGCTACAGGGGCATAGGTTTCATCATAGTCTAATCCCACAACTTGACTAAATCCTATAGCTACTAAGCGGGCTTTATTTCTTACTATCTCACCTTTGTCGCTCAGCTTATTCCTAAATACCCACTTAGTGTCTATTATAGACTTACCTTCTGGTTTAGGCACTAAGTCCCATACTTGGTTTCTTTCAAACTGTGATAAACTATAGGATCGGTGCCGGTCGATAGAGGGGGTGAATATCGACTCGTAAAATTCATCAAAATACTCGTCATTTGTCATTTTATCAGGGTTAGTACGCAACGGAAATAAAAATAAACTTAAAGAAAGACAAGATAAACACGCGGGATTTTACTTGGTTCCCAACCCCCCAGGATCAGTACATCCAAGGCCTAAGCACTCAATCGTGAGTCCACTAGTAGTCCTTTCCAGACATTCCGGAGGTGGAGAAACCCGCCTTATAGTTCAAGTTACAAGTACAAAAAGTAGTAAATATGTCACGTAAATAAAATGCAAACCAAATGGAAAAAGAAGCTTCGGCAAATCCGAAAGTTCGAAGTGCAGCGCACTTCCTCCTGGAGCCTCCTTGGTTGCAGAGCTTCGCCTTGAGCACTTTTGCTTTGCACGAAACGCTTTAGCAGATGTGAAAGTTAATGTTCTAGAATGAGGGGTCGAACCCCTTTATATAGAAGCTTCACGGGCGTCTGTGAGGTCTTGGGCGTCTATGAAAGTTAACACTATGATTTAATTGAAACTTGTGTTAGATTTGGGTTTAACAATTAATAAGTTGAAAATAAATTTCGATAATCGGCTTCCAGGTCTTGGCGAGGCACAGAGGCCTTCTTTGGTCGTAGCCTTATTGGATCATCAACCCTTTCGTAGACAAAGCCTTTTAAAGAAATTTTATTCTCAAATTACTTATTGAGAAACCTTGGTCTAACTAGTTGAGGATTTAGCGAGGTAGTTTCGGTTAGTTTCACCTGACTAATATGACCAAATAGGGTACGTCTTTCCCTACCTAACTTTTTAGACAAGTTTCCCTAATGTTCTATCATCTCACCCCTCCCTAATACTAGGTCGAGCAAGTTTCAATTAAGTCAGATCCTTATCTAACCGTTCCTAAGTCTAAGCATAATATTCTTGCTGAAAATAAAATAAACAAGTATCAAGAAGAAAACAGACAAACAATTTATCTAATTATAAAAATGATTTTTAGATTGGCTCCCCTTGGACTAAAGCCTCGGTATGGGTTAGGCAAGATGTGAATCTTGTCCCTGGGAATCCAATATTGGTTTGGTCTGACTTGATTTGTCAAGCATAATTTTGGAACTCATGCTTGGACTCGAGTTCTACTTGGGTTCAACATCGAGCAGTAAGATCTATATCATGAGTTGGTTCGATAACCAAGTCTGGATCGGTTTAGAACTAATTTTTGTTTTCCAAGAATCATGTCAAGATTCTTGGAACCCACGAAAAATCGTTCCAATACAACTCTTAGTTCCTTCACATGAGTTTTCAAGGAGGAATTCTCCTCCTCAAGTTTTTGGGCTTGAGTGAAGGATCCTTCTTGAACTGGTACAGTTAAGGGACTAGAGTTGACTCCCTCTTTCAGGATTTTGACTTCCTGTCAGAGGGATTCGACCCTAACGTTGGCTTTGGCCAACTTATGAGATAGATAAGATATTAACTCATAAAGCTGAGATTCAGTGTAACCTCTTACTGTTATTTACCCGTCATCCAAAATTAAAAGTCTTCCGGTTTTGACGTTCTCTTCCGATTTCGATTCTGATTCCGATTCGGTGTCGAGATTCTCCGAAGCAGTTAGCGCGAGGAGGTTGGTGTGTGGTACTTCTTCTTCTTCTTTTGAAGATGATTCATCCCACGTAGCTTTGAAAGCCTTCTTCCTCCAGTTCTTCTTATTTTCCTTCAAGTTAGGACACTCTGATTTGTAGTGGTCTTTCTTGTTGCACCCATAACAGGTTACTTCACTTTTGATTTTCTGGCTAGTAGATGGTTCGGTTGGATCATTCTTTTTCTGGTTCGCCTTCTTCTTCTTCATTTGTCCCTTGATCATTTTGTATTGACTCCGGGCCATGCAGACCAGCTCTTGATAATTGATTTCGTCGTCGTCAGACTCTGAGTTGGAATCTGACTCGGGTATCGGTTGCCCCTACTTCTTCTTTTGCTTTCCAGGGGTTTTTCCTGCAAAAAGTGCTAACCCTTTCTCAACCATTGAGGCGTTAGTTTGTTCGTGGAGTTCTAATTCAGAAAATAATTCATCTAAGTTGATATCTGAAAGGTTCCTAGAAACCTTGTAAGCATCTACCATCGATGCCCACAATGAATTTCTTGGGAACGAGTTTAGGGTATACCTGATTAAATCATGATTTTCTACCTTGTGACCAATCGTGTGCAAACCGTTCATAATTTCTTGGATTCTTGCGTGTAGCTGAGCAGCTATTTCAACATCTTGCATTTTGATCGTATACAGCTTGTTGAGGAGGAGATCTCGCTTATTGATTCTTATGTCCGACGTCCCCTCGTGCAGCTCGATCAACTTATTCCACAGATCTTTAGCACTGTTGAATGGGCCGACATGGTTGAGTTCTTCCTTCGTCAGTCCACACTAGAGATTTTGAGTGGCTTTTGCGTCCGCTTCTATCTTCTTCTTGAGTGAAGCACCCCACTCAGAGTATCCTTGGATTTCTCATTGCTCGTTTTTCAAGATCTCTAGTCCAGATTGGATGATGATCCACATTTCCACCTAAGTTTTCAGATGGACCTCCATTCTACTCTTCCAGTAGGAAAATCCTCATCGGAGAACAGAGGAGGGCACGCGGTGTTGTAGCCTTCTTGGATGGTCATTTAGTATTCCTGAATAAAAACAAAAACAACAAGACTCGTTCCAAGACTTTGTCTTGGATTAGTCATGCGGTATACAAAAAAAACTTAAGAACAATTCGAGTGGTGTTGCACCAACCTCGAAGAACGAAGAAAAATAGAATATTTTTTTAAAAAATGAATGAAAAAAAATAATTTCGAAAAACTGCTCAGTTGGCGGTTTCACCAAGGTTGAGCAACCCGCTCTGCTACCACTTGTGGGATCGTTGTAATCGATAGAGGGGGCGTCAATAGCGATTACGTAAAATATTTGGAATAATCAGAACACAGCAGAATAATTAAAAGCACAACTCTAACACGTTTCTTTTTTACTTGGTTCGGAGTCTTTGAGTGCTCCTACTCCAAGGCCCACGGTCCTTGACCGTTTTCGTTGGGCAATTCTATAAATTGAGAAAAATATTACAAATATGTAAATCGAGTACAGAATTTAAACAACGAATAAAATATACCGACGACACCGGAAGGATTGCAAAATGTCTTGAGCGACCTGTTGTCGATCTTGATCATTTGCGGTGTGGAGAAACTCGAGCACGAAAGGAGTTTGAAGATCTTTGGAGTGCTTGAGTTGCTAGAAGGTTTTTCTCGTTGAATGTGAAAACTGATGTTGGAAAGCAAGGGGTGAAGCCCCTTATATATGCAGTTCTCGGGCGCCTGAGGCTTGTTGGGTGCCTGACACGTGTCACGAATCGGGCGTGTCCTTATTCGTAGACTCGGGCAAACCTTTATCCTCTAGTCTTGGGCACCTAGGACCTCTGGGATGCCTGATGGCTCACGGGTGCCTGAGTTGCTAACGTGGCATCCTGCCAGCTCAGCCGAACTCACCCGCTGGAACAAGCCATCTGGGGCGCCTAATAACTATCAGGTGTCTGGCTTCTCGAGCGCCTGACTCCTCTCAGGCGCCTGGGATGTAGCAATAAACACTTTTCACTCCTGCAACCAGGGTTAGTCCAAGAACAGTATAATATAAATAATTACAAGTATAAATCGCAGTCGGAGATGACTTGGTTCTGACTTTGGATTTCAAAGTGAAACCCTAGGTTGAACCGATGCCTACTATTCCCTCTTCCGGGGAATGCGTCCTCACATACTCCTCTCGGGAGAAGTTACCTTTTGCCAACCGGCTCCTCCAGTTGGACTTTTGCTCGGCCTTCGAGATTGTCGGATCTCGAGATGTTCGTTGCTCGACCCGCCTCTACTTCTGTCTGCAATCCTCGCTCGGCTAAGAATCCTGCCCAATCTTCCGGATCAGGACTTCGTTGCCTAGTCCATGACCAGGACTTCTTGCCCAACCCTCGGCCAGGTCTTATTGCTCAACCGTGCAGGTCAAGACTTCGTGCCTAGGTGAACTAGGACTTTCCTGCACACTTGGTAAATCCATTAGATAACAATACACACTTAACTTTGAACCCTTTTCCATTATCAAAACCATGTTCGATCTAGTGTCGTGAGTTATGTTAGGTAATTGAGTGTAAGTAAGAAGATCAATTGGGTTTAAACTAGATTAAACCCAAACTCAAAACTTAACCGAGATAATTACAATAGGTTATGAATACTAGTTGGTCTTTGATTAGCTTCTTAATAATTGTTATGATAGTTATTTAAATATATCCTTTGATATAGGGCATTGATTGAGATTTATAGTTGTGGATTATTTGGCGGGTGATTCTCTATGTATACGAGTTCTTCCATTGGAGGCGGGTACTTCTTGCTTGTCTTCTTTAGATCCACATTATCTTTATGTATTATTACTTATATTGTTGCAGTAGGTTTTATTTACCTTATATCTGCTACCATTGTTATCTTGCTTGATACTTATTATTTGATCTTGGTTATGATCTAATTTCTGTTTATACAGTCTCATTTTATTGATATCTAATTATGTATAGTATGTATGCGAGCATGTGTACATAGATAAAGTAGCATTCCACTGTATGTTTGCATTAATTGATTCTAGTTATACTTACATGTGTACCTAGATGTATGATGGTTAGGTTATGATACATGTGTTTGACCTGTACATGTTAGGTTGAGTTATGTATTGATGACCTGATAGGGATTGCATGTGTTAGAGTCATGCACCATCCCTGCATTGTTGCATGTCGGCGACCATCAGCTCCCTTATGATTTGAGCTTGGTGCCTGCTACATGATATGTACACATAGTCACTCATGAGTTAGTGGTTACCATTGGGTGTATGCATTTGCTCTGTACTGCTTCATTCGACCGCTCATGGGTAGTAGTTCTGAAGCGTGGTAGCAGGCAAGGATCCCTCCTCTTTCTAGAGACCAAAGGTTATGAGAGAGATATCTCCCCCATATGTACATGGGTGGAGCGATAGCTCTACAAGCATCTTATTCACTCGGGCACTCAAGAGTAGTGATGGCAGAGTGCGTACAGTGTCATAACCCTACTCACTCGGCCGACACATATGACATGTCTCGATGGCTTGACTGGTGTCAGGAGTGACCATGTCATTGCATCATGTGCATATATGCATTTGTGCATTTAATTGTGAAAGCTACATTTGTTTGCTGCATATGTTTAGCATGCACATATAGGAGATATTATGTGTTTAGTGTTGATGACTCTGCACCTGCTCGTGTGATACGAGCCTTTTACGATCAGGATAGGTTGATTTTTGGTATGTACATTCATTTGGTACTTTGAGTTATGTATATTCTAATATTTCCTATGAAACTGTATCTTGTTGTTTCTTTATAACTTGTACACCTACTTATACTACCATGTATATCTTTCGCTATACCCGCATAGTCCACTTGGACTCACCACCCATCACCATGTTTCTATTTTCAGGTTGATTGGTTGCCAAGGGAGCCTAGTTGCCAATTCCAAGTCCCGATGACTCCGCCTTGGGTTCTTTCACGTGTTTTTTATTTCTATTTTAGCATATCTCTTATTTTGTATTTGTTTCACGTCGTGGACGTGCATTGGATTGTATTTGACTCATGGTTTATATTTTTGAGTCCTCTGTTGAACTTTATGTGATGTTTTGCTATGCGTCTGTCTGAAGGGCAGCTCAGGTAAGTTTTATGGATTTTAGAGCTATTGATGCATTTTTTTATATGTAATATCCTTATTAGAGGCCAGAGGTCATATATACTACGTGATTGTTTGTATAAATGTTCCAAATTATCCGTCATACAAGGGAGATGTTGTTCGATTGTATATTGGACCAATAGCTCCTCTCTATCGCGGCATGACAGTATATTATTTATATGTTTTATTTAACATTCAGGCGATAAAAATATACAAATCCAGCATCACATAGTTGGCTTATACTAAGCAAGTTAAATTCAAAATTTTCAACAAGTAGGACTCTCATAATTGATAAATGTTAGTTTAATTGTATGTTATCTATTCAAATAACCTTAAGTTTTCCATTGTTTCAAAAGGCAACCGATGCTAAATTCTTCAATTCAATGTCGATAAATTTTTGTTGATCTCCAGTCATATGTCTGAAGCATCCACTATTCAATATCCACTGATCCAAATCTTTGGGTTTCTACACATAAAATAGGGGTTAGACCAAAGGTTTAGTTTGATGAATTTTGCCAAGTTCATCTCACTAGTTCTAAGTTGTCAGTCAGGGTTCAAACAAATGTGTGATTATTTTAATCTTTTAAAATAATTTTTAAGTTTGAAAATAATTTTTAAGGTTGAAAACAATTTTAAAAATAGTTTTTAAGTTTGAAAATTATTTTTAAGTTTGAAAATAATATTTAAGGTTGAAGATAATTTTTAAGTTTAAAAATTATTTTTAAGTTTGAAAATAATTTTTAAGTTTGAAAATAATTTTTAAGGTTAAAATATTTTTTATGTTTGAAAATAATTTTTAATGTTAAAAATAATTTTTAAGTTTGAAAGTAATTTTTAAATTTGAAAATAATTTTTAAGTTTGAAAATAATTTTTAAGTTTGAAATTAATTTTTTAGTTTGAAAATAATTTTTTAAAAATAATTTTTATCTTTGAATTTGGTTTGATTTTGGATTTGGTTTGATTTTTGTTTGATTTTAAATTTGGTTTGATTTATTTTCATCTCACCTAGGGGTTTTCAGAAATAGGATAATCTTATAGTTTTGTGAGATGAAATATTATTGATTATCAGGGGTAGTTTCAACTTGTGTTTGGTTTAAGTTTAACTTTGGGTCCTCCAAGCAAGTATTCATGAGTAAGCTCTCAGGTTATGGTGAGTCACTTGGACATTATTAAAGCAACTACAATCATAGACAGAGATTCCTAATTGTTCTCACCGAGAAGACTTAGTACTCAACTTAGACCCTTAGCAAGTTGAGGCTATCCCTGATTTAACTAATCCTAAATACTCAAAAGGGTAGATTGAGTTAGTGAGGTGACAACTAATTTGTCATCTCCTATTGGAAATTTAAGTTTGTTATTTAGGAAGTAGATTTGATCTTTAGATATCAAATATTGGGTTAACCATACTTGCTTTGTTAAGGAAGCTTCCGGGACTCATGCTTGGACATGATTACTAATGTTTTCACAAACAAATGAAAGATAATATTTGTTTGTTGACTTGGGTTTATATCAGAGCCCAGATTTGTTGTACACAACCCTTTGGGTCCCAGGCATCATGTTTAGATACTTGGTGCCCAAATTGAACTTATCCAACATTTTTTTGAGTCCCTTAACTTGTCCATTCAAGAGGGAATTTTCTTCTTCAAGTTTTGAAACTTGAGTTGAACTTCCTTCTTGAAGTTTGTTAGTTGAGAGGTTCTAGTTAACTTGCTCCTTAAGATGACTAACCTTCTCAAGGAGTGAGTTAAGCTGATCCTCAAACTTAGTCAACTTTTTAACTAAGCATTTTAACTTTTGCATAATTAAAATTTCAAAAATAAATTTTCCTCAAGGTCTTCTTGATTTGATTTGGACTCGGATTCATACTCGAGTTCGGATCTTTCCATTGGTGTCAAGTAACTTGAGTGCTTGGGTTCATCCACGTCCGATTCGTCTAAGGATGTCTCTTCCCATGTTGCCTCAAGAGTCTTCCTTCTTCTTGACTTGGGATTCTCCTCTCTCAGATTAGGGCACTCATGCTTGAAGTGACCTTTTTTTGTTGCATCTAAAGCAAGTGATTTCTAATTTGGGTACGTTTGATGTACTTAGTACTTTCTTTGGGTTCTTCTCTTAGCAAATATTCTTCAGACCTGTTTGCTATCTCTTCTTCAGTGGTTGAGTCTGAGTCTGACTCGCTCTCAGATTCAGACTTTGGTTTCTTTTCTTTTACTTTATCCTACATATAAAGCAATACCATTCTCTGTCGGACCAAGGTTAGTTTGTTCATATAACTCAAACTCACAAAATAGTTCATCAAGTTTAATAATAGAAAGATCCTTCGAAATTTTATAGGCATCCACCATTGATACCCATAATGTGTTTCGAGGGAGTGAGTTTAGAGTATACTTGATGATGCCTCGATTTTGAAGATGGTGACCAATTAAGTGGAGGTCGTTGATAATGTCCTTTATTCTAGCATGGAGATGAGTAGCATTTTCTTTGGGCAATATTTTAATATTAAATAATTAATTTAAAAGTAAATCCTCTTGGTTACCTTCAAGTCATCCGTTCCTTTGTGGAACTTGACTAGTCGGTCCCATAACTCCTTGGCGTTGTCGAATGACCCAACCTGGTTGAGCTCTTCTTTTGTTAGATCACATTGTAGTGTGTGTTAGGATGTATACTAAAAGTCTTGCTTTTGGTTAAGAACATCTACATTTTGAAAGAGAATCATAAAATCACATGTTGCATATTTATATTAGTATATGCACAAAATGTCTCATACTTTGCATTGTAGATAACATGGTGTGTGGTGACACACAGAAGATCATGTTATCAGTTCCTTGCAGAAGTATAAGTAAGAGGCTCACAACCGAGATGGAGTTGGACAAACCATCGGGATGGTTGTAGTGTAATTAGGTGTGGTTTGTCTTGACCATAGAATTACACTATTTGTGTGCATTGAGTAGAACCAAAATAGAGGTTATCCAATTTATACTAACTCATAATTGGATTAGACCTTGGATATATTATGGAGTACAATCTCTAAATCCCGAAATAATAACGGGCATGTATATTTAATTATTATTTCTTTGATCTACCAATGGGCGAGATCTATTCTGCTAGATCGATAGGCCTGGTAAGTTGGGAAATAATATTATCTATATGGTGTGCTGTTGATTATTGAGGGAATCCGTGTCCTGGTGAGTCGGGATGATGATGCCCCCTTAATGAGCTCATAAGGTTTATCATGTTAAATCTTGCAAGTGGACTATGGTCCAACATGATGTAAAGGTTGAGTGGTACTAGTCAAGGATCAAAAGGATGATTAATTAAAATTGTCAGTAATTTAAATTAATCATTGAGCATTCGATATCTTAAACACGGGGAGATGGATGACTCATAATAGGTGGAGCCCATATGAAAATATGGGGGTTGGTGAAGAAGTTCAATGGGGATCCTTTAGTGGAATGTATCTCCATTAATGGATAGGGTTTAAATCCATTAGCGGGCAAGACCCAACTCCTCCTCATGGTCCATACCATAGCCCTATATATACCCCATAGGAGTCATGAAACCAAGGCTAATTAATTGTGAATTAATCCAATTAATAACAATTACCAAACCCTAAACCCACTCTCCCTCTCCCCACTCTCCTAGGTCACCGATGCAAGGGAGAAGAAGGGGCTTTCTCCTTCTTCTCTCCCTCATCTCCTTCATAGATCTTTGGGTGACGTTCACAGGGAAAGTCACAGGGAAAAGGAGAGGCTCAACTCTTCCTTTGGTGATCAACGGCGGCTTGAAGGTGGAGGAGAGGTGGCCGGCGGCAAGGATTGAGCGGTGCCGGTAGTAAGGTTGAAGAAGGACTCTAGGAAGGAGAAGGATCAATCTCTTCTCCTCCTTTTCTTCTTCCTTACTTGAGCACACATAGGAAAAGGGAAAAGGAGTGGTTAGTGGTGAGGAATTCTCTTCCTCTAGCTCCGGTGGCGACGGGTGTAGGGAAGTTGCCGGTGGCGGCAACTTTGGATTGGAGAAGGAAGAAGGAGCTCCTTCTCTATTCTTCTTCCAGTTCTCCATCTTCACAGCCTTCCTCTCGGTGCTGCCTTGTGGCCGGTGGTCCTTGGGAGCTTGAGGTCGCCGGCGGCGCAAGGAGGAGTGGTGGAAAGGTGGTCGGCGCAAGGAAACCCTAGGACCTAGGGTTTTTGTGTTGGTGCAAAGAAGAGGATTGAAGAAGGTGATTAATTGCAAGCCCTGGTGACTCCGCGTCTTGGTAGCTCATCGCCCACACGACGTCTAAGAGGGGAGAGTCATATTGTAGAAGACTGCGAGGTAAAAGACGAGGTATACCTTTCTTTAGCTCCTCTTGTTTTCTTGGTTATTTCATGTGATTATGTTATCATTGCATGTGTTTTAATTAATTATCATAGTTTAATTAATTGTTAATTAATATTGATAATTAATTGTGTCATGGACCCCGATAATAAACACAAAAACCGGCAATCCATTCGTCGTCTTTTCCACAGTCAACTGATTCGGAAAGTTACAAGACCTTGCTCTAGAGCTTGTCTAAGTTGTGACTTTAATCATTTGATAGGATAACGAGACCGTCGTTTGGGAGATGGGTTTCTATTCGGATTAAATTTTTTTAATCAGTAGACATAGAGAGGTCTCTCATGTTCTACCCCGTATTCACTTAGGAAACCCGTCGAGCCCATTCCAACAGTGTGTTCATCGCCTTATAGTCAATTTGGGCTCGTCTTTTCATTTTCGATGTCTACTTTTCCGATTCCAAGAGTTCTTCATCTTTAGTTGGAGGGGTGTAGCCCCTTTTGATGCTAAACTAGAGGTCGATGTCTGCTTTCAAGAAACACTTTATTCGTTTCTTCTAGTAGCTAAAATCATCACCGTTGAACAAGAGAGGTCAAACGGTGTTGTATCCTTCTAAATGAGAGTTTGACATTTTAGCAACACAAACAAGTACCAAAACATTTGTCTTGGGGTTAATAGCGTGGTATAAAAAAATATTAAAAAAGAAAGAAATTCTAATGAGAAAAATATCATTAGATCTTTTCAGAGCTACCTCGCTCTGATACCAATTGTAGAAGACGAGAGAGGGGGTGAATCTCAGTCGTTTAAAAGACATTCTTTTCTCATTTTCAAAAACAAAGTAAAATAGTGGAAAATAAGTGATGTTTTTTCTTTTTACTTGGTTTGCAGCCTTCAGTAACTCCAACTCTAAGGCCCATGGTCCTTAATCGCTTTCGTTGGAAATCCACTAAATTCCTTTCTTCGAAAACCTTTCAAAGAAAGTGAAATTGTACAATTCTTAGGGAAATAGTAACAACCTACTATCCCCTATATAATGAATTTAAGTACAAGAAATATAAAGCTATATCGACACTTAAATGAGGTGAACTTGAAGCGTGGAAATCGGTGAGCTTTATCGACATCGTAGTAGCAGCGTGTATAATCCGTGGATGCAGAATAGAATAGAATGAGTAGTGGCAGTTGTGTCCAATGCACTAGTCATGAGCTCCTTATATAGGAAGCATTTAGTCAACTGAAAAATCGTTTGATCGACCAATCCTATCGGTCGGCTAAACCTCCGATTCAGTCAACGAAACCTCACACCTTTTCTTGTATCCGTTGCTCGGCTGTGCTCGGCTGGCGTTGTAATAAATCTGAATTGTCAACCTATCCTTCTGATCAATCGACGGATAAAGCTTCCTTTTTTAAATCCGCATAAACCAAAAATGGATCCATCGACTGATCTATCTATAATCTTCCTGATCTGGTGTAGTCTGGCTGGTTCAGTTGATTGATCCACTTGTTCATTCAAGAGAACCCTCGGTCAATTTTCTTTGACTGATCTGCATGAATTTGTTAGCACACCATACATAATATGTCAAGAATTAACCTTGCAAAACAAAATTAGTATAGAAATATATATGGTAAGCATGAGTAAGCGACAGTAGGACCTGTCCTGATCTCAACTTAGAAATCTCCGTAGATTTCTTTAGTTGGATCAACACCTAAGTGTTGATGCAGTCTGACCCTGATTGTTATTTTGGTGTTGACACCGATTTTAGTTTAGGTTGATGAGATGATTGAGATTAAGTCCTGGTCGGAGACTGGGCAGATTAAGTCCTAGTCGAGGACTGGGCACGGAGTTGGATGAAAAAGTCCTAACGTGGAGGGTTAGGTGTGAAAAGTCCTAGCCTGGAGGGCTAGGTGTGAAATGTCCTAACATGGAGGGTTAGGTGTGAAAAGTCCTAACTTGGAGGGTTAGGTATGAAAAGTCCTAGCCTGGAGGGCTAGGTGTGAAAAGTCCTAACATGGAGGGTTAGGTGTGAAAAGTCCTAGCTTGGAGGGTCAGGTCCTAGCCTGGAGGGCTAGGTGGATGAAATCCTGGCTTGGAGGGTCAGGTCCTAGCCTGGAGGGCTAGGTGGATGAAATCATGGCTTCAAGGGTCAGGTCCTAGCCTGGAGGGCTAGGTGGATGAAACTCTGGCTTGGAGGGTCAGGTCCTAGCTTGGAGGGCTAGGTTGAAGTCCTGGTGAGTGAGACGGGGCATGGAGTCTTGGTCCGAGGGACCAAGCACGAGTCAGAGAAGTGCTGGAGGCTTGTTCTCTTGACTTAGAGTGGATTTGGCCTTGCCTGGATCGGTCTGGTGACCGATCAGGGAAGTTGGCACGGAGTTCCCTCGTGGATCGGTCTGGTGACCGATCCAGCTATGTCTGATTGGTCTGGTGACCGATCAGGGAGCATACAGTGAGTTTGGGAACCTTACTGCTCGGCTCCTGATCGGTCTGGTGACCGATCAGGGAGCATACAGTTCACTTACTGCTTGGCTCCTGATCGGTCTAGTGACCGATCAGGGAGCATACAGTGAGTTTGGGAACCTTACTGCTTGGCTCCTGATCGGTCTAGTGACCGATCAGAGATACTGTTCGGATCGTTCTGGTGAACGAACAAATGTCGCGGACTTCTCACTATAACCGATCAGGTCGGAGCCTGATTAGTCGGAGGGTGGCCTGATCGGTCTGGGGACAGATCAGGAGGTTTGGACTGCGAAGCTGGGAAATCACCCTGCAAAGGGGTGGATCGGTCTGGTGACCGATCCACGACTTGGGAACGGTCTGATGACCAGTCACGAAGAAGTCGCGATTTCTGATTGCACGTTGGGAACCGATCAGGTTGGAGCCTGATCGGTCTGAGCACATCCTGATCGGTCTGGTGATCGATCAGGAGTCACCCTGATCGGTCCGGTGACCGATCAGTAGCTGATAGCTTTATTTCAAAAGCGGTGTCAGACGTCTAATTGCGTTGCGATTTCGTTCTGATTTTCTCTGCTATCACTGATGTAACTTTGATTTCATTTGCTAAACCTCTGATTAAGTGTGCAGATGACAGGGATGGATTCAAACACTCAAGGAGGGTCAATGGGAGTCTTTCCTTGGAACAGGTTTGTTTGTTTCTCCTTCTCAGGTCACGATGGATGGCGCAGGCTTGCAATGGCAGGAAGCTGACGAGCTGACCTGGGCTTGGCTGGAGAGTTCAGTGAGTCCAGAGGTGGTCAGGATAGTTGAGGCTGTTGCAGAGAAGCTGGTGAGCAGCTGGCAGCTGCAGAGGCGCGCCTGGGACCTGGGATCAGTGAGCAGAGACTTAAGGGCTTGGTGGCTAAGAAGTCTCAACAATTCTTTGATCAGTTCAATTCTTTGGCGACAACACTTGTGTTCTTGCGACAACTTTGATCCATCTCTTGAGCAAGCAACTGTTGTTGGGTTTCTCCCAGCACAAAAATATAAAAACGCAGCGGAAACAAGAACTCTCGAGTGATCCATGTGAAAGAAAAACTCGTACAAAGTTGATCTACATCTACTTCTAAAGAAGATATACCTTTGGAGCATGCTCTTTGCTTATCCCGCTCGTCCAAGGTGCGCCGGATCTCTTGCACGTTCAAGTTGTTGGAACCTGGATGGCTAGAGAGGGGGGGTGAATATAGCCAAACACTTTGACCTTTGGCACTTATCAAATTTCTGCACTCAACCTTATCAGTAGCACAGCGGAAGAAACAAAGGAAGCAAAGCAGTGCAGAAAACAAAAACAGAAAACGAAGGCAAACACACAACTAGCAAGATCGCTAACAAGGAGGGTTTACAAGGTTCGGGGATAACTTCCCCCTACTCCTTGGCGTGCCCTTAAGGTGGGCGATCCCTTGATCATCGGCAGATCAAGCCCTGGTTATCACCGGATAGAAAGCAACCTCCTTCTCGGTGGAGAAACCTCTCCACAGCGTTTCAATCACAGATATATGTTTAAGCACAATGAAACAACAAGAAAGATCTTACTTAGCACTTAGCAAAGACAAGAACACAGCAAGCTCCCTCAGAGCTCCACCCAGCGACGATCTCACGCAAGAGCCCTCTCCTCGTGTCTTCTCGCTGTTGGACTCGGAGCTTCTTGTTCTCTCCTTCAAGCACTCAAGTAATGAATGGTTGCTTCACAGATTGTAGTTGCTTGCACAAGATGATGGAACTTCAGAACACGCAAGCAAGATGTGGAGAACACAAAGGCGCAGCAAGAACTCAGTTCGCGAACACTAGAACTCTCGAACTCTGCTTCAACGAAGCCTTCTTCCGCCCTTTTGTTTCTCCACTCAGCACCAGGTGACAGCATCTCCTGCAGCCTCCAGCTGCTTCCCTGCCAACGCCAGCTACCACTGAGCCCTCCCTGGACTTCCTGAGCTCCCCTCAGCCAAGCTCCAGTCAGCAGCTCCAGTCTGCAGCTCCAGCCGTTGCAACCTGAGATGGAAAACGGACAAACCTGCTCCAAGGAAAGCCTCCATTGACTTCTCCTTGAGTGTTTGAATCCTTCCCTGTCACCTGCAGCTTGATCAGAGTATTAGAACAGCATATCACTCAGTAAATCAAGAATCAGAAGTTAAGCGCAGAGAATCGGATACGTTCAGACGCGATCAGAGCGTCTGACAGTGCATTTTGAATTAAAGTGATCGGTCACCGGACCGATCAGAGAGCCTCCTGATCGGTCACCAGACCGATCAGGCTGGGTCCAGACCGATCAGGCTCCGTCCTGATCGGTCCCCAACGCTCAATTAGAAATCGCGATTTCTTTGGGACTCTCCTGGATCGATCACCAGACCGATCCCAGGTTGTGGATCGATCACCCGACCGATCCACCCCTTTATCGGGCAATTTCTGAGCTTCGCAGTCCAGACCTCCTGATCGATCACCGGACCGATCAGGAAACCTCCTGATCGGTCACCAGACCGATCAGGTCGTGACCAGACCGATCAGGCTCCGTCCTGATCGATCATAGAGAGGAACCTGCGATGCTGGATCGTTCTCCAGAACGATCTGCACAGTGATCCTGATCGGTCACCAGACCGATCAGGAGCAGTTCAGCAAGGGAACTCAACCTCACTGTTTGCTCCCTGATCGGTCACCAGACCGATCAGGAGCAAAGCAATGGGTGAAACGCATACTCCCTGATCGGTCACCAGACCGATCAGTCATCGCTGGATCGGTCACCAGACCGATCCACGAAGGAGCACCGTGCCAACTCCCTGATCGGTCACCAGACCGATCCAGGGGCTCCAACCTAGCCCTCCAAGCTAGGGTTTCATCCACCTTAGCCCTCCAAGCTAAGGATTTTTCACCTAACCCTCCAAGTTGGGAATTTGCACCTAACCCTCCAAGTTAGGACTTTTCACCTAGCCCTCCAAGCTAGGACTTTTCACCCAACTCTTCCGGATTAGGACTTTCCAAACCTAGCCCTCCAAGCTAGGACCTGACCCTCCAAGCCAGGACTTTTTCACCTAACTCTCCAAGATGGGAATTTTCACCTAACCCTCCAAGTTAGGACTTTTCACCTAGCCCTCCAAGCTAGGACTTTTCACCCACCTCTTCCGAATTAGGACTTTTCACACACCTAGCCCTCCAAGCTAGGATTTTCAACACCTAACCCTCCAGGTTAGGATTTTCCAACACCATGCTGATCCCCGACCAGGACTTAATCATAATCATCATAATCAACCTAAACTAAAATCGATGTCAACACCAAAACAACAATCAGGGTCAGACCATC
>JAGFNQ010000436.1:25370-40561 GCA_024364735.1 Boesenbergia rotunda | reverse complement strand
TTTTATGATTTAGTTTTCTCTTTTGAGTTATAATGTTTAAAATAAAAAAATTTTATATATTTATGAAGTATATTATATGTATTTAGAATTTATATAAGAAAATATTAATTTAATAAAAAAATTGAGGCACCTCATCTCCAATTGCATTGGAGGAGCTTCGAGTTGAATCGTGCACGGGCATGCGCCGAGGAGTCGACAACGGATCTATACTCTTTGTATATATAACCTGTATTCATTTTGTTTATTTATATTTTTTAGCTTGCGGTATAATAATATATCATTTAAGATTTTGTTTTTTAAAGATTGAATTATATTAAGCATAAAAAAATTCAAATTGAAAACTATTTTTTAATGCTCACAAAGCATGGGCGTAAGACCTGTGACATATCAAACCTTATATATAGGTTTTTTAATGTTATATATAGGTTTTTTTAATGTTGTGGACGTCCACGGTGTAATATATATATATATATATTATATATATAATATATATATATATATATATATAATATATATATATATATATATTATTATATATATAATCCTGATATAGTGAGCGTGACGTTTGCACGCCCCTGCGCGCTCACGTGAAAATCTGATTTTTTTCTTTTTTTTGAAATTAAACATTTCCTCTCTTAATAATTTTTTATTAATTTCTATTTATTTGTTCTCCTCCCCCCGTCTTCTTCCTCCTTGGCACGACGGACGACGACGACAGGCGATATATATATATATATATATATATATATAATATATATATATATATATATTATATATATATATATATATATATATTATATATATATATATATATGCTCTTTGGCCTCTTTTTACGGACCGCGTGCGAATCGACCAACCTGATCGGTCACTGTGACCGATCAGTCGTTACCCAATGTTGATGGGTTCACTGCTATTTGACGAGTTCATCGTACCCGACGGGTTCACCGCTACCTCTAGGCATATATAAAGCCTTCCAACTCTCTTAGCTTAGCAATGTGGGACTAAACACATACACCAAAATGTTGAAATTCAAACAAAAATCAACAATCCCCCACAAATTTCAAATTATTTTGGTAGAAAAAACAGGTCTTGAGGCTTTGTCGTAATGAGCATTCAGTGAAAATACCTTCCGGTTTGAATTTTCACCTCAGTAAACCAATCTTATTCACACAGGTTTGAAGTGAACTAAGTCTTGAACTTAAACCTTTAATATGTGAAAATCAATTGGCAACAACTCATCACAGGCGACGGTTGAATCCTTCTCGGTTGGTGCATTACGGCCATGCCACCGAATCTTGTTTCATAAGTGTTAAGGAGAGTTGCCCAGACCCCCACACCGCGGCCTCACAGCTACACTTACATAGGCGAGTTCTCCAAGGATGTACTGCAAGCATCCTGCCATAAAGACCTCGAACTCATTAAGAGCCTTAAGCTCATCCTTACTATCAGTCAAGCATCTATCTAGAGAAGAGACTTTGAGATTTATATCTAAATCAATTTATGCTAATGATTTACCCTTATAGCTTGTTTATACCACATTGAACCTACTTCTTGGGATCTCCAATCAAATAGGTTGGGTTGCCGCTATAGATGAAACCAGAATAGGTCTCAGTCCCATTCCCTTACTGGATCTCTTGATTTTCTCAGAATCAAGTCCTTTTGTGAGTGGATCAGCAATATTGTCTTTTGAACTTATAAAGTCCAATGACACCACTCCTAGAGACACTAGCTCACGAACAAACTTCAATCTTATTCGTACATGTCTCTTTTGTTTCTGGTTATACTTGGAGCTTCTAATCTGAGCTATTGTTGTTTGATTATCACAGTTCACTCAAATAGGAGGTATTGGCTTCATAATCAAGGGAATCTCAGTAAGAAGACCCTTAAGCCAATCAACTTCAGTTACTGTGGTATCCAAAACACACAATTCTGCCTCAGCTGTAGAATGAGATATGATCGTCTGTTTAACAGACCTCCAAGCAACTGCACCGCCTCCAAGTATAAAAACATAGTCAATAACGCCTTTACACTCAACAGTGTCAGCTATCCAGCTGGCATCACTATATCCCTCCAGGACTGCAGGGAACCTCTCATAGCACAAGCCTAAGGATATAGTACCCTTTAGGTATCTGAGTACTCTGTCTAATGCATCCCAATGTGTTCTGTCCGGACAGCTGGTAAACCTACTCAATTTAGTTATAGCAAACGAAATATCAGGTCTAGAACAATTTGCCAAATACATTAGACTACCAATTATTTGGGAATATCTTAATTGAGACACAGTCACGCCACTCTTATTCTTGTGGAGAGTCTTTGAAGGATCATAGGGTGTGACTACAGATTTTATGTGACTATAGCCATATTTCTCTAACACTTTTTCAATATAGTGTGCTTGAGAAATTGCTATTCCATCAGTTGAGCGAGTCAACTTCAGCCCTAAAATCACATCAGCACAACTCATATCCTTCATATCAAACTTACCACTTAAGAGAGCCTTAGTCTCGTTAATAATAGAAAGGTTAGATCCAAAAAGTAAAATATCATCTACATATAAACAAAAAATGATATATTTATCACCTTTCATTTTAGTATATACGCATTTATCAGAGCCATTAATTTCAAAGCCAAATGACAGCATATCTCTATTAAATTTTTTGTGCCATTACTTTGGGGCTTGCTTCAAACCATAAAGAGATTTTACTAACTTACAGACTTTATTCTCACTTCCAGAAACTACATATCCCTCTGGCTGATCCATATATATCTCTTCTTCAAGATCTCCATTAAGAAATGTCGTTTTGACATCCATTTGATGGACCTCAAGATGATATATGGATGCCAGTGCTATCAATACTCGGATTGTAGTAATTCTAGTTGTTGGATCGGGTTGGACCGGCTAGAGGGGGGTGAATAGACGAAAAAAATATATAAAATGGAAGTGGAGGCACTTGTCTTTAAAAAAGAAACTTGGTTGCAACTGAGAACGTTGCTTCCAAGGCAGTGGACGCTCAATAAAAATCTCCTTGTGGCGGAGAAGCCTTACAAAAATAGCATGCTAGACTTTTAGAGAGTTTACAAGAAATGAATTAATTGAATGAATAAAAAGGTTGAAACTCTAAGCCTATTTATAGCCTAAGAGAATAAATCTGGATTGTTGATTGTTGAGAAATTTTCTCTTGGCCGTTGATCCATGGATGTAATCTGGATGGTTGATCTTGGATGGGATTAAACTGCATCCATTGGATCTGATTCAAGGATAAGGTTTTATCCTTTAAGACTTTATCATCTACTTTATACTTCGATGTTATCATCTTCAAGTAGAATAATCGGTAGTTTCTCAATATCATTAATTGTTATCCCAACTGGTAACTATGACAACCTATGTTAGGTGAGGTCATAGGATCGAGTTTTCTTAGTAAGCAATTAAATTCTTCTTTTTTTTTGAGCGCCTTGTTTGACATGGTCAAACTGACCAGTCTTTTGGTTCTTCGTCTTCTGGATGATTTCCGGCCAACCGGTGTTAGGCTCACCCGAACCCGACTCCGGCCTTTCGCCCCTCGAGTGTGCTTCCTCCCGGTTTCCCGTCCCTCGGACGTCGCATACGTCCTTCTCGATCCACCGGTGTACTCTTCCGCAGCTTCCGCGTCCCTCGGATTGTATCGAGTCCGTCGGCTCACTTTCCCGAACAATCCTTCTCGTCCGCTACGTTTTACGCTCGACTTCCTCCGTACCTAAGCTCCTGCACACTTAGCAGAGGGATTGAACATACCAGGACCTAACTTAAATTGGTTGATCACATCAAAATCAACTAGGGGTACTTACAATCTCCCCCTTTTTGATGCGCATCAATCCGAGTTAAGTTAGGGTAAACAAAATAAAAAAACATACAGAATAATATAAACAGTTTAAGTTCAATAAAAAATTTTAATTTACTCTAAATTAAAATTCTATCCATTAACTTAATATTATTCCTCCCCCTTTGATCACATCAAAAAATGGGAAAATATAATTAGGGAAGAAGAAAATTTTGAGTGCGATAAAAAATATTCTAAGTGAAAAAAATTGCGTTTCCACTGATTTTTCAAATTTAAAATGACATATTTTTTCAAAGTTAATTTCATTTTTTTTTGTAAAAAAATGACTTAAATAAAATCTAAATTTTTTTTTGATAAAATTCACAGTCGATGAGGAGATCCAAAAATAAATCAGATTTGGTCAAAATATTTTTCTATCGAATATTGAAAATTCAAAAAAATATATTTTAATAAACAATTCATAAAAAATAGAAAAAATTCTGAATACTTTCGTTAAAGTCGAAGATGAAGATATGAGTTTGGACAAAAATTTTGAGCTTTAAATTCGTTCATCAAGTCCAAAAATGACAAGCTAACACATAAGAGTTCTTGAACAATAAATTTTAAAAAATTGGAAAAAATACTTCGAAAAATTTGAAAAAAAATTGTAATGAGACTTTCCCCTAAATTCTTAATTTCAAATTTCGAGGGAAAAAATATTCAAAAAATTTTGAAAGAAGTTCCTGTAGATAGACAGCATAATTGTGCATAAAAAAAAATAAAGATATAATTTTTGTTAGAGAAACACAATGCACACATTTATAATAAAAAAAAAATCAGTTTAATACAAATTTAGGAACCCAAAATAAGTTCCTGTCTACAGGATTAATTAAAAACTTAGACGGAATATAACTTTTGGGCACCTTTTTAAATTGACCCTTATGATTTTTAAAATACCAATTTAAATTATCAGGAAAGCTATTTTTCTTTTGGCGTAGATATGCAATATCAAGTTTTAATTTTTGCACCAAGTTTTTCAAATTATCATTTTCATTTTTCAAAATTTCAGATGAGGATGTAAGTGTTAATTCATTTTTTAATTTTAAATTTTCTTTTTCTAATCTACAGTTAGATTTGAGCAAAGCTTTAACTCCAGCATATAACTGATCATGAGGAAGAAAACAAACCTCACTTACCGGGTCGCTTTCGAAAAGCGAAGTTCTTTCTTCGTCGTCGGTTTCTTCTGACGTCTGTCCCCTTTCATCAGTGCTCCCTTCTTGATGATTTGCCATCAGCGCAAATCCCGCGTATTCTTGACCTTCCGACTCTTCTATCGAGGACTCATCCCAGGTGGCTTTCAATGCCTTTTTCTTCTTTGGTTGGTTTTTGAGTTTAGGACACTGGTCCTTCAGGTATCCCTCCTCTTTACAATTGTAGTATCTAATTATTAGCTTCTTTGGGGATCGTTTTCTTTTCTGCATTCTTGAAAATTTGTTAGCTTTAAAAAAACTTTTAAAAGAATTTACCATTTTTGTTGTTTCGTCATCAGTCGAGGAATCCTCGTCGAATTGGATCTTCCTTGTGTTCAGTGCAACGATGCATGCTTTCTTATTCTTTTCTACAAAATGAGATTCGTGAAGTTCCAAAGTAGAAAATAATTGCTCTAATGTACTTACCGCTAAATCTTTCGAAATGAAATAAGCGTCGATTACCGAGGTCCATTCCGGGGTTCTCGGAAACGCATTTAAGACATACCTTTGAGCGTCCCGACTTGTTACCTTTTCTCCGAGGTTTTCAAGGTCTGTGATTAGTTCCTTTACCTTGGCGTGTAAATGCGCAACTGATTCTTCATCATCCTTTCGGAGGTTTGTCAGTTGGCTTCGAAGAAGGTCTCGTCGCGCTAGTTTTGCCTCTGAGGTACCTTCATGTAATTCCAGGAATTTCTCCCAGAGCTCTTTTGCCGAGTTGTAATTTCCGATGCGGTTGACTTCTTGTGCGGGAAGAACGGCTAGCAGATGAAATTTCGCTTTGCCGTTTGCTACAAAGTCCGCTTGCTCCTTCTTAGTCCATGACTCTATTTCTTTATCCTTGTCGTTGTTGTCTTTTGGAACTGAAAAACCATTTTTCATAATTAATAGCAGTTCAATATCTGTTTTAAAAAATACCTGCATTCGGCGCTTCCACATCGCGAACACCCCCTCAAATTTCGGCGGGTAGATTATGGCTCCAACCATTTTTATTGAAATTGCTGCAGTCGTCGATTAGTCCTTCTGCGGCGACCTTGGCTCTGATACCACTTGTTGGATCGGGTTGGACCGGCTAAAGGGGGGTGAATAGACGAAAAAAATATATAAAATGGAAGTGGAGGCACTCGTCTTTAAAAAAAAACTTGGTTGCAACTGAGAACGTTGCTTCCAAGGCAGTGAACGCTCAATAAAAATCTCCTTGTGGCGGAGAAGCCTTACAAAAATAGCACGCTAGACTTTTAGAGAGTTTACAAGAAATGAATTAATTGAATGAATAAAAAGGTTGAAACTCTAAGCCTATTTATAGCCTAAGAGAATAAATCTGGATTGTTAATTGTTGAGAAATTTTCTCTTGGCCGTTGATCCATGGATGTAATCTGGATGGTTGATCTTGGATGGGATTAAACTGCATCCATTGGATCTGATTCAAGGATAAGGTTTTATCCTTTAAGACTTTATCATCTACTTTATACTTCGATGTTATCATCTTCAAGTAGAATAATCGGTAGTCTCTTAATATCATTAATTGTTATCCCAACTGGTAACTATGACAACCTATGTTAGGTGAGGTCATAGGATCGAGTTTTCTTAGTAAGCAATTAAATTCTTCTTTTTTTTTGAGCGCCTTGTTTGACATGGTCAAACTGACCAGTCTTTTGGTTCTTCGTCTTCTGGGTGATTTCCGGCCAACCGGTGTTAGGCTCACCCGAACCCGACTCCGGCCTTTCGCCCCTCGAGTGTGCTTCCTCCCGGTTTCCCGTCCCTCGGACGTCGCGTACGTCCTTCTCGATCCACTGATGTACTCTTCCGCAGCTTCCGCGCCCCTCGGATTGTACCGAGCCCGTCGGCTCACTTTCCCGAACAATCCTTCTCGTCCGCTACGTCTTACGCTCGACTTCCTCCGTACCTAAGCTCCTGCACACTTAGCAGAGGGATTGAACATACCAGGACCTAACTTAAATTGGTTGATCACATCAAAATCAACCAAGGGTACTTACATTAGTAACAGGGGAATAAGTGTCAAAATAGTCAATCTCTTCTTTCTGTTTGAATCCCTTAGCAACCAGGCGGGCTTTGAACTTATCTACTGACCCATCAATTTTTAACTTCCTCTTAAACACCTATTTACATCCAATGGTGGTGCAACCAGGTGGCAAATCTACTAACTCCCAAGTGACATTAGAGATAATAGAGTCCATTTCATTTTTAATAGCTTCTTTCCAGTGCTTAGCTTCAGGAGAAGTCATAGCATCTCTATATGTCGCAGGGTTACCTTCTATATTATAGGTGATAAAGTCTTGGCCTAAATCCTTAGACACACATTGCCTCTTGCCCCTTCTCAATTCTGTACACTCACTAGATTCATCTAATCTAGAGTGACTTGAGGAAGGTACACCCACTAAGGATAATGGGACCTCTATGGAGGCAGAGTCATCTCTAGTAGGAGTACTAGAAATAGACTGAGGTGTTCTAGTCTTCATAGGAAATATATCCTTAAAAAATATAGCATCACGAAGTTCTATAATAATGTTTGCATCTATTCCAGAAATTTCTGATTTAATAATCAGAAACCTATATGCAGAACTATTCTGAGCATAACCCAAGAAGACACCATCTACAGTCTTTGGACCAAGTTTTTTTCCTTTTATGTTCAGGTACTAGTACTTTTGCAAGGCACCCCCACACTTTAAGGTATTTCAAACTTGTCCTTCGACCTTTCCAAAGTTCATATGAGCTTTTATCCCTTGACTTCATAGGTACTCTATTTAACACATGACAAGCAGTGTATAGAGCCTCCCCCCATAAGAAGTTAGGTAACCCAGAACTACCTAACATGGAATTAATCATATCTTCAAGGGTTCAATTTTTGCGTTCTGCTTCACCATTAGATTGAGGACTATATGGAGCAGTGATCTCATGAATTATACCTGAATCTTGACAGAATTTTTGAAACAGGTTTGAGGTGAATTCTCCACCCCTATCAGACCTTATCCTCTTAATGGTTTGGTTTGTTTGATTTTCAGCTTCAGATTTGAATATCATAAATTTTTCTAAAGCTTCATCTTTTGTTTTTAGCAAATAAACATAGCAATAACGAGAGTAATCATCAATGAAGGTAATGAAATACCTTTTACGATCTCTCATTATTATACCATTAAACTCACAACAGTCAGTATGAATTAATTCTAAAATATTAGAATTTCTATCAATTGATTTGAAGGGTTTACGGGGTTGTTTATACGGTAAAGTTGCTTTAAATCCCTAATGGGGAGTCAAACTTTGCCTTCACTCCCCACACAAGTTTTTGTTTGTTTTTGCTCCCTAATGGAACTGAGTATAAAAAGGTAAAAATTGAGTATACATCAGTGAAAACTAAGTATAAAGAGTGAAACTTGAGTATAAAAGAGTGAAAATTGAGTACAGGGTTATTGATGTGGTGAATGCAAACTGTCATACTCAGTTTTCTAACTTTAATACTCAATTTTCTTCAAATAATACTCACCAAACATCACATCAGGGACTGCATGCAAAGAAATGTTTGGGTAGGGATTGCATGCAAAGTTGACTTGGTAAGTGGGGAGTTTATATTGCACACAAACTTCACATTTTTCCTTATCATTTATGGCATGCTTAGGAATCATGTCAAGATTCATCATCCTTTTTATAGTTTAAAAATTAACATGTCCTAATCTATCATGCCACACATCATAAGACTTAATGTTATAAGAATAACCAATATCACTGATTTTATTTATAGTGGTATTTTCAGCATTGAGTTTAAATAAACCTTCATTAAGGTAACCCTTTCCAATAAAGGTTTCTAAATGTAACAATACAACTTTATTACATTTGAAGTTTAACTCATAACCAGCATAAACTAATTTTGACCCGCTAATCAAACTCCGTCGGACAGCTGGAACATGATGCACCTCATGTAGTGACAGGACCTTCCCTGAGGTAAACCTCAAGTCAACTCGTCCAATCCCTAACACTCTGGCTGCATAATGATTCTCCATGGTCACGGAAGTACCTTCAATTACCTGATAAGTAAGGAAGGCAGAACGATCAACACAACAATTCACATTAGCACCTGTATCAACTAACCACTCATTGGGTGATAAATCAAATTTATTTCAGGGTTAATGGAAACAAACCCATTGCTGATGCTGGTCACAACATTGACCTGTGCCTTGGTGTTGGGTATATTATCTTGGTTCTTCTTCTTGTCCTTCCTCTCAGGACAGAATTTGGCAAAATGTCTAACTTGTCCACAAGCCTAGCACGGCCTAGTCCCATGCTTCTTCTGAACCTTTGATTTGGGTTTCATTTTGTTCTTCATTTTTTGGTTTTTGAATTTGTTTTTGTCAGAAGAGATCACCACATTTGCCTTTGGAGCAAAATCCATAGGCATTCCCTTATCATCATCCTTATGTTGCTTCCGATGTTCTTCCTCGATATTTAAGGCAATCATTAAATCTTCAAGAGAGATTTTACCTCTCCTGTGTTTAAGTTTCATGCCAAAATCTTCCCAACTCGGAGGTAACTTTTCAATGATAGACAAGACTTGCAGTTTCTCGGGTATCGGCATATCTCCCTCCGCAAGACCGTGAATCAAAATTTGAAATTCATGGGTCTGCTCAATGACAGATTTACCCTCAACCGTTTTAAAGTTTAAGAACTTCCCCACGGTGTACTTCTCTAAACCAGAGTCCTCGGAGTTATATTTTTTATCCAAAGATTTCCATAACTCTTTGGTAGAGGTTGTAGAGCAGTACACATCAAATAGTGCGTCCGAGAGGGCAGACATGATTCTCCCATGACAAAGATAATCCCTCTGTTTAAACCTCTCGGTGGAAACACTACGGGCAGGTTCTTCTTCATCAGGCGAAGGAGGATCCAATTCTATAACGGAGAAAAGCCCCAGCGTAGTAAGCCAAAACTTCATCCGTTGTTGCCAACGTTTGAAGTTTTGCCCGGAAAACCTCTCGGGTTTGGTGCTAGCCTCATCAGACCCCGACGTTCTAATATTTAACATGTCTACTTAGGCACAATTCAATTCTCTAAGATTGTTATTTGAAACAGTAAATGTAATATGCACCAAAGCAGCAGACAATAAAATATATAGATGCAGGAATCTGATAAGAAAAGTGCAGAGTTAGGAATAGTTATCCGGTTGAAGCGTCGGCGTTCCGACTGTCCTTAGAGAATTGATTGCCGCCCTATGGTGCAAAGGCTCCTGGCAAAACTCTCCCAAGATCTGACAACCACGCGGCGTCCGTAGGTGCACTCCAAAACGAATGCTGCCCTCGGAGACAAACTCAGATCGCACAAGGCGAAGCCTCAAGACCCAAAACCGAAGAAACGCTTGAAGAGAAGAGAAAATGCTCGAAGAGAAGAGAAAGCAGTGAATGAGTTCTCTGCATTCTTCCTCTTCTTTTATAGATCCGAAGAGGCAATGAGTGCCTCTTCGTGTTTGCGCTGAGGCCGCGAGGCGTCGCGCCGTGCGCGACACTGAGGAAAGTTGCGCCTGTTGATTTCTCAAAAAAAGAAATAAAAGAATAAATAAAAGAAAAGAGAAAAAAAACTAAATTGGTTTATAAACAGAAATCTACAAAAACGAACCGGGCCGCCCGCAAGCGTGAGGCCCACGGGCTGGGGATTTGCACCCCCCTGCGCGTGATAATCGCGTGCGTCGCGCCCAATTTATGAATTTCCGGCCCAGACCCCTGAAACCACCTGGTTTGGGCTCAACCCGCATATGCGTGTAGGTCCTCCTAAGCTTTCTAAGCATAGTAGGAATGACTTCATATATAAAGCCTTCCAACTCTCTTAGCTTAGCAATGTGGGACTAAACACATACACCAAAATGTTTGAAATTCAAACAAAAATCAACACATTGCACCTCCTAGGGTTATAGTTTTGTTCGGGGGCTGCGGCCAAAGGCCGCCGATGGTGTCCGATCGACGATCGGCAACATCGGCGAAGCGCCCTGCTAGACCGATCAGGCAGTTGCCTGATCGGTTTGGCGGTGAGGTTCGCATGGGTCCGCATCGCGCGTTCCGCAGGATAGCAAAACTCCTAGAGAATTGATATCCTGCGGACCGCGCGGTGCGGACCCGTGCGGACCGCAATGCCAGACCGATTAGGCAAATGCCTGATCGGTCTGCAGGTGCTGCTGACGCTGCGCCGATGGTGGCAATTGGAACCATCGGCGGCCTTCGGCCGCCGCCCCCGAATAAAACTATAACCCAGGGGGTGAGCGATGAACCCTAGGGGTAGCAGTGAACCCCGTCGGCGCGGTGAATCCGAGGGATAGCGGTGAACCCGTCGGCACTGAGTAATGGCTGATCGGTCACGGTGATCGATCAGGCACCTGCCTGATCGGTCGGGGACATCCTCGACCGATCAGGCAGGGTGCCTGATCGGTCAACCTGACCGATCAGGCAGATCGGTCCGAACGCGCTCCGTAGGAAACCGTCCGCAGGATATATATACACGTGATCTCCTGTGCAATTTTGCATGTGTGTTCGTCTGCGCTACAGTGTCAAGGCACCGAGATTGTATCCAAGCACTCCAATTGGCGCACAGACACGCATATAAGAATTTATTAGCTAGGTTGTACACCCCGTTAAGCACCTAGTGTAACTTTTTTTAAAAATTATTTATTTTTTTTAAGCTTTCGGTTATGCCAATTAGATTCTGTTTTTAAGATTTAAGGGTTGAGTTATAGTATTAACTACAAAAAAAAAATTAGGTACTCACGGAGTGTGCGACATATCAAAACTCTCTTTATATATTCCCCTTATGTCTCGTACCTCGTAAGCACGTAAATTAATTTATTATTTTTGTTTATTTTTTTAAGCTTATGGTTATGTCAATCAAGAATGAGACACATACAATATCATTTCTGTTTGTGTATATATATATATATATATATGTTGCAAATCGCCCGCTGCAGATGTTAGTGAGAGCCCTAGAGCTAATCATGTGATGGTTGTTGTATGGACTCATTGTATCATATTTCATATATATATATAAAAGGCATTTGATTATGGTTATTATACTCACTTGTATTGGTGCCAAATAACTAAGTGTAATAACGTCCTTGGTAGTAGGTTCATATCTATATCAATCGATTGGTTGAATCGATAGTGAGATGATATAGAGAACACTACTCTTAATTATTCCTAGTCAAGTATTAACATTCAGGGACAATGTTAATGCATAGAGACTAGCATGTAGGTCAACACGATGACTTGATCTCACAAGTCATGGATATGAGATATCAAGTTGACACATGAGTATGCATTGGAGAATGTATACTGAATGACCCACCATGAGAAAGTATCATGGATCGTTATATGAGTGTCATATACTTTCTCATGTGACTATTAGTATGACTATTAGTTCTTAGACCTGAAGTCACCATAGTTCCCTACATAAGGAGTTATGTACTTTGGTTTCGTCAAACGTCACCCGTAACTGGGTGGACTATAAAGGCGATTACTGGGAATGTAACAAATTATGCGGAGGGATGTGAGTGATGTAGATGGGATCTATCCCTCCTATATGACGGGAGAGATATCATAGTCTTGATAGAGTGAGATCACTAAGTGCATGACCATGCCCAAATAAGGCAATATGAGATATTGAGCTTATTTGATTATAGTGAGTCTACTTGGAGTTCAAGACACATAGATTGATTGGAGGATGACACGGTCTATGCTTCATAGAAGATCAATCTAGATATCGACGATAGAAGGACATTGTCACATATTATGAAAGTCATAATTAGTAGTCACATTGGTGATGTTGGATCTCAACATTCTTGTAACTTGGGTAGCAATAATGTGTTGCTAGATACCGCTCATTGCTTATGTTTCTAAGAGGTTAGAAGCATTGCCAACGTTACAAGAACCTATAGGGTCACACGCAAAGAACAAATAGATGGAGAAAAAAAAATGAAGTCAAGTTTGACTTGGCTAAATATGAAAAGTCCATAAAAGGCAAGTTTGACTTGACCCAAATCCAAATCAAGTTTGACTTGACTTGGTTCCACTTCAAGTTAGACTTGACATGGGAGAAGAAATGGAGTCAAGTTTGACTTGACTAAATATGGAAAGTCCATAAAAGGCAAGTTTGACTTGACCCAAATCCATCTCAAGTTAGACTTGACTTAATGCCACATCAAGGTGATGAATTGGCATGGAGCCAACCATTGATGATGCTCCACATCATCAAGAGCATTAAGTGTGGATGCCACCTCATCAAGGAAGATTAATGGTCAAGTTTGACTTGACCAAAAGGCCACCTCACCTTGACTTGACCAAGTGATGACTTGGCTTGGTATTTGACCAATGATGATGCTCCACATCATCTCCAAAGGTTGTAACCCCCCATTTGAATTTGAATTCAAATTGAAAGGGGGTTATGGCAGGCCACTTAATGGCCATTATGGCCGGCCACTTAATGGCCATTATGTGGCCGGCCACAATGAGAGAAAAAACGTCCAAGTGTTGGTTCCATTTTTCTGATGGTGTGTCTTCTCTTCTTCCTCCTCCAAGTGTTGGTGCTCTTCTTCTTCTTCTCCTCTTGGCCGAACCCTTGAAAGGTGCTAGCACACCTAAAGGGTTTCCTCCATCCACTTTGTTCGCGTGGATACTTCTAGAGGGACGGCACTTGACGTCCTAGAGATCCGACATCCAAAAGGAGCAAGCGGGATTAAGCGGGGCACGCACCAAAGGTAAAATGGTTTATCCCTCTTTAGATCTAGGAGTAGATCGAGTTTTCAGCATGAAAATGAATACGTGATTTTTGTTTCGGAATTTTTCTTCGCACGAGATCCATGGCTTTGGGTTCTCGGGGTTTCCGCGACGCGAAAAGGCGATTTTCGCGGCCCGAAAAACCCAACAGTGGTATCAGAGCCACGTGCGAAGCACGTATTTATTTTTTTTTTGTATGGGATACAAAATGTAGAGTAGTTTATGATTCTGTAATTTTTCTAATTTTTAGGATTTTATGAGTATTTTTCTCGTAGAGGCGAAGCAACGAGTGCGAAGCACTTGTACACTTCGACCACCGAGAAAAACTTTTCCGAAACGGCAAGTTTCGCCCAAATAGATTTTGGGACAGTGGGTTAGGCACTGTTAGATCGCGATACGACACTCACGAAATTAATTTCGTGAGTAGGGGCGCCGCCCCTAACCCCGTAAGGGGCCTTGTCACGTGATTGTGCCCGAAACCCGCTTAACGGGACCGCCGTGGAGTTGTGACTCATAAAATTCATAAAATACATAGAAAAATTAGATAAATTTCTGTAAAATACATAATTTTGAATTATGTACAGTAGTGTGATGGTCATGGCCCAAGACCCTATTTTAATTAGATTAAAATATGTGTGTAATTCATATTACGGCCTGCGTGCCGTTATTTGTGTTGTGTGTGTTGTATTGTGATTGCGACCTGCGTGTCGGCCTTTTATTTATTATTTCTGTTAAAATTAGTTTAAGACTCGAATGTAACTCGAGTATAAATTTTGTAATGTACAAAATTGAAGATGAAGGAAATTCTGGAGAAGACGGACTCGTGGGAAGCAAGCCGACAACACATGGGGTTCTGGAAGGAGGAGCTTGGAGAAGCTGCTGCCTAGACCCTAGGTTGACCAAAGGATCTTCTCATTGGCTTGAGAAGATCTTAGTAGGGCCATGACTAATCACACTTTAATTTTCTTGTATATTTTATTTTTGCTTATATATATGTGATGCATGTTAGTATAGAATAGAATATACATGAGTGTATGTGATGCACATGTAATGTGGGAACCACATCTTGATGTGCACCTAATACACATTTAGGTTAAATTAGATTTAATAAATGCCTAAATACGATGCACATCATCGATTAGATTAGATCAAAATCGAAATCAACTCGTATATGCCTAACGAGCCTTGATACCCATCACTACCACGATCATATGCGATTGTTGAATCTGCCAAAGCAGAGCAATGCATTTAATCGTGGTGGGATGCGGAGGGACAACCTTGGTCCCGCCTATCACGCTTGGGTTAGATTGAGCTCAATTAGATTGAGTAACTAGTTAGCTCAATTGGATCGAGCCTAACTATAGGCATACTCCAATAGTTGGAAAGGT
>JAGFNQ010000436.1:0-19702 GCA_024364735.1 Boesenbergia rotunda | reverse complement strand
AGATCAGTGAGTAGCTACTCATTCAGTACTTCTACGAGGGTCTACTCCAGATGGATAGGATTATGATAGACGCTGCAGCTGGAGGAGCCCTAGTAAACAAAACACCATATTAAGCTAGGGTGTTGATTTCAAACATGACAGAGAACTCACAGCAATTTGGGAGTAGAACTTTGTCTACTAGAGGAGTTAATGAGGTTCAGATGGTATCTAATGAGCAAAAAGAGATTAAGAATTCTTTGATGGAGCTTACTTCCCTGGTTAAACAAATGACTCTAAACAATGTGAACCAAAATTCTAATTTTTCAGTACCTCCACCTTCAAGCCAAGTGATGAGGTTATGTAGTATTTGCTCAAGCCAAGAACACAATTCGGATTCATGTCCTAACCTACAACAAGATGAGACACTAGCGGCATTGACTAGAGGACAATTTCAAGCCAAAAATAACCCCTACTCATCTACTGACAATCCGGGTTGGAGGGATCATCCAAATCTGAAGTATGACAATTCTTTTTATCAGCAAAACCCATCACAACAACCCTATCAGCAGCCTCAACCGAATTTCCAGCAAAATCAGCAAGGGCAGTCCCAATTTCAACCATTTCAACAACCAAATTCAGCAATTTCAGCAACCCTTTAATCAAAATCAGCCACCTTTCCAAGGGAATCAGCAAGGGTTTCAAGGTAATCTGAATTATCAGCAAGGAAATCAGAATTCTCAGCAATGTTTCCAGCCATTCAATCAAAGTTTTCAGCTCTCAAATCAGAATTTCCAGCCCACTCAATTCCAGCCCTCACCACAACAATTTCAACCTCAACCTCAGAATTTTCAGAGCTACAATTCTTAACAATTTCAATCAAGTTCTCAGCCTAATTTTTAGCAATTTTCACAGCCATTTCAACCCTATAATCAGCCCCAACAGCCATACTTTCAAGGTTCACAGCAAGTTTAACAATTTCAGCAACCTCAATCTACATTTCAAGGCCAACCAAAGACTTATGCTAACCAAGGAAGCTATGGAGGTTCTAGTGGGGTGAATGCTCAACAACAGAGGTTAGAGGAGATGTTATAACAACTTTTGCAACAACAAGGCCAACAAAGAAAAGATCCAACCTTACAAAACATTGAGAGACAAATTGGTCAATTGGCTAGTGGGATGAACCAAATACAAGCCCAAGGATCAAGTCAACTACCTTCTCAAGCTACTCCAAATCCAAAGGGGAACGTTAGTGCCATTACTTTGAGGAGTGGGAAAGTGACTTCAACTTTAAATGCTCTAAGGGCTGAATTTTCGAAAAACAGGACAGCACCTACATTTTCAGCCCCAAACAGCCCTGAAATCACTTCAAATTCAGTTGGTTTCCATCCTAGTTCAAGCCTAACTCCTTCCTTAAGTGAACCTGTGATTTTGGTGAAAAATGAAGGAGAAATCAGTGGTAAAAGTGAACTTACAGCAGCTACTTCAGTTGGAAATTTAGTTCAGAATTCAGCTCCATAAATTTCGGCTCAAGAGGAAGAATTGAGGGTTCCTTTGCCCTTCCCTCAGCGCAAAACTCAAGCCAAAAAGCAAGTGGAAGAGGAGAAAGCTAAGGAATACAATGAGCTTGTGAAGTTGATTAGTAAAGTGGAAATTAATGTACTGATAACCGCATTTTGTCGCGTTACGGTTTCAAATACAATTAAAATATCGAACTCCTCTAAACTAATGTAGTATAGAATAACTCGAGTCGTCTCTCTCAAGGAATGTAATGACAGGTTAATAATCTTAGGATTCCAGGTTATTGCTTTTGGATTTTTGGATGTTAACTGGGGATTGGATTTGAAAACTAAGACTACGAAATGAAACAGCAGAGCAAGTATGAAATCTAATCCTAATTAATGAAAGACAATGCGAATAAAGGAGATCTAATCTAACCTAACTACAATTGCAGAAAAGAAAAGGACAACTTGAAATAAAGCATCAACGAAACTAAACATGAAACAAAATCTACAGCATGAAAGAAATCTAATCTGACCTAACCTATTGCATTCAAATTAAGTGCAAAAACGTAAGGAAAACATGAAGCATTCAATAAACAAAGAAGTGCAAGAATCTAACGAACTCAAATGCAACAATTCAAGTAACGTGAATGAATTGGGAATTTCATCAAACACTTAATAAGCATCAAACAAAATGACCAAGTACATGCAAATTGAAACATGAGGGGATCCATCAATTACAAGCATTCAAAAATCAATCACAAACATTCATCCATTAATCACCAACATTCAACTAACTACACAATTAACACCCAAATGAAGAAGCTGCTGTGAATGAAGTGAAGAGGTGGCTGCCGGATGCTGAAGAAGAGGCTGCCGGATGCTGTTGAAAGCTGCTGCTGTGAAGAAGACAAAGAAACGTGAGAAGGTGAGGAGCTAGGGTTCGCGGATGAAGAAAAGAGGAAGAAGAAGAAAGAAGATGGAGTCGGGGTGTCACGGTTAGGGTTCCTCCTTGTGTTCGGACGAGAGGGATGGAGAAGGAGGTAGCCGGCCGGAGGTGGTGGAGAAGAAGAGGTGGATGGTGGGCGCTCCGGCCGGCGGCGGTGAGATGGAGAGGACGAGGATGTCGAGTGGATGAGAAGTCGCCGATGGGTCAGAGCCCCCTCACCGAGCGTCGCGTGTGGAGATAATCCAGCGTCCGATCTCGGGTTCGCCCTTTGGTTCTTCAGCCCAACGCAGCCCAGCTCAGCTCTGGCCTGGCTCAACCCAGTCCACCTTCCGGCCCAGCTCAGCCCTTCAACTCAGCAGCTTGTGTTCAGCCCATCCGTTCTAGTTCAATCCAGCTTCAGCCTTGCAGCCCCCCTTGGTTCAGCCCAGCCGTTCTAGTTCAGACCTGGGTTCAGCCACAGCTCAGCCTAGTCCAGTCCTGTCCAGTCCCTTCTTGGGTCCAAATTGGGTTGGTTGAATCGAACCATCTTCATTTGAATTGAATCAAGCCTTGGTCCAAGGTCCAATCTTTAATTCTCTACAAAAATCATGAAATTATACCAAAATTTAGAAGAAATCATAATAAGCTCCAAAAATAAATCCTACTCGTAAAATATGGTATAAACATGGATTAAGTATACGAGAGGATAAAAAAATGCTAAGTAAATGAGCAAATAAAATGACATAAAATGCTCGTTATCATGTACCCTTGTTGACCATGATAAAACAGATTCCTAAGTATGCAAAATTCCTCAAAGACTTATGTGTTCACAAGAAGAAGTTGAAGGAGAATGAGTTGGTCAGCTTAGGGAAAAATGTTTCAGCACTTATCCATTCCATCCCTCAGAAGTGTGAAGACCCAGGGGTTTTTACTGTGTCTTGTGAGATAGGGAGGACTATGTTCCATGATGCTATGCTGGACTTAGGAGCTTCCATTAATATGATGCCCAGATTAGTCTTCCAGATGCTTGGTATTGGTCCTCTACAGCCTACAGGAGTTGTGATTCAGTTGGCAGACATGAGTCAGACTCACCCAGTCGGTATTATTGAAGATGTGTTGGTAAAGGTGAAGGAGCTGATCTTTCCTGCGGATTTCTACATTTTGGACATGGAGGGGGACTACCTAGCACACAGATCTCCACTCATTTTAGGGAGGCCATTTTTTAAGACTGTGAGGACTAAGATAGATGTTTATGCTAGCACACTTTCCATGGAAATAAGAGACACAGTAGTCCAATTCAACATTTTTGATGCCATGAAGCACCCAAGAAAGGACCACTCTATTATGAGCATTGTCATTCTAGAGGAGTTAAATAATGCAGATATATTGGCTAAGGGAGCTTCACTTATCAGTTTAGAGGAGGCTGAGGTTGTATTTTCTTTTGAGGTGGATGATTCAGAGGGTATTTCAGACTTACTTCCAGATGGAGAGGATTTTATAGGTGTAGGGGATTGCACAGAGCCCAAAGGATCACCTGCTTTTATTGTTATTTCAGAGGATTCAGAAAATAGGTGTGAGAGTGTAGGGGATTGCACTGAGCCCCAAGGATCACCCATACCTTCTGAGCAGGCCCAGATTGAGCTTAAGCCACTACCAGATCACTTGAAATATGTTTTTCTAGGAAAGGAGCAGAATTTTCCTGTTATTATTGCTCAGCACTTGGAATCAGAGCAAGAAGAAAAATTATTGCAAGTCCTGAGGCAACACAAGAAAGCTATTGGGTGGACTGATGGATCGACTTGTGTTGCTAGAGGTGGGGGTGAATAACAATTCTCGAACCCCTTTCTTCCTACACGGTTAGTTGCACAGCGGAATATACAATAAAACAATAACAAAATCACTAACCAATGCTAACACGGACGATTTACTTGGTATCCACCCTGGACGGGTGACTAATCCAAGAATCCGTCGGTGGATCACTCCCCGGATAACCTCTGGCTAGTCCTTGTCGCTCCTTGTGGGTGGAGAAACCTAGCCACAACACCTTGACACGATCTAGACTTAAGAGACTACTAACAAGCCTTAACCAAGCTTGTTTCATCAAGAATCTCAGCAACCACGAAGTCCTCTTTAAATAGGACTCGGGCTGAAACCCTCGCTACCAGTCGACTGCTCCTAGGGCAGTCGACTGGTGCCACTGAAATTCGACCGTTGCACCCCAACGTTCGAATTCTCAGCCAACTCACCAGCCACCTACCAATCGACTGCCCCCAGGGCAGTCGACTGGTCCAGGGGCCAGACCCTTTCTGTGAGTTTTATCAGTCGACTGCCATAAGGGCAGTCGACTGCCCAACTCACCCACATAGGGTTTCCCTCCCCGAGTACACTTCTCTCAGCACTCAGACCCTAGGACTTTCCCGAGTACAATCACACAACACTCGTACCCTCACAACTCGACTGACTCCTCATCTGTAGCCTCGACTATTGCATTCGCGCCCTCTTCATCTTCCGCTCCCGTCCCTCGGATGCACGCAAGCCTCCAGCTTGCCTCCATGCCATCCTTCAAGCATGCCTCAAAGTCCGCGCCCATCAGCTCATCGTCCCTGCTCTCCAAGGTCCCTCGGATGCCAACGTAAGCCTCCAGCTTGCCTCCATGCCACCCTTCACCGTACTGAGGCCGTCCAGTCAACTCCATATGTGTAACCTGTATAACCTGCACACTCAACATACACATATGAGATAACAAGGGTAAACCTAACTTAAACCCTTTGCCCAAACATCAAAACACTTGGTCACTCCGGACCACAGATTGCCTCAACAATCTCCCCCTTTTTGATGTTTGGCAATACGTTTAAGTTAGGGAAAGCAAAATAGTAGTCAATAACAAAAAATAATGCATATGCAATGCATACATAGATCTTATCCCAAGACATCCCACACCTAACCCTCCAAGTTAGGATTTTCCACACCTAACCCTCCAAGTTAGGAATTTCTACACCTAGCCCTCCAAGCTAGGACTTTCTACACCTAGCTCTCCAAGCTAGGACTTTTTTCACACTTAACTCTCCAAGTTATGACTTTTCACCAAAACGGGCTTTTTAAAACTTCTCTCAAGCTCCCCCTACATTGGACTTACAAAGGCTTTTTAAGAACCTCCCCAAGGTTCCCCTTACGTCAAAAATGGAGCAATCATGCTCTCCCTTAAACACAGCTCCCCCTAAACCTAGGGTTTCTAGCAAAGGTATGTTTGGTTTCCCAACTTAAACCCAAACTTCTCACCCTTTGCCTAACATCAAAAAGAACTTAATAATATCCCAATTATCGGTTCTTTCAATCCCCAATGATCATAAACAACGTGTACTAACCCCCCATACACTTGTTTTCCATCATTCAAACCCAAGTCAGCTGCTGGATACCCACACCAGTCCTGACCAGTCAACTGATACTCTGAAATTCAGTTTTTCAGGCCACATTCAGAAATGCGCCAGAAATTCCACAATTCTTCAAATATTTTCCAATTTCGTGGAGAACTTTGTGGTACCCATACTTACTTAAGGAAAATATATTCCACAATGTATCTATCACCGTTCCCAAGTTTGGCACAAAACCAAAAATTTTCTATGAAAATTAAGGCAACCAAGGAGGCAACCTCCCCCTTAACCTATGTCTTCTCCCAATTTTCAATTTTCCTAGGTGAAGTTCTACCCAACTTAACACCCTAACACCAAGTTAGGTTCTACCCAACCTAACAACCAAGTTTTCTCCCTTGGTCACCATTAAGAATTGCCCCCAAGCAACCTTGTCCCTAGTGCCAAAGAGAACTCAACAATACCCAACAAAACCTTGAAAAAGTCTAAAGGTTTGCAAACACACTTGCTAGGATATACCCTATCCTAGAAAAATATGATTTCATGAAAATATCAAGTGTGCTTGACTTTTGGTACATTTCTCTAATTTCTTAGACATGGCCATTTAGTATCAACTTTGAAATCTAACCTTAATGTCATGTGTTTGCCGATTCCATTCATTGTCATTTCACATACGAAATTATCCTCAATACTTCCCTTTTTATCTCCTAATCTTAGACATATGTGGGAAACTTGCATATTTTGTTCATTCATCAAGAGTGAATTATCCAAAATTAGTCTATGAATCTTCAAATCATATAATGTCAATCCATAACATCTCTCAAGATACCATGATACTTTCCTATGTTTCCAATTTGGCAATTTCTTATCATCTAATATCCTTTTTCCATTTCAGCCTACGGACTAGTCGACTGCCCCTGTGGCAGTCGACTCCCAAAACTCACAGAATGTTTCTGGGCTTGAGACCAGTCGACTGCCCCTGGGGCAGTCGACTGGTACCTGAGTTTCAGGTTTTTCAATCGAATTTCAGAAATCCCTAACTAATTCTACAAATCTCCAAAAATTATGAAATTTCGTGAGGAGATTTGTGGGTCCAATGTCTACTTGGAAAAATACGTTTCCAAACAAATGTACTCCGGATCCCAAGATTGGCACGAAACTCAACTTATCCTAAAGTGTATCATTGAAATTCATCCCAAAAGTCTCAATTGTGATTTCTCCTCACTGTTTCTTCTTATCCTTGATTATAGTTCATTTCTATCAGTGAATTACATGGTATTCACACATTAAAACCCAATTTTACCCAAAATAAATGCATTTTCATTCTTTTCTCCCTAAATTCCCTTTTTAATATGCCAAAACCTAGGATTAAGACTTACCCAAGTCTTTCAACCCTTTTTGGCACAATTCACCTAATTTCCTAGGAGAAAAACTTTTGAGATCCATTTACCATGGACCCCAAAGGCTCCTAGAGCTCCCCCTTGAGCTCTGAGCCCTAGTCACCTCCCTAGGTAACTCATCCCACACTAAGCCACACCTGTGAACCTCCGGTGATTCTTGGCCTACAAAATGGACCTTCTTAACCTTGGACACCTTGTCCTTGGTTAAGTCATCCTTTCTACCTTTTGATGGCACCCTCTTGCCATTCTTAGACTTACCCTCCTTGCCATTATATGCTTCCCAGCATATTTCTTTCCATTTTCCTTGGAGGTCTTAGACCGGTATCCCAAACCCGATCTATCATAGTTGGGTTTTAAACTACCCAACACCATGTCTAAGCCCTTAGATCCAACCGTGAATCTTTCTAGGGCCTTTTCTAATGTATCAAGCTTGCCTCAAGCTTGATTTTCCTCTCTAGAGTTCTAACCCTAGAACCCATATGCCCACCTTGGACATTCCTAGGTCTATCCTCCTTTCTAGGCACATTCCTTCCCTTTTGGGATTAGTGTCATTATCCTTAGATACAAAGGTCCTAGATCTATCATGATGCATGCTTTTCTTAGATTTTTGGTCACCTTGTTACTCCTAGTCCTATCGTTGTATCTAAATCCAAATTGTGCACAATAAACATTTTTCATTAAACTAGCATGCATGGATGGATGATTTGTCCTATTTTTAACATTCATGGAGGAACTAGAATTGAATTCACTTTAAACTAGGTTAGGGATTACCTCCCTTACCCTTGTAGTCTCTCCTTGTTGTGATTTTTGCTTCTCTTTTCCTTCTTTTCCCATCTTCTCAGATGCTCATTTTCTTTATCTCTTTTCTAGGACACTTGGTGTGGTAGTGCCCAGCTCTCCACATGTAAAGCATCGATTCTTTCTTTCTTGGGCTCTCCATTCCTACAACTCATGTTAGATTTAAAGAATTGAAATAGGTTAGATTTTACCTCCTTTTTACCTTTCGGGCACTTGTCTTGATAGTGCCCCTTTTCATTACACCCAAAGCATGTGATATGGTCCTTGGCTCTTGCTTTGGTGGAGGTTGGAGCTTCTTCTTCAACCTTTGATGATGTGGATGCCTCCTCTTGATCCGGTATAGACGAAGGTCTCTCCTCCCCCTCAATCTTTGAAATCGATACCTCCTCTTCTTCTCTTGAGGAGGTTGATGATCTTTCACTTAATTCTTCCTCCTCTTGGGCTATCAAGTTCACTTCCTCGGAGTTTTCCACTACTTGACCTCGTGTAGGGTTTTTATGAAATTCTTCTACTTTGATCCACAATACGTGTGCATTTTTGTATGCTCCTACAACATTCAAAACATTAATAGGCAAAGTATTGAGCAATATGTCAATTACCTTTTGTGTGCATTTCGGGTATTGGAAGTCACGGATGGAGACGTGGTTCGGAATGGAGTGGGACCTTCGGATTGCGCTTGAAGAGCCTTTCAAGATTCCAAAGGATAAGCACGAGAAGAGGCTTAGACCTAGATATTGGTCGTAGGCCGGCGGAGTGTAGATGTCATCCCCGAATTTGTCTTCCATGTTCTTTTCCCTCTAGCGTGTGCTCCCTCGAAGGTTAGTCCGATCAAGAGCGGTTCTTCACTCTGATACCAACTGATGGATCGATTTGCGTTGCTAGAGGGGGAGTGAATATCAATTCTCAAACCCCTTTCTTCCTACAAGGTTAGTTGCACAACGGAATATACAATAAAACAATAACAAAATCACTAACCAATGCTAACACGGACGATTTACTTGGTATCCACCCCGGACGGGTGACTAATCCAAGAATCCGTCTGTGGATCACTCCCCGGATAACCTCCGACTAGTCCTTGTCGCTCCTTGTGGGTGGAGAAACCTCGCCACAACACCTTGACACGATCTAGACTCAAGAGACTACTAACAAGCCTTAACCAAGCTTATTTCGTCAAGAGTCTCAGCCCAAACCGAGTTCTCTTTAAATAGAACTCGGGCTGAAAACCCTCGCTGGCAGTCGACTGCTCCCAGGGCAGTCGACTGCCCTACTCAGAATTCGACTGTTAGCACTCTAACGTTCGAATTCTGCCAGCTCACCAGCTGCTATCAGTCGACTGCTCCCAGGACAGTCGACTGGTCCCTTACTAGTCCTAGGTTTACACTCCCCGAGTACAATTCACTCCGCACTCGACCCCTAGGACTTCCCGAGTACAATCACACAACACTCGTATCCTCACGACTCGACTGACTCCTCCTCCACAGCCTCGACTGTTGCCTTCGCGCCCTCTTCATCTTCGACTCCCGTCCCTCGGATGCACGCAAGCCTCCAGCTTGCCTCCATGCCATCCTTCACGCATGCCTCGAAGTCCGTGTCCATCAGCTCATCGTCCCTGCTCTCCAAAGTCCCTCGGATGCGCACACAAGCCTCCAGCTTGCCTCCATGCCATCCTTCACCGTACCGAGACCGTCCAGTCAAGTCCATATGTGTAACCTGTACATCCTGCACACTCAACATATACATATGAGAACACAAGGGTAAACCTAACTTAAACCCTTTGCTCAAACATCAAAATATTTGGTCACTCCGGACCACAGATTGCCTCAACATCAGGCACTTGCGCCTGATCGGTCAAGGTGACCGATCAGGAATTGCCTGATTGGTCACGGTGATCGTCTGATCGATCAGGCACTCTCCTGATCGGTTACGGTGACCGATCAGACACTCGAGTGACTTTGAACGAAGCAAAACAAAGACTTGAAGAGCTACTTTTGTTGACACATGAGTTTTGCTAACGGGTATCCTTACCATCAGTCAGCATGACTCTCATCTTATTTTTCCAATTCCTATTCTGAAATTTCTCAAATCTTTTTAAATTCTTGTTAGGAATTTCTTCTTCACATGTGATCGTTGCAAGCTTCCTGTGTTTGAATTGAAAATGCTTTTGGTCATTTTTCCATAGCATGGACTCGAGTAACAGCTGGTTTGCATGCTAGTTTCATTGTTTGTAGATGATACAAATTGGAACCGGGACACGAGCCATGATCAGGCATTACCTGATCGGTAGGCATGACCTGATCGGTCAAGGTGAAGGTTCGTCTCGTCGGAGGAGCTTCGGCGCCCTCGTAACAACTCGCGGTGAAGGGAGGAAGGGAGGAAGAAGTCGTTCACGCGGCGAAGGGAGGGAGGAAGAAGAAGTCGTATGAGTTTTCGGCGGAGCGGGAAATAAAACGCGGGTGTTTTAATCATTCACGCTCCGCCAAAATTTCAGCCCACGTGGCATGAACGACATGGCGTTCCACGTTGTTCACGCTGCATTCACGTCGCCAAATTCAAGTCCCATATCATTTCTGTATATATATATAGAGAGAGAGAATTGCTATCCTGCGGACCGCCCGGTGCGGACCCGTGCAGACCGCAGTGCCAGACCGATCAGGCAACTGCCTGATCGGTTTGCAGGCATTGCTGACGCTGCGCCGATGGTGGCGATTGGAACCATCGGCGGCCTTCGGCCACCGCCGCCGAACAAAACTATAACCCAGGGGATGAGCGCTGAACCCTAGGGGTAGCGGTGAACCCGTTGGCGCGGTGAATTTGAGGGATAGTGGTGAACCCGACGGCACTGGTAATAGCTGATCGGTCAGGCACATCCCTGACTGATCAGGCAAGGTGCCTGATTGGTCAGGGAAGCCCCTGACCGATCAGGCAGGCATATCCTTGACCGATCAGGCAGGGTGCCTGATCGGTCAGGCTAGGCCTTGACTGATCAGGCAGGTCGGTCCGCACGCGTTCCGCATCCGCATCCGCAGGAGAGCAAAATTGTGTGTGTGTAATTGCTCTACCGCGGACTGCGCGACACGGCCTGATCGGTTACCGGACCGACCGATCAGGCATTGGCCTGATCGGTTACGGAGGGGCTCAGGAAAGCTCGGGAGCGTACCTCGACTGGTTCACCATACCCCGACGGGTTCATCGCTCACCCGCTGGGTTATAATTTTATTCGGGGGCGGCAGCCAAAGGCCGCCGGTACGATCTGAGGACTCGCGGAGCCTCTCCGTGACCTATCACCGTACCCCGACGGGTTCACCCTACCCCCTAGGGTTCATCGCTCACCCCCTGAGTTATAGTTTTGTTCGGGGGCGGCGACCGAAGGCCGCCGGTACGATCAGAGGACTCGCCGAGCCCCTCCGTGATCGATCAGGCCAATGCCTGATCAGACCAGACTGATCAGGCATTGGCCTGATCGGTCCGGTGATTGATCAGGCCAACGCCTGATCGGTCTGGTAACTAATCAGGCGTGTCACGCACGTGGTCCGCAGCAGAACATTTCTATCTATCTATCTATATATATATATATATATATATATATATATATATATATATATATATATATATATATATATATATATATATATATAACTCGTACGTTAAACCCATTCAATTTAATCAATTTAACTAAATTTAAAATTTTAAAACCAAAGAACCGAATAAATCAAAATAATCTATTTTAAAATTTTGAATTAAATCGTTTGGGTCTATTATTTTGATTTAGTCAAAATTTTACTCACTCTATTTGAACCAAAATAATAATAATAATAATAATATTCATTTCAAACGCTCTAATATCACGAGCCCTGACCATATATAGAACGATAAATAGGGATATTTTATTTTAGCAAAATAATCCTTTGCATAAAAGATATCAGATACTTAACCGATCATTTTGCACAGTATCAACGACCCACCCAGCTAAATACATACAGATAAATCATGAAGATATTTTATCCTAGCACATCAACCCTTTACGTAAAGGAGGTTAAGTACCTAACTAGTCATTTTGCATAGTTAAAAATTAACCCTAAAACTTATTGGAATAACCATCCATGCAAATAGCAACTGTACCAATCCATAGAAACAATTTTACTTACCCTAGATAGATACGCAAGTACCAAATCAAATCCTCATGATTCTTTTCACTTCTATTGTTGTGCCAAGGGGACACCTCTCAACCTCAACATGGGAAAAGAAGAAGAGAAAAAGATATAACATAAATCAACGAAACAAAGATACACTAGAAAAGCCAAATGCGAAAAAGAAGAAGAAAACGAAGAATAGTTACTATGGTTTGGTGGCGTACCTACTCCACAAAACAATCAAACCTTTATTAGAATTCATTCTATACAAAAAAAATCTCCATTATCTGCATGATAATATAATATGTTTACAATGATCCCTATATATATTGTCCAAACCCCAACAATTTAAAATAAATTTAAAAAATCATAATAAAATTATATTATGAAAAATCGTAACAAAATTTTAAAATAACATAATAATTTTTTTCGATGACATCTCTCACGTTGACCTTCACTCCGATATAAATCATTCGTCAAAATATATATATACACACTATGCACATCATTGCGTGTACGATTTTCTGGACACCTCTTTGCATGCGAGATGCCTCCCATGCAACTGGGATTGAGACGCCTCACATCTAGAGAGGCGCTTTGAAAATCGTGCACACATGAGTGTGCTAAATATATATATAGTCATCATTTTTCAAGTAAATCATAGCATGTCCTACACATCATCATCATCATGATGTAATATATGAATCCAGAACTGTATAATTCTAAAATGATTAACGAAGTTGAATAATGTAAAATTTCGAATGATCAATCCGATCCTATAAAAATTTTCTACCGACCGCAAAGATAAATCAAAAAGTGCTCGCAGCAGGCGATCCAGTAGCTCAATGTCCTAGAATTTACACTTTATTTGGAGAAAAAATTCTTACCAAATACGTTGTAACTAAAAACCCTAATAATTCTGACCACTACAACCTAATGTAAAGAATTACAACAGCGGAGCCTCTCCATAGGACTTAGATTCTTAGAATGTGCGTTAAAAAGCATAAATAGGTGCAGTAAAATCTGTTATAATCCAAGTTTGAGCTCCACACAAGTTGATGGCTCAAATTTAAATCGAGGGGTGCTTCATGCTATGAGGCACTATTATTCATCAACCTCATTCTTCTATGAAGCTACATTATGACCTCAAATTTATAATTCTTGTACTTTCATAGCTTTTTTTTCAAGAAAAGAGACACATAGAGAGCACTAGTGAGAGTGGAATCAAACAGGGATGGAGCTTCTGTTTGATGAACTGCCATTTATTTGGATGGTGGCAATTTCTTCTTGAACTTTCTCTGCCTGCTTTTCTGAGGCAGCAGCAACACCAAATCCATTGTTCTTCTCCACAGGATACGATCTTCCACTGTTAATCACCATGTCTTTTACGATGTTTTTGAGATCGTTATCAAGTAGCAGGGAATCCAGGGTGACATGTAATCCTGTAGATGTGAAATAACAAACATCAAGATACTTGTTGGTGCAAAGTAAACTGAATAAGGATGTAAGTCTGAATTGAGACCAAATCAAAATGATCGGTTGTTAAACGGACTTTCTACAATAATTTTTTCCTAAAAACCAAACTGCATTGAATAAGTATGAATGTAAACCAAAATACCTATCCAGGCATTCTCCAACATATTGTACCAAAATATTCTTTCTCGGTTGTTTCAAATAACCTAGACGGCCCCAAGACACTCAAATATGTTGTGAAATTGACAATTTTTAGTTAAACAAGTTTGTTTCTGTATGCAAATTAATAAGGATTTTCGTTAAAATTTTGCTAAAAATTAACATTGTAGTGCCAAGACACTGAAACATACTGATTAATTATAAGATGTCCATAGTGTGAAATGGATGAATTTTCAATCCATAATCATTAATTTTATAGGAGGACTTTTGACAAGATGATAAAAAAATATAATTTTTCATTACTGGGTTTATCTGAGTACTTGCTCTAGATTTTAGAGAATAACTCACATTTTGAATTAGAATGGAAACTGCAAATAGTTTGTCCAGAATGAAGTTGCACTTACGATATCGCCAATAATGCTTTGGGTTCGTTGGATCATTTATGGTCTCCTCTACTGCTGGTCTAGTTGTGTATTCATCTTTTAGTGCCAATATGTCCTAACAAAGCAAACAAAGGTTACCAACATTGATACTTGCAAGTATGGATTAATACCAAAAAAGAGTTTCAAAGTACCTGAAGGGGAAAAATTGCCCACATCGATGGTGCTTGAATGTGTTGGTGAATGATGTAGTATGCTATGTCTGTGGTGCAACGAGGAGGAGGAATATCATTACAACCAACAACGTCTCTGTAAAATCGGCGTCTCCTTTCTTCATCTTCCTCCCACCAAGCACGCATGGTGGAGCAGTCATGGCAAGATGGTGCACATACCTAAACAATCAAAGGGGGTTAAAAAAAGTAATCATACCAACCATTTTAAGGAAATAAAGGCTGGAGCAAACCCTGTACAATTACTCTGAAGATGGTAGTCAATCAAGTAGATTAGTTAACTGTTCTAACATCAAGTTAATAAGCCAAATTAATGTTTGAAAAGGAGAATCAAACAAACCGAGATACAAGATGAGCAGCTGAAGTATTCTAGTTAATCAATCAGAGAGCATTTATTCACTGGAAAATGATAAATGTTTATTATATTTTATTGTGAAAAAAATTAGAGAGGGTGAAATTTAAAATTAGCATGGCCTTTTTTTTGTTGCAAAAGAGAAATCTAACCTTAGCATTGCAAGAGAAGATTTGAAAACGAAAGTAGTTTCTTAGCATTGTGATCATCTGAAATACTCCTATGATAACTCCTGACATTAATGGAGAATTGTTGTGTTTGCTCCAACTTTATGAGGTTGACTACATAGTTCTTATCTCAATATCAAGTAATAAATAGGATTAAGATTCATACTCACTTGGGTTCAGATGTTTATAATGTTCAACATCTAGACGCAACACTCAACCTCTTAATCTCGGCTTTGGATGAGCTTAAGAATAAAATTAACTTATATAACTCCAAATAGTTTGGACTATATGACTTCAGGATGTTGATGATGAAAGCTAATGAATATACTTGAATTATAATTTATAAGAATGAATCAACCTACTGACTTTCAAAATGTGCTCCAAGGAAGAGGTACCAGTTCCATAGTGCTTGAAATTGAAACATAAAAAAGGAATACAAAGATGATGATATACAAAAGTAATGAAAAAGAGCTCGTTATTGGTGTTCTGGGGAAGATCGAGTTAACTAACACAATCTTCAATATTTGAAATAACGAGCGGTCATCTTTACCGTCATATAAGGGTATTGAGATGGTATACCAAATTCTCTGTCTGGTTCACTAGGCATTCTCTGAATGCGTAAGCCAATTAAACCCAATTCTTGCATTACCTGAGCAGGACAGGGAGATGGGAAACATTAGCTTTTTGTCTCTGAAAAATGATACGAGTGAACAAAAATTCACTCAGATATGCATTATTAGAATAGGGAAACATTAGTTGATATTTATAAAAGAACAATGGCTGAACTTGTACTTAAGAGGACATACGGGATGGACACAAGAAGGGATGAGTCCAAGATCCTCCCCACAGGCCAACATATTGGAGGAGTTCAATAGTACAGGCAGAGTTTTCATTGCATTCTGACGCCATAGATCTTCTTGCCGGCAAAAATAGTAATCATGGTATAATCTCCTGAGTACATTTTTGCTGTGGGAAGCAAAGTTTGCCGAGAGAATTAGAAACTAATAATGCAGATTGGAGAAAGTACACGTACTTTAAGACAGAGATTTATCATATATTGGTTCTAGATTGGAAAAGACCCAATGGAATAACTATTGATATGAATGTTTAATAGGAATACACAAGAAACAATTTTCACATTGAAAAAGTATCCTTACATAAATTATTTTGTCCGACTCACAGTTTACATGGTTTTGCCAGTTCAATGATCTACTTTACACAGCCAACCTACTCAATTAATTGGCTCCTTAGTTCACCCTTCTAGTCTGACTGGCCCATCTGGCATGACAGATCGATTTGATTTGTTTGGCTTGCTCCACCAAACTAGTCCAACTGACTCATCCAGTCCACACACTCAATCCAATCAGTGAGTCTGACCGGACCAATCTTCTCACCAGCCTAACTCATCTGCCCAATCAACCCATTTGACCAACTTAGCTTAACTAACATAACTGGCCTTCTTGTCCAACTCAAATCAATAAACATAATTATAAACTGAATCCGTTTGTCTAGCATGGCCAGCCCATCGAACTGGTCTGACCTGACTAGCATATTTGGCCTATCAGTCCTGACCAACACGTTTGATCATCTGACCCGATTGGTCCAACGGTTTGGCTTGACATGCTTGCATGGCTAGCCCAAACCTATCAACTTGACCGTCATGCCAACACATTTGACTCACTAGGCCCTATTGAACCATTTGACCATCAATCTGATCAACAGGTTGGGCTCGCTCTCGCTTCGCCCAACCGACCCATCAGGCTAGTACAACATGCGAGGTCAACAAATTCAACTATGTCAATTTGGCCTATCTGGTATGACTGAGCTGGCTGCTGAACAGCAGATTACTTGGCCCACCTAGCCTGATTAATTCAAAAGTCTCGCCCCTTGATTACTTGTTTGTAATACATATAGATCAAGAAAGCATATGTATTATTTGACGAATGGAATACAAACAGAATAGGTATTTCTAGAATAAAGGAATCACATTTTCATAAAAATTGGCACTCCAAACTCATTGATGCAACTAAACATAGAAATCTTATTCCATGGGTATTCAAATATATAATAAAATAGTTATTTTCATGAGCTATGAACCAAACACACCATCAAAGAAAAAGAAACAGCCTTAAACCATATAGGAGAAAAGCAATTTATTCCTCAGCGTATAAGCATATATTGGTACCTGTGTTCATCTAAAGCTTTAAAATTGGAAGTATCTTCAGATTAAAACGAGGATAAAATTTCCTTGGGTCTTCAGGATCTCTGATAAGAACAATATTCTGCACAAATTAATGTTTAACCAACAAGAATTTTTTCAAGGTTCTCTCTTGGAAAACACCAATTTTTGCATTCATGAACATGTTATCCTAACCTGTATAAGCTCCAAAAGATCACTTCGTATCTTGATTTCTTCTCCAACCACAGTGACTTTTCAGGAAGGGAATTGAGTTTGGATATAATCTTTTTCTCTGTATTGCAATCTTCCTTGAACTGAAATGCGAAGAAACTTAAGAGATTGTTTGACTTTGAGCTGATAGCCTTATCTAATTTAAAAGGTTCTGGAAATCTAAATGTGCATTAAAATAAAACAATCTGGAACTGTCTCTGGATTCAAGCAAATATAAGTAGCTGAATATATTTGATTATGTTGCTGCGTCATTTAATTCTTGAGCTACCAAACTATTATAATTCTACAAATTCTTATGAAAACTGTACCAAAAGAAATTATATAAAAGACTTCTCAAATCAAATTGAACCATTTTGCAACCAAAAAACTGATTTATTATATTATATTTTCTATTTAAAGATAATTAGCCAATAATGGGTTCTTCTGCATCCTACTTGAATTGCCAAGATCTTGTTAGTCCTTGCAATTAATTATATCAACACAAATTCAGTATGGATGGGGGAAAAAATAACATTCAATATTATACGATAAAGAATGAAACCATTAATCTAGTTCTATTTTACTTGCATTGGCCTGTCTAAATTTACATCCAACACTAGAATCCAAGTTAGTTCAAAATTGAAATGTATAATGCTCAACTTTATCCCTAATGGCCCTACCTCGTAACAGAGCTTTTGGTATTCATTGAAAAATTTGATGCAATCACAGTCCAAAATGTTCCAAATTTCTCCTGCAGAAAAAAAGTAATTCTAAATTAGAATATCATGTTACCTATCATTCATGGCCAAGCTTTGCAAGTAAAGTAAATCAACAGAAACCTGTAAGATTTCTTGCCGAACATATGGACGGCTCAACCGATTGAAATCCCATATGCCTTCCTTTTCAAGCTCCTCCTAACAATGGAAGATTATTTAACTAGACATGATGAGCACAACATTATACCTCAAAGAGTAATAACAAAGAACTTAGTATGCTTTTGAAAGATTGTTAGCTATTCATTGACAAAAATCTTTGTTGATGACATATTGTATTACCTGACTCAAGGCAATAGATGGACGGAATTTTCCAACTAAACCAGTAGCAGCATGATCAGGAAGTTCCCAAATTCTAAAGAAACCTAGGATGTGATCTATCCTATAGGCCGTAAAATACTTTGCCATCTGTTAATAACAAGAAAACCACAGAGAGATAAGAGTAGAAATCAGCCTGAACTGACACATAACACAAAAAGATGATAATAACACACTTTAGAACCTGTGTCAGCCGAGCTCGCCACCATGCATAATTGTCCTTTGACATTTCCTCCCAGTTATATGTAGGAAAACCCCAATTCTGTCCATTTTTGTCAAAATAATCTGGAGGAGCTCCAGTGGATGTGTTCATACGAAATAAGTTTGGATTAACCCATGTATCTACACTGTTCCTGTCAACACCTATTGGCAAATCACCTTTCAATACAATTTTTTTCTTCCTTGCATAATCTGCTGCTTCTGATAACTATCAGAAAAAAACAGAACGAATTACAAACCCAACAGGAAAAAAGGCTAACACAGGTATTGTGACTAATAAATACAGCCACAATCATCTATATTTTAATTGTGAAGGACATCCATTCTTACTTGCTTATGTAGATGGAACTGAATATAGTAGTGAAAGCATATAACATCATGATGTAAGGCATCCTCCGAGACCAGTTTCTCGAGCTGAGAAAGTAGTAGTTTATTAGTCAAGAAGACATACACTAATAAGTTAGCTTATATGCCACCAAAAATCGAAGGGTGAGAAAAAAGACACTGTTTATAGCCAAAAAATATCCATGAAAATTTTAAAGGAAATTCTGTAGTACCTTTTCACTGGAGAAATGAGAAAAACTACCCCATTGAGTGCGATCTGATGTCTCAAAGAAATCCCTTAGAAAACAATATGCTGCATATGGTTTCAACCAATTCTGTTCAAGGAAATTCAAAATTCAGAGGAAAAGAAATACATTGCCTTAATTAAGTGAAAAAGTTAAGTTCATAGTCAACTTAGATTTCCATCATAAATATTCATACAACACAGGTTTGAATTGTTGAATACCTCATTCTCGGAGAGGAACGTTTTAAAAGAGCCTGAATTTAGTAATTTTTCCTTTTCTAGATCAAATATTTTCTTTGAAATTGATAATTTAGCAGCCATTGTAGCCTCATAATCAACATCCTGTGTACAGAAAAGGAGTTTAAAAAAAGGAAAATTTGAAGTTCAAAGAGTCAATCAATACAAAGACATGCAATCTACTCAGAAGAAGGTGAAGTTTGACATACAGATATAATATAGTTGAAGATTACAAAGTGGAATTCTCACAACAAACCATATTATTATAGATTCAATCATGAGCATAGAATTTCATTTAAGTTTTGTGCCATCAGCAAATTTCTAGATTGAATTTT
>JAGFNQ010000435.1:498815-556648 GCA_024364735.1 Boesenbergia rotunda | reverse complement strand
CTGACATAGTGTTGGGTCAATTTTGCCTTGGTTAAAACCTTTTGAAACTAAGTAGTTAGACAGTCTTTCATACCAGGCCCTAGGTGCTTGCTTAAGTCCATATAGGGCTTTCTTAAGTCTAAAGACATAGTCAGGGTGTTCTATGCTTTCATGATATGAGAGAAGTGTCCTAAGGCAATCGCCTTATGATTGTAAACATTTATTTAATAAATGATAATTCACTATTTGAGTATACATGTTTGTGTATTTGATTGGGATCTTAAACTCATCTACTGAATGTCCGCAATACAACTCACAGCATAAGAGAATTTGTGATGGGATCACAACTGTGATTATCTCTAAATGTGCAAATGTGAAGTATTGAAATATCCCTAGTCGATGAATTGATAAAAACGGACACTATCAATTCTGTTGAGACTAGCATGGGTTATTCTCTAATCAGCTGATTCTCACTGGCTGTGACATTGGGATGTCCGGAGATAAACATGGATGCTAGTTAAGGGAACTAGTTCATTGGAGTGACTAGCTGTAAAACTTCATATGGTAATCTAATATAGATATGTCAATGAAGTTCTTACTGCGGCTTAAGTGCGATGTTCCTTTGACTTGCGGTGTTCAAGTCATCTTGGTCATGGAGACTTATACTTTAACATCTTAAGCAAGCATCTCCAAGGAGGTGTGGACCCAGGATGATGGGTATAAGCCGAAGTGCCCGAAGATGTTTGAACAGCCTACAAAGGATTCACCACTCCTTGCGAGGAGATGTATACCCAGGCCTATCGTCGGATTGTTACTCAAACCTCTGGCCAGAGCATATCATGTTAAGAGTGGAGTCTCTTAAATACATGAGAGTAATTAGAAATCCAAAGGACGAGAAAGACACTACTTGGGCTAGGTGTGACGTAGTCAGCCTAGTGGGGACTGACACCATAGACCGTGTCCTGAACCAAGTGGGTATAAGGTGGTGAAGGGAATGGGCACGATTCATTAGAGCTGCTGAAGGGTTTCAGAATAATTTCTTCTGAGGTCAAACCGTTGATCTTTCGATTAATTGGGGATCATGATGTACTACTAGGTGCCACTCATGATCGTTCTATAATTAATGGGTTAATTATAGACGGCCAACATAAATCGAAAGCCTATTTAGTCACACGCACTACGAGTAATCCGAGGGATTTAAACGAGTTGAAAATTGGATTTTCCGATCAAGAGAAAAGTCGAATCTGAGTTAGTCAGAGGCGCAATGGAAGCTAAAAATGGCTAAGTCTTTTGAAGGCTTTTTGGGCGAATTAAATGAGTTTAATTCGGCGGTTTGGGTTGGTTTTGGCCGGCCAAAGAGGGTGTAAACCCCTTTGGTGGCCGGCCAAATAAGAGGAGAAAACCAATTTAATTGGTTTAATTAATAAAATAAATCTAGTGTGATTTATTTTATAAATTATGGATAAATAAATTTGTATAAAGAAATTTATATAAATAAAATTTGTAGAAATTTATTCTTTTATGGAAGATTAAAATAATCCATGAATTGGTTTATTTTAATTTTATAAAATCAATTATGAATTGATTTTTCCATAATAAGAAAGTTTATAAATTTCTTATAAAATTTATTCCATAATTTAAAGAGAAGAAGAATTAGTTTTATTATAAATTGGTTTATAATAAAGACTCGGTTTAAACGGAATAATTAATAAGAAAATTTATAAGATAAATTTCTTATAACTAATTCCGTTAATTCGGTTTAGAGGGAGACTTAGCAAAGGAGTTGCTACTATATAAAGGAACCAAAGGCTAGCCCTTATTCCTAACTAATTAAGAGATTAATTCTCCCTCTCTCTTTTCTTTCTCCTCTCCTCCTCCCTCTCTTCCCTAGGGCCGGCGACCCTAGCCCTCTAGGGCCGGCGCCCAACACAACCCAAGGGTGGCCGTGAGCTTCAAGAAGAGGAGAACCCGAACACGAAGAAGAAGAAGCGGATAGCGACTCCTCTCTTCCGGAATTCGATTCCGTTACTTCGTTGGTTAGTTTCCATTATTTCTCTTTTCTTCTAGTTGTGCCTTCCGAGAATCTAGTAGTTCTCGTCGGCACAAAACTCGTGACTTTGCGAAGTCATCCCGAAGAGAACTCGGCGTGGACGCGAATAGAGGCGGAGCTTCCAAGGGACGCTACGGTTGGATCTCGTCCCTTACTTCGAGTTACGAGAGGTACTTGGTAAATTAGTTTACTTTTCCGCAAAGTTTTATTTATGATTATGTCAACACATATAAGGTTGCATGCTAGATACGAAGTTAAAATAATTTAGGAAATTATTTATGCAAATTCTTCCGCTGCACGTAAAAATTTAAATTTTACGAACTCGTATCCTTGTCGACATGCACCCGGTCCCAACAGTGGTATCAGAGCCGGTTAGTGTTCGACTTAATCATATAATTGTTTTGGGAAAACTTTGTCATGATCTCAATTTGGAAAAATTTTCAATTATGGAAACTTTCAAATTATAATAAATTTTAGATTTAGGAATTTCAAAGTTTGGAAATCCTCATGAAATTTCGCAAACGTTTGAAATTTTCTAGTTTCTAAATTTTATAATAATTGTGAAAACTTCCCATCTTTGGAAACTTTCCAATTTTGGAAATTTTTCTATTTTAGAAATTTTCCAATTTTGGAAATATGTAAGTTTTCTTTTACCAGAAACTTACAATTATTCTGAAAACTATTTTGAAATCTCGCAATTTTGGGCACTTTCTTTTAGAAAGTCTAGACAAATTCATGGACAGTTAATTGACAATTAAATTTGAATTGGTTTTTAAATTGACAACAAAATTCTTTATTTTGGATTGAGCCTCGGGGAGCCGTCCAATTTAAAGTTAGTTGTTGTAATTTAATTTCCCAATTTTTAATTGAAATTGTCATGTTTGATTTGGATTGAGCCTCGGGGAGCCGTCCAATTAGATTTACAACACATTACTTTTCTTTGGGTATCTGAGCCTCGGGGAGCCACCCTTAGAAAACATTTGTTGTAATTAATTAAATCCATGAATAAAATATGTTAAGAGGTGATGCTCTTACATATTGTTGTCTCCAAAATTAATTAGGAAAATGGTTTCCTATAGAGTTTCTTAAATGAGATTTTCATGAAAATAATATGTGGTTGAATTAAGGGATTGTCTCTTAATTTAATAAGTTTTGATTTAGAGAAATCAAAGTCTTGAACATATTATTTCCGAAATTAATTATGACAATTTAGGAAATTATTTCCCAAAGCAATTCCTTTAATTAAGTATGAAATTGAAATTAGGAAATCCGGTTCCTAATTCAATTAATGAGACTTGATAACTTAAGTCACATACATACTTAATTAAGGAAATCGTTAGTCATGACATAATTCTATGTCATGAATGTGCTTAGAAAAGATGAGACCCAAAACCCCTTACAAAATATTAAGGCTAACACCTTCCATTAATATGGTTAGAATCGGAGTTTTGTTTCTCGCTTGGGTTGATGGACACATCCATGCCCGACTTGAACCTCAACATGTTCAAACCATGGAATTAGTTTATGAATAATATAGTTGGAGTCAGAGGTCAATCCTTAGTTTTGGTTGTTGGACACATCCAAGCCTGACTAAACGGTTGAATGAACTCCAACCATATTAAAACTATTTCTTGATTAATGGGTCAGCCTTAAGCTTGGAGCATCGATTTGTTGTGCCACAGCCAAGGTCGATGCAAAGAGAGGTGCAGTTGGGTGCTATGTACTTTGTTGCATACTTGTTAATGAGTTAACAACCCAATGATTTATGCAAACATTCAATTAGTTGATAGCATAATGTGATAGTTACATATATGTGATGTGTAATCGGTATAATTACCTACCTTCATAGCTAAGAAAAACTTGATGGCCACAGCCATGGTTGATCTTATCTATGGTTGGATATCAACCTATTTGGAGATGTCCTACGATCTCCCGAATTGATAAAAAGGGTTATTCAATTTGAAAAATAAATAGGATTTTATTAATGTATATTGATACATTCTTTAATCAATCTTCTCACATAAGCTCAATTTGTATTTCTAGGATAATCACTCGATCATGTCTTCTCTAAACTTGCGTTCCATTTTGGACACCAATAAACTAACTGGGCCGAACTTCATGGACTGCTTCGAAACTTAAGGATAGTCCTCAAGGCAGAGAAGCTTGCTTTGTCCTTGAAATCAACTCCTGACCGTCCTCCAGAAAATGCAACTCCAGACCAATGTGCTATCAGAAACATGTGACAATTCTGAACTTGCGAGTTGCATTATGCTAGCCTCTATGGTACCTGAGCTGCAAAAGCAGCATGAGCATAGGATGCTTATACCATCATCTTCCATCTTCATGAGTTGTTGAAGAGCAGGAATCCGAAAGGTTCGAAGTCTCCAGACTCCTCTTCACCACTAGATCAGGAGGCACTTCCTCCAGTTTGTTAAAGATGTTGGGTACTTAGCGACTGAGCACACTCGGTTTTGCATACCTGAGTTGCTCAACCTGCTGAAGACTGTAGAGCCTTCTGTGAAGCAGGATCAAAAGACGGTACTGTTAGTTGGTTCCTCGAAGAAAGGTTCTAAGAGGAAGGCCAAAGAACAGAATAAAGGAAAGAAGAAAAAGGCCAAAAAGACTGAAAAACCCAAAAGGACACTTGCCATCATTGTGGCAAGGAGGGTCACTGGCGAAGAAACTGCAAGGTTTATCTTGAGTCCTTGAAGAAGAAGGCATCCGATGCCCCATCCTCTTCAGGTATCTTCGTTATTGAATGTCACTCTATTTCCTCAAAACCTGGGTACTTGATACTGGGTGTAGCTCACATATATGTAATGACATAAAGGGCTAAGGAATAGAAGAAGACTCGTCAAAGGGAGAAGCGAATTTGCGAGTTGGAAATGGAGCAAAGTTGCTGCTGTTGCCATCGGAACATATTTGCTAAAGCTCCCACTGGACGTGTCTTAGAATTGGATAATTGTTATTTTGTTCCTTCGTTAATAAAGAACATTGTATCTATTTCATGTTTGAATGAAAAGGGTTATCATTTAACTTTTAGTAACAATTGTTGTTACATAACTTTGAATGACGTTCTTTATGGGAATGGAACTTTGTGCAATGGTATCTACACGTTAGATTTATCCGGTGACGTTTTCAATATCGAAGTTAGCAACAAACGTGCTCGAATAGATAATCGAATAGACTCCTACACGTGGCACTGTCGTCTTGGCCATATAAGTAAGAAACGCATGACCGAATTACACCGATGTGGAATTTTGGAATCATTTGAACCCGGTTCATTTGATACATGCGAATCATGCTTAAAAGGCAAGATGACCAAATTACCCTTTTCCGGAAAAGGTAATCCAGTGGGAGAATTGCTTGGTCTAATACATACTGATGTATGTGGACCAATGTCAACTCTTGCACAAGGAGGCTATAGCTACTTCATCACCTTTATCGATGATCACTCACGATTCGGGTATGTGTTCTTGATGAAACACAAATCTGAAGCCTTTGAGAAATTCAAAGAGTTCAGAAATGAAGTAGAGAAACAGCTTGGCAAAAGTATTAAGATACTTCGATCCGATCGGGGTGGTGAATACTTAAGTCAAGAGTTTCAAGATTATCTTAGGGACAATGGGATATTGTCCCAATGGACTCCGCCATATACACCACAGCATAATGGTGTATCTGAGAGGCGCAACCGAACCTTGATGGACATGGTTAGGTCGATGATGAATCATGCAACTCTTCCAAAATCCTTTTGGGGCTATGCACTTAAGACAGCTGTTTACTTGCTAAACAGAGTCCCGACCAAGGTAGTCTCTACTACTCCATATGAGATTTGGAATAGTAAGAAACCTCACTTAACTCACCTTAAGATATGGGGTTGTCCTGCTTATGTGAAGCGGGTTGTATCAGACAAATTGGATGCTAAGTCTGATAAATGTCTATTTATTGGATACCCTAAGGAAACGAAGGGTTACCAATTCTATCATCCCTTGGAACAAAAGGTGTTTGTTTCAAGGCATGCTGTATTTCTGGAGAAAGAGTTTCTTTTACAAGAAAACAGTGGGAGTGGCATTGAACTTGATGAAGTTCAAGAAACTCCAATAGACATTGCAGAGACACCTAGTCTAGACCCACAACCGATAACTCATAGTGATGAGCTATCAGTTGAACCTAAAACAACACCACCTCTTCGTAGGTCTGATAGGACACGCAATATTCCAGAGAGATACGGATTTCTCATAAGTGAATCGAACGACGTGTTACTCATAGCGATGACGAACCTATCAGTTATGAAGATGTTCTGAAAATTCAGAAAGGGACAAATGGCTTGAGGCCATGAAGTCGGAAATGGATTCCATGTATGAAAATCAAGTATGGGACTTGGTTAACCCACCTGAAGGGATAAAGCCCATAGGGTGCAAGTGGAGTTTTCAAGAAGAAAACCGACATGGAAGGTAATTATGCTTAAATCCATTCGGATACTCCTAGCCATAGCAGCTCATTATGATTATGAGATATGACAAATGGATGTGAAAACAACTTTCCTTAATGGAAACCTGCTTGAGGATGTATACATGATACAATCTGAAGGTATCACATCGGTTGATAAAACCAAAGTATGCAAGCTTCGACGATCCATATATGGACTGAAGCAAGCATCCAGGAGCTGGAACATCAGTTTTGATGAGACAATCAAAGAGTTTGATTTCTCACAAAATCCTGACGAACCTTGTGTGTACAAGAAGGTTAGTGGGAGTGCAGTCGTATTCCTAGTACTATATGTCGATGACATATTACTTATAGGAAACGATATATCAGTTTTACAGACAGTTAAAATTTGGTTGTCCAAAACTTTCTCCATAAAAGACCTGGGAGAAGCAACCTATATCCTTGGGATTAGAATCTATAGAGATAGATCAAAACGGTTGCTTGGTCTTTCGCAGTCTACATATATAGATCGAGTGCTAAAAGGGTTTAGCATGTCGGAATCCAAGAAAGGTTACCTTCCCATCAGGCATGGGATCAACCTTTCAAAGTCTATGTGTCCGCGCACAGAAGACGAGAGGATTTGCATGAATAAGATTCCCTATGCATCCGCAATAGGATCTATCATGTATGCTATGTTATGTACTAGGCCCGATGTATCATATGCTTGAGCGTCACAAGCAGATACCAGTCGATCCAGGAATGGATCATTGGGCGGCTGTCAAGACAATCCTTAAGTACTTAAGAAGAACTAAGAATGTTTTCCTAATATATGGAGAAGGAGATATGGAAATACGTGGGTATACAGATGCCAGTTTCCAGACAGATAAGGATGACTCCAAATCGCAGTCTGGATACGTATTTACTTTGAATGGAGGCGCAGTAAGTTGGAAAAGTTCCAAACAAGACACCGTAGCGGATTATACCACCGGAAGCAGTTTGGATCAAGAAGTTTGTCTCGAAACTTGGATGGGTTCCAACCATTGATGAAGCAGTGCCGGTTTACTGCGACAACAATGGAGCTATTGCACAAGCAAAGGAACCAAGGTCTCATCAACGATCCAAACACGTGCTTCGCCGCTATCATCTGATCAGAGAGATTATAAGTAGGAATGACATACAAATTGAGAAATTCCCACTGAAAGGAATTTAGCGGATCCTTTAACTAAGGCCTTGCCTCAAAGCAAGTTTGAGGGTCATGTTAGAGCTTGTGGTATTGGATACCGTAGCGATTGGCATTAGGCCAAGTGGGAGTTTGTTAGTGATATGAGAGAAGTGTCCTAAGGCAATCGCCTTATGATTGTAAACATTTATTTTAATAAATGATAATTCACTATTTGAGTATACATGTTTGTGTATTTGATTGGGATCTTAAACTCATCTACTGAATGTCCGCAATACAACTCACAGCATAAGAGAATTTGTGATGGGATCACAACTTGTGATTATCTCTTAATGTGCAAATGTGAAGTATTGAAAATATCCCTAGTCGATGAATTGATAAAAACGGACACTATCAATTCTGTTGAGACTAGCATGGGTTATTCTCTAATCAGCTGATTCTCACTGGCTGGTGACATTGGGATGTCCGGAGATAAACATGGATGCTAGTTAAGGGAACTAGTTCATTGGAGTGACTAGCTGTAAAACTTCATATGGTTATCTATATAGATATGTCGATGAAGTTCTTACTGCAGCTTAAGTGCGATGTTCCTTTGACTTGCGGTGTTCAAGTCATCTTGGTCATGGAGACTTATACTTTAACATCTTAAGCAAGCATCTCCAAGGAGGTGTGGACCCAGGATGATTGGGTATAAGCCAAAGTGCCCGAAGATGTTTGAACAGCCTACAAAGGATTCACCACTCCTTGCGAGGAGATGTATACCCAGGCCTATCGTCGGATTGTTACTCAAAACCTCTGGCCAGAGTATATCATGTTAAGAGTGCGAGTCTCTTAAATACATGAGAGTAATTAGAAATCCAAAGGACGAGAAAGACATTACTTGGGCTAGGTGTGACGTAGTCAGCTTAGTGGGGACTGACACAAATAGACCGTGTCCTGAACCAAGTGGGTGTAAGGTGGTGAAGGGAATGGGGCATGATTCATTAGAGTGGCTGAAGGGTTTCAGAATAATTTCTTCTGAGGTCAAACCGTTGATCTTTCGATTAATTAGGGATCATGATGTACTACTAGGTGCCACTCATTATCGTTCTATAATTAATGGGTTAATTATAGACGACCAACATAAATCGAAAGCCTATTTAGTCACACGCACTACGAGTAATCCGAGGGATTTAAAACGAGTTGAAAATTGGATTTTCTGATCAAGAGAAATAAGTCGAATCTGAGTTAGTCAGAGGCGCAATGGAAGCTAAAAATGACTAAGTCTTTTGAAGGCTTTTTGGGCAAATTAAATGAGTTTAATTCGCGGCGGTTCGGGTTGGTTTGGCCGGCCAAAGAGGGTGTCAAAACCCCCTTTGGTGGCCGGCCACAATAAGAGGAGAAAACCAATTAATTTTGGTTTAATTAATAAAATAAATCTAGTGTTATTTGTTTTATAAATTATGGATAAATAAATTTGTATAAAGAAATTTATATAAATAAAATTTATAGAAATTTATTCTTTTATGGAAGATTAAAATAATCCATGAATTGGTTTAATTTAATTTTATAAAATCAATTATGAATTGATTTTTCCATAATAAGAAAGTTTATAAATTTCTTATAAAATTTATTCCATAATTTAAAGAGAAGAAGAATTAGTTTTATTATAAATTGGTTTATAATAAAGGCTCGGTTTAAACGGAATAATTAATAAGAAAATTTATAAGATAAATTTCTTATAACTAATTCCGTTAATTCCGTTAATTCGGTTTAGAGGGAGACTTAGCAAAGGAGTTGCTACTATATAAAGGAACCAAAGGCTAGCCCTTATTTCTAATCAAATTATCATAGAGCTCTCCCTCTCTCTCTTAATCTCTTCTCCTCTCCCTCTCCCTCTCTTGCCTAGGGCCGGCGCCCACCCTAGAGGATTAGGGCCGGCGCACAAAGGACTCCTTGGAGGAGGCCGTGAGCTTCAAGAAGAAGAAGGAGAACCCGAACACGAAGAAGAAGAAGCGGATAGCGACTCCTCTCTTCTCGGAATTCGATTCCGTTACTTCGTTGGTTAGTTTCCTATCTTTCCTCTCTTATTCATCTAGTTGTGCCTTCCGAGAATCTAGTAGTTCTCGTCGGCACAAAACTCGTGACTTTGCGAAGTCATCCCGAAGAGAACTCGGCGTGGACGCGAATAGAGGCGGAGCTTCCAAGGGACGCTACGGTTGGATCTCGTCCCTTACTTCGAGTTACGAGAGGTACTTGGTAAATTTGTTTACTTTTCCACAAAGTTTTATTTTATGATTATGTCAACACAATGTAAGGTTGCATGCTAGATACGAAGTTAAAATAATTTAGGAAATTATTTTATGCAAATTCTTCCGCTACACGTAAAAATTTAAAATTTTACGAACTCGTATCCTTGTCAACATGCACCCGGTCCCAACAATAACTTGAGCTCACAAGTCATGGATATGTGATATCAAGTTGATACATGGGTATACATTAGAGAATGTGTACTGAATTGACTGATGGACCCGAGATAGGTGTCACGAATGTGGGTCTCAAAATTTAGATGTGTGAAAGCTGGAAACCCTTTTTGCAATCAAAGAATAAAAGCGTAGTAAAGGGGCCACAGGTCGTATTTTTCCTAGGGCTAGTTGAAATTGTTTGATTTGAGCTTGTATTTGTGTGTCGTTTGTGAATTTTGGGTTTTAAATAAAATTGGGTTTTGGGGTTGCAAGCATGAAATGGAATAACAATAAAAATAAAGGAAAACTAAACAAATGAATTAAACGAGCGATAGCAAGTGATAACTCAATCAAAGGGAAACCAACTCAACTAAAGGAACTTCACTAAAATGAGAAAAGTAAATCTGATTTCAAATGCTAAAGCCAAGTATGAATTGTTTTGAACTTCAGTAATTCCCACCTAAAGCCGACAACAAACAGCTGTGAAGCAACAACTGGAATGCAGAATTCAGAAATAACGAGTGCAGAATTAAGACACAAATTTAGATTGCAATGCAGAAATTAAATGAGATACAATGCAAAAAAAAATGAAATGCAAGACTTAATAATCAAATGCATGCATGCCGCATCAATTTGAATGCTAAATCTACAATTGCAAGAAGAAATTGGATCACTAATCTAAGGCTCAGATAAGGTTTAGCAGAACAATCTTGAACTTGATACAAACTTCAGCAACTTGGCACGCATACAAAAACTGAACATGCTAAAAATTATGCGCAATGCTACACTGTAAACTGATGTAAATGAAATGAAATTGAAGCAAGCAATCAAAAGCTGAATTCAAAAGCAACTTGATGGGAACAACAACTCAGATCCCCAACTGATGTGCAGAATTGGGCAAATTTCAGACACGAAATGCAGTAAAACAGGATGTGTGCAGAAATGGAAGGCCGTAGCAAATGAGATGCAAGAAATCAAACTGAATAACTACTTTCGAATGCAAGAGAACTCCAACTCAGATCTTTACTGATTCAAACTTCATCAGAATCAAGCTGAGGGTTGCAGAATTAAATCCGGGAGGCAAAATTGGAAGCTAAATGCAGCAATGGAATTCAGAATTGTGAAAATGATGACTGCAGAAATGAAGCTTCAAATCAAACGCAAGGTAAACTAAACAACTGAAACGAATGCGCAAAACCCAAGAAGAACTAATGTAACTTGACTCAAATTCAGAAGTCAAAACTGAAAATTACAGATCCCAACTTGATACGCAAGCTGAAACTGCAGAAATACTAAGCTAAACAAAAGAAAATTCAGAAACGAATCTAGATATGAAACAAACTTTGATCAACTAAATTCACACACTAACTGTGATCTCTAATTGCAGGAATTAAGCTGTACATAAATCAAATTGGAACTAAACTGAAAAAATTCAGAAACTAACTGAAATTGGCAAAACAGGCTGATACGTAAGCTGTAACAGGGATACAAACTGATACGTAAGGATTTAAGCAAAAAATAACTGAAATTAAAAGCAATTATCCACTAGACAAGCTTCCTAAACTACTTGACTTGAAGGATATAAACCTAATTAAGTAGAAACAATTAAGAAACAAAATCTAAGTGCTGATACAGAAAATTCAGAACTAACATTGAGTGCAGAAATAAAATTATAGCTAAATACAATGAAAATTAACTACGGAACTAATCCTCAACCCTTCTCGAGCTCAAAACCTCCTTGTTCGTCATGCAAGCGCAAGCCAAGAACCCCTTCAGCTCCGCAAATCAGCGGGAAATCGCCTCTACAGTCGACTCTGCTCAAACTCTGCACGTAGCTGGAATTTCCAATCCAATCCACTCTATCTCAATTGATGGAACTGCGATGATGATTTGAGAATCATCTGAGCTCACCTGAGGACCCCTACAGACGGCTCAGATGATCGGAAGTGGCTCGCAGAGGAGATACAAGGGATTGGATTGAAGAACTGCCTAAACCCTCAAACAGTCCCTGTTCCGGCGCAAATTGAGCTGAATTCTCCAAAGAAACTATCCCCAAGGATTCAAATCTTGATCTAGGGTTGAAGTTAAGGTGGTCACGCCTTCTTAGATGAAGAACTTGAAGAAGCAATGAAGAACTGCTGAAGAACACGAAGAAATGGCAAAGACACGACGAGGAAGAAACTGGGCGAAATTTTGATTAAGTAGTTAGCAATGGACGGCTCAGATTGATTTGAGGAAATCCAACGGTTGATCTTCATCCGATCTGACCCAAACTTTGATGATGTTGATCAGGGGTCAGGATCTGCCTCGGGGTAGCTCGGATCCTCTAGATTTGCAACAGATGGTCTAGATCAACCTAATCTTTGAATGGACAGTCTAGAGCCCTCCGAGCTTGATCCAACGGTTGAATGAGCTCTGATTGGGATGAAACCTTCAGATCTTGATCAGAGTGCTTGATCAGCCCTAACCCTAGCTCGGATTGCTTCAGATGGTCCCGGATGGCTCAGATCTAGCCGCTTTTGAATCGGACGACCCAGATTAATCCGAAGCTTGATAACTCGATCCGGGTCCACTTCCGACTCAAGTTTGACCCAGTATGCCCTAGGTCCATGATCCTTTCATGCCTACAAAAATAGATCAAAAATTTAGTGACCAAATAATCCAAATATGTAAAGATTTGCAATTAAGTCCAAAATAAAGATAAGTCCTAGAACCTAGGGTAAATTCACAATTAAGCAAGTAAAATATGGGTCAAACTTGGATTTTAGCAACTAAAAAATCAATAAAATGGTACTTATCAACTCCCCCACACTTAAGCTTGAGCGTCTCGCGAAACTACGAAGTATGTATCCCCTAGATTGTCTTAAGCATAATTAGAAGCAAATGAAAAGAAATTACCTAAGGTTGTTAATTCTAAAAAATCTAAGCTCTATGGATTAGTATCTCGTCCTTAAATCAACTACTTAGCTTTTTAATCCATCATGATTCATTGAGATGAATTTAAATCACTAGCCTTTCAAGGGAAATTTTGGTGGCTCTCTCCTTAAGTTCTAAGTTTAATGGAAGTGGAGCTCACTCAAACACACATGCTTCTTGCACTACCATAGGCTTGCTTATTATCTACTCTCCACCATTATTCATGATTAGGATCAACATCTACAAAAACAAGTGAAAATATGGAAAATGGTAAGAAATGGAGTAAAAACCAAGGAAATAGAAAATTGATGGAGTGGAAGACTTGGTTGCTCAAGATTGTTTCCAATGTGCTTTGCCCCTCTTGTCAGTCCTCTAGTGAAATCAAAAGTGTGGTGGAGTAAAACTTGAATAATGCCCTTTGATTTGGATGAAGAAACCTTCCTTGACTTCATTGTGCCATTTTCTTCAATTGCGTGCCATTTGGATCCCTTCTTTTTTTTTTTCTTTTTTTTCTCTTGGTCAGCTACTTCTTCCTATTTTTAGTCTTCTTTTTGCATTCGGCTTCCAAACATCTTTTAGAGAAACTACTTCACAATTTCTGATCAAATCTGTTTCTCTTTTTTTTTCTTTTTGCAACCACATTTGATCATTTTGCCAATATTGTTTCAACTTTCAGCTCCACACCATTAATTTCGGAATCCATAATCTTCAAGCTCTTCATCCTTGGAAACATCTGATCTCTTGATAGCAGTTAGCATCAACTAGAAATGGAAGATTTAAATGCTTCAATGAATGAATTGATACACTCCATTTTTTTCATTAATCACTGCACTTTTACTGCAAAATTTTTTCTATTTTTTTTTTCGAAATCCAATCAGCCATATTTTTTTGTTTTAAACAGCAGTGGACACACTCACGTCAGCTACTTGCATTTCCACATGCATAAGATTCATAAAAGTGATACTCTACTTGATACTTGGGCACCAATTTCCTCACTTGCGTGCCACTTCCCCCTTGGCATAAATTTTTTTTCTTAAGCTGGCTAACTTCCACCTCACTTTCATCTCCATCAACTAATCTACACAGCTGCATGCTTTTCAGAATTTCTAATAGTTGGTGAGAGTGGCTTCTCAATCCTTGTCAGTAGCCCTTTTCAACTCAACTTCTATTAAATCAATCCAGCCCTTTTTGAATTCTTCTCAGCCTTTTAGACTAGCTACAATCGAACTGTGCAGTTGTAATTCGATTCAGATTAGTGGCGATTCAGCTTCTAGAGAATCTGCTTCACAGCTTGTATGGAAACAAATTTGATATGGTAAACAAATTTCAGTTTTGGCACAAAAATTTCTGCACAAAAATTTCAGATTTTCTGATTTTGGCACAGATTCTGCACAGATTTCTGCTTTCTCAGCTTCCATTTCTTTTGTTTCCCTTCTCTTCTTCACATTCAATAATTTGCAGGAGACCTTCTGCCGAGAATCAGTAATGAAAATCTTAAATTCAGAAATGCTTCAAATGCAGAAATGCTTTTCTGTTTTGGCACAAAAATTTCTGCACAAAAATTTCTGTTTTGGCACAAAAAATTCTGCATTGGATCAGATTTGGTCAGCTTCAACTCAAACTCTATCAGATTGTTGTATGAACTTAGCTTCCACAATTCCAACTTCCCAATTCTTGATCGACACTTCACTTCTTGCGTGCCAACTTGTCTTGGGTTTGTTTTCTAAAATTTTTTTTCTGTTTTGATCTCAAATCAAGTTCAAGTGCCCTTCCATTGCTAATTTGCACACAACAACTCCTTTCTTCCTCTGTTTGGCATAGATTTTCAGCATTTAGTAAGTTGGCCGAAACATGCTCCAAAATGTTTTTCTTTTCTCTTTGGCAAAGACTTTTTTTCTTTGTAATGGCAAAGAATTTTTTTTTCTTTGTTGGTGTGCCATTTTTTTCAGATTTTTCCATTGCTTACCACTTAAATCTTCAAAGTATAATAAGAATCTAGATGCTCCACTTGCTTCCATCTTTCTTGCTCATTCTTGACACTAAACTCAACTCAATATATAATTGTTTCCATCCTTCCATTGAGAAATTTTTTTTTCTTTTTGAATCAAAATGCCTCCTTGATACAAAACTTTTCCAAAACACTAATCACTCCCCCACACTTAATTCTTTGTCCGTCTCGGGCAAAGTAGCATTAAGAAACAACCCAAACAACAAGTCCATAGAAAAATAGGGTTAAGAGTAGGCATAAGGAAAGGCAAATAGGATAGACATGATTAGTGCCAAAAATTGATATGGAAAGGTAAACAATTTGATTAGTCTCTATAGATGTGATCCAATCATTGAAATATGATTTTGAAAGAACCTAAGCAAATTCTAGAGTACAATAACATATGTGTGTCACAAATATAAGGCTAATTCTCACTAGGCAAAAATAATTCATCTCAAGTCTTCAATTAAGAATCTAAAACAAAGTAGTACTCAAGCATCCAAGATTTCATCCATTAGCTCAAACCCTAAGTTTTAACAACCAAATTTAATTTATTTTCAAAAGACTCTAAAATGCTATGGAGATAACCTAAAGGGATACATTTATTCCTAGTCATGCAAGAAAAAGTGCTAAAAGAAAAGACATGGTATTTACAATGACTTTTATTCATTCTACTCACTCATGCATTTATTAGCAAGAACTTAATTTAAAAGTGAAAAAAAGCAATAAAGGAAAATGCAAGAAAAAGCAAACTCCCTTTTATCTCTGGCGGTCGGAGTCTATCAAGAAATAACCTCCATCGTGGTAATGGAGGCGTCTGGGTCGGTGAGAAAGCTTCTTTCATTTGTTCAACTTTACGGTGCATCGCTCCCCCACACTTGGACTTTACAACAATCTGTTCAGGTGGCCGAAGGTTATTTAGATACAAGACCCATTTAAGAGGTAGAGTGTTTCGAATTAAAGTAAAATTATCTCCTCCCTCTTTATTCTTTTTGGAACACCTTCTAGGAGGTTTATGTCTATTCAGATGAAGCACCCACTCCAGAAGTCTTCGTGACCCTGCAAAATCATGTAAAACCCTTCTCATGCGTATAGGGCAAGACAGAAGTGTAATATCATCAATCTCTACATAAAATGTATCCAAAAATGCATCACATCCAATAAATCAATTTTTGGCACCTCAAAGAATTTTTTACAATGAATATCTACCCAAGATGCATCAAGAAACTTATCATAATCGATGAAATCTATTTTGGATACTTCAATGGAATTATCACAATTATTTCCCACACATGACATATCAAGAATTGTATCATAGCTAATAAAATCAACTTTTGGTACCTCTCTTGATGTTTCCAAAAAAATAAAAGAAATACTTACCTGATCGTGCTGAAAAATACCTGGAGGTTCTACAAGAATAGATGTATCCATAGCTTCCTCCTGGTCAAGTACAGGTTCCATCTCAGGTTCAAGTTCTAGTAGGCACTCAACTGGAATAGGTGATCGTTGGGGCTCTGTGCAATCCCCTACACTATGAATCTCAAGAGAAATAGGTGATCCTTGGGGCTCTGTGGAATCCCCTACACCTAGAAAAACCTCTCTAGCTGGAAATGCATCTGAAACTCCAATTGTGCAATCCTCAGTCTCAGCAATAATTACTCTCTCAATCTCCTCTGAATAAATAGCTCCTCCAGAAAAATCAAGTAAAAATCCCTCAGCCTCTAACTCTGTCTGCTCTAGCTCCTCAAGAATGTCCATGCTCATAATGGAGTGATCCTCTCTCGGATACTTCATAGCATCAAAAAGGCTAAACTGAACCACCGAGACTCCGATCTCCATGGAAAGTGTACCAGCATATACATCAATCTTGGTTCTAGCAGTCTTCAGAAATGGTCTTCCCAAAATAAGTGGAGAATGGTGTGTAAGATAATCTCCCTTCATATCCAAGATATAAAAATCTGCAGAAAATATTAGCTCTTTTTCCTTCACCAAAACATCTTCAATCATACCAGCTGGGTGGGTCTGGCTCCTGTCTGCTAGCTGTATCACCACACCAGTGGGCTGTAAAGGGCCTATGCCAAGCATCTGGAAGACTGACCTGGGCATCACATTTATGGAAGCTCCTAAATCAAGCATAGCATCATGGAATGTAGTGCTCCCTATCTCACAAGATACAGTAAACATCCCAGGGTCTTCACATTTCTGAGGTATGACATGGATGAGCGATGAAACATTTTTCCCCAGGCTGACCAACTCATTTTCCTTAAGCTTTTTCTTATGAACACAAAGATCTTTCAAAAATTTGGCATACTTAGGAATCTGTTTTATCATAGTCAGCAAAGGTACATTAATCTCTACTTTACTGAAAAGTTTTACCAGTTCATTGTACTCCTTGGTTTTCTCCTCCTCCACTTGTCTTTTGGCTTGTGTTCTCCACTGTGGAAAGGGTAAGGGAACCCTAAATTCATTTTCTTTGGCCGGAAGTGGAGAGGCTGAATTTTGGACTGCTGTCTCCTGCGGTGTAGCTGCTGTGAATTGAGTCTCGGCACTGATTTCTCCTCCGTTTTCCACCAAAATTACAGGATTGCTTGAGGAAGGATATGGGCACGGACTAGGGGTGGAATCAACTGAATTTGAGGTCGTTTCGGGGCTGTTTTGAACTGGAAATGGAAGTGCTGCCCTGTTTTCAGAAATTTCAGCTCTTGGACCATTTTGAGATGATGTAACTTTCCCACTCCTCAAATAAATAGCACTCACGTTTCCTTTCGGATTAGGAACAGTTTGGGAAGGTAATTGACTTGATCCTTGAGCTTGACTTTGATTAATCCCACTAGCCAATTGTCCCATTTGCCTTTCAAGGTTTTGATGTTGTTGTTGTTGTTGTTGCCAAGCTTGTTGTTGTTGGAAAATTTGTTGAAACATTTCTTCAACCCTCTGTTGGGGCACATTTCCTCCACTAGAACTCCCATAGCCCCCTTGGTTAGCATAGGGTTTTGATGGTCCCTGAAACGATGAAGTAGTAGGCTGAAAAATATTACCCTGCTGCGGTTGGAATTGGGGCTGATAAGAGGGCTGAGTTGGCTATTGATAGGGCTGATTAGAGTGCTGACATGCTTGGAAACCTTGCTGAGAGTTGTATCCTTGAAAATTCTGATTTTGAAATGGAAAATTCTGTGGTGAGGACTGATTTTGCATAGGCTAAAACCCTTGATTGTAAGGCTGGAAATTCTGATTATAGGGCTGTGAAGGCTGGAAAATTTGCTAGTTTTGAGGTTGAAAAGTTGAAAATGATTGAAAACCTTGCTGCCCTTGCTGATATGGTTGGAATTGAGGCTGGAATTGCTGAAATTGGGTATGCGGTTGCTGAAATGTAGGCTGAAAATTCGGATTTTGGGGCTGAAATTGCTGTGGCTGCTGGAATTGTTGCTGTGATTGGTGGAAATTCTGTGGAGGCTACTGCAATTGTGGTTGTTGAGGGTTTTGTTGGCAGAAAGAGTTCCCGTACCTCAGATTTGGATGATCCCTCCAACCGGGGTTATAAGTAGAGGAGTAAGGGTTGTTTCTTGCTTGAAATTGTCCTCTAACCAATGCTGCGACCATTTCATCTTGTTGGAGGGTGGGACATGAATCTGAGTTGTGCTCTTGACTAGAGCAAATACTGCATACCCCAATCACTTGATTAGCTTGTGGAGTTGTTGAACGATTCGAACCTTGAATTGCATTATTAACAGACAATTGCTTCACCAATGATGTGATCTCTGCCAATGAATTCTTTATCTCTTTCTGATCATTAGAAACCACCTGAACTTCACCCACTCCTCTGGTGGTCAATGCTCTGCTTCCAAATTGTTGTGAGTTCTCAGCCATATTAGAAATGAGCTCCCTAGCTTGATCTGGCATTTTATTCACTAGGGCTCCTTCAGCTGCAGCATCTATCATAATTCTGTCCATCTGCAGCAATCCCTCATAAAAGTACTGAATCAGAAGCTGCTCGCTGATCTGGTGATGTGGGCAACTTGAACATAATTTATTGAATCTCTCCTAATAATCATAGAGCGTCTCACCCACCACTTGCTGAATGCCACAAATGCTTTTCGTAATTATTGCTGTTCTGGAGGCTGGGAAATATTTTTCCAAAAATGCTTTCTTCATAGAGATCCAACCAGACACGTGCCCAGTAGGTAAATAATAAAACCAATCTTTTGCTGCTCCTGTCAGTATAAAGGGGAAAGCTCTCAGCTTGATATCTTATTCAGAAATGCCCTGAGGCTTCATAGTAGAGCATACAACATGGAATTCATGCAGGTGTCTATTTGGATCCTCTCCAGATAATCCTTAAAACTTGGGCAGCAAATGGATAAGTCCAGATCTGAGCTCAAAATCTCCAGCCAGCTCTGGATAAGCAATGCTAGAATACTAAAATGAAACATCTGGTGCTGCGAGTTCCTTCATAGTCTTCTGGTGGCCTGCCATGATGCTGCCTGAATGAGTGGGAATGGTCTGAATAGGAGGAATATCTGTAGTCTCTGAAAGAATGCCTTGGCTCCTCCTGGCTCTGAAAGTCCTCTCAATCTCAGGATCAAATTCTTCAAGATCACCACCTGTAGACCTGGTCATAAAACCAAAACAAATCGTAGTAAAAGTAGATAAAAAAGATGAAACAATTAAAATCAGATCACCAGATATAGTAATAAGCACAAAAAATAAATCAAGAAAAATGTGAAATGAGCGTACAAGTAAAAATCAAACAAATCAGCTAGTAGTTCCCCGGCAATGGCGCCAAAAATTTTGATGGACCCGAGATAGGTGTCACGAATGTGGGTCTCAAAATTTAGATGTGTGAAAGCTGGAAACCCTTTTTGCAATTAAAGAATAAAAGCGTAGTAAAGAGGCCACATGTCATATTTTTCATAGGGCTAGTTGAAATTGTGTGATTCGAACTTGTATTTATGTGTCGTTTGTGAATTTTGGGTTTCAAATAAAATTGGGTTTTGGGGTTGCAAGCATGAAATGGAATAACAATAAAAATAAAGGAAAACTAAACAAATGAATTAAACGAGCAATAGCAAGTGATAACTCAATCAAAGGGAAACCGACTCAACTAAAGGAACTTCACTAAAATGAGAAAAGTAAATCTGATTTCAAATGCTAAAGCCAAGTATGAATTGTTTTGAACTTCAGTAATTCCCACCTAAAGCCGACAAGAAACAGTTGTGAAGCAACAACTAGAATGCAGAATTCAGAAATAACGAGTGTAGAATTCAGACACAAATTCAGATTGCAATGCAAAAATTAAATGAGATGCAATGCAAAAAAAAATGAAATGCAAGACTTAATAATCAAATGCATGCATGCCGCATCAATTTGAATGCTGAATCTACAATTGCAAGCAGAAATTGGATCACTAATCTAAGGTTCAGATAAGGTTTAGCAGAACAATCTTGAACTTGATACAAACTTCAGCAACTTGGCACGCATACAAAAACTGAACATGCTAAAAATTATGCACAATGCTACACTGTAAACTGATGTAAATGAAATGAAATTGAAGCAAGCAATCAAAAGCTAAATTCAAAAGCAACTTGATGGGAACAACAACTCAGATCCCCAACTGATGTGCAGAATTGGGCAAATTTCAGACACGAAATGCAGAAAAACAGGATGTGTGCAGAAATGGAAGGCCGCAGCAAATGAGATGCAAGAAATCAAACTGAATAACTATTTTTGAATGCAAGAGAACTCCAACTCAGATCTTTACTGATTCAAACTTCATCAGAATCAAGTTGAGGGTTGCAGAATTAAATCCGGGAGGCAAAATTGGAAGCTAAATGCAGCAATGGAATTCAGAATTGTGAAAATGATGACTACAGAAATGAAGCTTCAAATCAAACGCAAGGTAAACTAAACAACTGAAACGAATGCGCAAAACCCAAGAAGAACTAATGTAACTTGACTCAAATTCAGAAGTCAAAACTGAAAATTACAGATCCCAACGTGATACGCAAGCTAAAACTGCAGAAATACTAAGCTAAACAAAAGAAGATTCAGAAACGAATCTAGATATGAAACAAACTTTGATCAACTAAATTCACACACTAACTGTGATCTCTAATTGCAGGAATTAAGCTGGACACAAATTAAATTGGAACTAAACTGAAAAAACTTAGAAACTAACTGAAATTAGCAAAATAGGCTGATACGGAAGCTGTAACAGGGATACAAACTGATACGCAAGGATTTAAGCAGAAAATAACTGAATTTAAAAGCAATTATCCACTAGACAAGCTTCCTAAACTACTTGACTTGAATGATATAAACCTAATTAAGCAGAAACAATTAAGAAACGAAATCTAAGTGCTGATACAAAAAATTCAGAACTGACATTGAGTGCAGAAATAAAATTACAGCTAAATACAATGAAAATTAACTACGGAACTAATCCTCAACCCTTCCCAAGCTCAAAACCTCCTTGTTCGTCACGCAAGGGCAAACCAAGAACCCCTTCAGCTCCGCAAATCAGCGAAAAATCGTCTCTACAGTCGACTCTGCTCAAACTCTGCACGTAGCTAGAATTTCCAATCCAATCCAATCCACTCTATCTCAATTGATGGAACTGCGATGATGATTTGAGAATCATCTGAGCTCACCTGAGGACCCCTACAGACGGCTCAGATGATCGGAAGTGGCTCACAGAGGAGATTCAAGGGATTGGATTGAAGAACTGTCGAAACCCTCAAACAGTCCCTGTTCCGGCTCAAATTGAGCTGAATTCTCCAAAGAAACTATCCCCAAGGATTCAAATCTTGATTTAGGGTTGAAGTTAAGGTGGTCACGCCTTCTTAGATGAAGAACTTGAAGAAGCGATGAAGAACTGCTGAAGAACACGAAGAAACGGCGAAGACGCGACGAGGAAGAAACTGGGCAAAATTTTGATTAAGTAGTTAGCAATGAACGACTCAGATTGATTTGAGGAAATCCAACGGCTGATCTTCATCCGATCTGACCCAAACATTGATGATGTTGATCAAGGGTCAGGATCTGCCTCGGGGTAGCTCGGATCCTCCAGATTTGTAACAGATGGTCCAGATCAACCTAATCTTTGAATGGACAGTCTAGAGCCCTCCGAGCTTGATCCAATGGTTGAATGAGCTCTGATTGGGATGAAACCTTCAGATCTTGATCAGAGTGCTTGATCAGCCCTAACCCTAGCTCGGATTGCTTCAAATGGTCCCGGATGGCTCAGATCTAGCCGCTTTTGAATTGGACGACCCAGATTAATCCGAAGCTTGATAACTCGATCCGGGTCCACTTCCGACTCATGTTTGACCCAGTATGTCCTAGGTCCATGATCCTTTCATGCCTATAAAAATACATCAAAAATTTAGTGGCCAAATAAACCAAATATGTAAAGATTTGCAATTAAGTCCAAAATAAAGATAAGTCCTAGAACTTAGGGTAAATTCACAATTAAGCAAGTAAAATCTGGGTCAAACTTGGATTTTAGCAACTAAAATATCAATAAAATGGTACTTATCATTGACCCGCCATGAGAAAGTTTCATAGATTGTCATATGAGTATCATAAACTTTCTCATGTGGCTATTAGTATGAATAGTCCTTAGACCTGAAGTCACTAGGGTACCCTACATAAGGAATTATGTACTTTGGTATCATCAAACGTCACCCGTAACAGGGTGGACTATAAAGACGATCACTAGGTATGTAATGAATTATGCGGAGGGATATGAGTGATGTAGATGTGATCTATCCCTCCCATATGACGGGAGTGATATCTGTGAGCCCCTTGATCGAGTAGGACTACTAAAATGTATGACCATGCTCAAATGAGTCAATATGAGATATTGAGCTCATTTGTTTGAGTGAGTCTACTCGGGGATCAAGAAACACATAGATTGATCGAGGATGACACGGTCTATGCCTCATTGGTTGATCTAGATATCAAGGATAGAAGGACAAGGTCATACCTTATCATAGTCACGGAGGTTAAGCCAGATTTTGACTTTCTTATTACTTGGGTAGCAATGATGCATTGCTAGATGCCACTCATTGCTTATGTGTCTAAAGTGGTTTAAACACATTGACAACGTCACAAGAACCTATTGGGTCACACACTAAGGACACGATACTTCGGGAGACTAGGTCGGGAGCTCGAGAGACTAGCTCGGCAGACTTGGTTGGGAGCTCGGGGACTTGGTTGACAAACTTGGTCGGGAGCTCGGGGACTTGGTCGGCAGACTTGGTCGGGAGCTCGTGGACTTGCTGAGGAGACTTGGTCGGGAGACCTGGTCGGGAGCCCGAGAGGTCCTGGTCAGAATTGCGGGAGAAATTCATTAAAGAGTTTAATGAAGGAAAGAGAAAAGTTTCTCTTCATTAAATGAAGAGAAGATGAAGAGTCACATGAGAAGATGTGCTCTTTATTGACTTTAATGAAGGGAAGCCAAAGAGACAAAAGTCTCTTCATATTCATGGGATGAGCATAAAAGAGGGTCTAGTTATTTTAAATGAAGAGAGCTTTCCCTTCCTTCCTCTATTCTTCCTCTTCTTCCTCTTGGCCGAAACCCCTTTGGGGTTCTTGGTGGTCTTGTGAACAACCTCAAGTTGCTAGCACAACTAAGGTAGTTCTTCCCGAAGTTGAGAGATCGTGTCCATGTGGATACACATAGAGGCACGGATGTTTGAACGTGCAAGAGATCCGGAGGCACTTGGATGAGCGGGATAAACGTAAGGGCACGCTCCAAAGGTATACACTCTAGATAGATCTATGATAATTATCATTTTGTTGATAAATTTAGGCTCTCAAATCCATGTTTTGATCCACTTTTATATGCTTAAGTTTTCATTTATATTAGGTTTCATGTATTTCCTCTATTTTGGCTTTTAATTCAAATCATTGTATATTTGAGATATTTTGGCATTAATTTTGAATCTAATTTTTGTAGCCTTCAAATGACCATGGACCTAGATCAGATTGGACCAGACTTGAGCCAGAATTGGATCTGGATCAAAGTGATCAAGCCTTGGATTAATATGGGTCATCTGATCAAAGAACGGCTAGATCTGAGCCATCGGTCAACATTTGATCAATCCGAGTTCAAGATAGAGTCAATCATGACCACAGATCAAGATCTAATAATTTCATCCAAATCAGAAGCAATCTGACTGTTGGATCAAGCTCAAGATGATCTAAACCATCCAAGGAAGAGAAGGAAAGATCTGGGCCATCCGCCATAGATCTGGTTGATCCGAGCTAAGGACAAGTAGATCAGGACCATTGATCAGGATCTAGGGAGTTTGGTTCAGATCGGAGAAGATCCGACCGTTGGATGAGTCCGAAACAATCACAGCCGTTCAAATTCAAAAGCAATTAGTTTAATTGGGAATTCCCTCCGCCAGTTCGTCGTCACGTCGCGTAGCTGCAGAGTCGTCGCCAGATTGCCATTTTTCTGCTCTGTTCTTCATTTTCTATTTTTCGTTTTCTTCACAGTTTCTTCCCAGATCGCGCGACCAACATCAATTCCAAGCTCGTTTCCAAGCCGTCAGATCATTGAGGTATACTTTCCGGTTGAGTTCGCATTTAATTTCGTCACTGAGATGAGCAAAGGGGAGGGTGTCACCGGATCTCCATTCCACTAGTAACTTCCACTTGATCGCTGGCTTGTCTTCATCTTCGGAGCAATCTGAGCACTTGGAGGGGTTCTCCGAATGCCACTGAGGGTTCCTGAGCATCGATCGCCAGCCAGCTCGTTGAGGAAGAGGAGATCGCGGAGTTTCTCAGCCACTGACCGATCACGGTGACCAGACAGAGGGTTCTCTGACCGGTCCAGTGACCGATCAAAAGAGGACCTGATCGGTCGGTTGACCGATCAGGGAAGCCAATTCACAGCAAACTTGATCAGGGAGTTCTCCTTCAGTGATTTTCAAGCTAAGGGGTTCATAGCTTGATCTTTGTGTGACGGCAAAGGGAAGGCTTGACGATGAACTTGATTTGGTGTTAAATTTAGGATAATTTTGTTCCAAGCATCTATTTTCTTTAACTTGTTTTAATTGTTTCTATTACACTTCAAGCCATGTGCTTAAGTCAAGTTTTGTTCTAGCTCTCTTTAATTTGTAATTTCATTCATGCAATTAGTTCTCTGTAATTTATTACCTCCAATTAGCTCTTTAAGTTCAATTCTATAGTTTGGCTTTAATTGTTTAGTTGCTCATCTCGTTATGTTCTTTAAGTTTAGTTCATGCAACTTCTTAATTCATTACCTTGCTTAGTTAATTCTACTTAGTTCTGAATTGCTATTTCATATTGTCAATTCCCTATCGCCAAAACCCCCATTTTATTAGAATACCCAAAATATCAAACGACAAATAAACTTGCAAGCTTGAATTAACCACTCACAACTAGTCCTTGGAAAAATACGACTTGAGGCCCCTCTACTACATTTTATCTTGCTAGCCAAGGGTTTTCAATTTTATAAATATCTAAATTTGAGTGCTTATCGTGACACATTGCTTTTGGGCATAGTATTGGGCACCATTAAATTTTTGGCGTCGTTGCCGGGGAATAACTAGTTGAGTTTGTTTAATTTGCGCTTGTGTTTAATATTTATATTCTTTGATTCAATTCTCATTTGTTCTATCTTTTTGTATACGGTTGATGTCATTTTGTTTGTTTTGTGACAGGGCTGCAGGTGGAGATCTTGAAAAGAAATTCAAATGTTTTCAAAGGAACAAATAGAGATCAAAAGTTCATTGTTGGAGTTAAAATGTTTGGTGAAGCTAATGGAATGCCAACAAAGAACAAACATTTATTCATCTACCTACCAACAAAATACTCCACAACAACCCCTGCAACAAGGACAACCGCCATTTCAGAATTTTCAGTAGACGTGTCAACAATTTCAACAGCAAAATCAATATTTTCAACAGTCCCATTCACATTTTCAGCAACCAAATTATCAATTTCAGTAAGGGCAGCCACAATTTCAGCCTTTCTAACAATTTTAGCAGCCCTATTTGAATTTTCAGCAGAACCAACCTTTCAATCAGCCACCACAGCAATTTCAATCACAATTTCAGAATTTTCAGCAAGGTTACAATCCTAATTTTCAGTAAGATTACAATCCTAATTGTCAGCAAAGTTTTCAACCATTTCAGCAGCCACAACAGCAATTTCAGCAGAATTTCCAAGCTTTCCAAAAACCATTTCATTATGATCAACAAGGATGTCAACCTTCACAGCAAGTTTATCAGCCACAATTCCAGAATTTTTAGCAAGATTTTCCATTTTCACAGCCCCAAAATTTTCAGCCTTTCAACCAACACTTTCAGCAAGCAGATCAGCAATTTCAGAGTCACAATTTTCAGCAACCTCCACCAAGTTGTCAAACTGATTTTCAGCAACTACAGCAGCCCAATTATTCATTTGATCAGCCCCAACTACTTGATTTTCAGAATTCACAGCCTACATATAATTTTGAGAAACCTAATGCTACATTTCTAGTTCAACAGGAGTTCCACACCAATCAAGGAGACTTTGAGGATTCCAGTGAGATTGAGGCTCAACAACAAAGGCTGGAGGAGATGTTTCAATAGAAAAGTTTACAACAACAAGAGTATGATTCTGCTCTTAAAAACATTGAGAGACACCTGGGACAATTTGTTAGTGAAATGGAACAAATGCAAGCCCAAAGATCAGGACAATTACCTTCTCAAGCTACTCTTAATTCTGAGGGGCAAGATTGTGAACTAATTTTGAGGAATAAGGATGTTGTTTCGAGTCTAAACATTCCAAGGGCTGAAATTCCTGAAAAATTTTCAGCATCTTATTTTCCACTTCAAAACAGCACTAGAAATGATTTTATATCAGTTGGTAGTGACCCTAGTGCAAGCCTTAGTCCTTCTTCAATTGATCTTGCAATTTTGGTAGAAGAAGAAGAAGAAATCAGCAAAATCAGGGTGCCTACAACAGTTATTCCTTCTGAAATTCCTGTTCAGAGTTCAATCCCAGAATTTTCAGCTCAAGAGGAGGAACCAAAAGTTCTTTTACCATTCCCACAGTACCCCAGAGAGGATCCTCCTATCATTAGCATGGGTATTTCAGATGAGATTGTTGAGGCAGAGTTAATTGTTGATGGAGTTTCAATTGATATTCAGAGAGGATGTTTGAGCTCAGATGGGACAGAGGAGGTGTTAGCTACAGAGGAGGCTGAAGATTTAAAGACTGTATCTGATTCACTTTCAACTGGAGATGATGCTATAGGTGTAGGGGATTGCACTGAGCCCCAGGGATCACCAATTTTGATTGACATGTCAGAAAATTTAGAGGATAGGTGTGAGAGTGTAGGGGATTGCACTGAGCCCCAAGGACCACCCATAGCTATTGGGAAGCCATTATCTATAGAGGCAGTGGAGGAGATTGATAGTAAAGCTTGTGACAGCCTTGATGTCGATTCTAAAGCTCTATAGGACCCTTCTTGTTTTTTATTTTGTGATCCTTCTAGTCTTTCATTTTGTGATGATATAGTTGATGTTGGTCCTAACATTTCTAATATGGTTGTTGCAGATATTCCTGAGGAAGCATGCATTAGAGATGATTCTACAGGTGTAGGGGATTGCACTAAGCCCCAGGGACCACCAACTTTGACTGATACATTAGAAGATTCAGAGGATAAGCAAGAAAGTGTAGGGACTTGCATGGTGGAAGCAAGAACTCAAGAATCACTTGTGTTCGATGAAAGTCCACCAGAACCTGAGCCTGAGATGGAGCCTGTACTTGACCAGGAGGAAGCAATAGTCACATCTACTCTTGTAGAACCTCCAAGTATTCTTCGGCACGATAAGATAAGTATTTCTCCTATTTCTTTAGAAGAAGTCATTGAGGTACCTATGGTTGATTTTTTTAAAGATGATGCAATTCTTGATACATCCTATGCTGAGATTGATTGTGAAAATCTAATAGAGGAACCTAGGGTTGATTTTGTTCATTGTGATGAATTTATTGGCATATCCTCTGTAGAAATTGATTGTGAAAAATTCATAGAGGCACCTAAACTTGATTTTATTAGCTGTGATGAAATTTTTGATACATCCTTTGTAGCGGTTAACTGTGAAAAATTCATGGAGGTACTTGAGATTGATTTCCTTGGTTGTGATGAATTCCTTGATACATCTGTTGTAGAAATTAATTGTGAAAAACCCATAGAAGAACCTAGGGTTGAATTTGTTGAATGTGAAGCATTTCTTGATATACCTTATGTGTTAGTGATATGAGAAAAATGTCCTAAGGCAATCGCCTTATAATTGTAATCATTTATTTTAATAAATGAATATTCCCTATTTGAGTATACATGTTTATGTATTTGATTGAGATCTTAAACTCATTTACTGAATGTCCGCAATACAATTCACAGCATGAGAGAATTTGTGATGCATTCACAACTAGTGATTATCTCTACATGTGCAATTGTGAAGTATTGAAATTGTCCCTAGTCGATGAATTGATAAATATGGACACTATCAATTTTGTTGAGACTAGCATGGGTTATTCTCTAATTAGCTGATTCTCACTGGCTGGTGACATTGGGATGTCTGGAGATAAACATGAATGCTAGTTAAGGGAACTAGTTCATTGGAGTGACTGGCTGTAAAACTTCATATGGCAGTCTATATACAGATATGTCAATGAAGTTCTTACTGCAGCTTAAGTGCGATGTTCCTTTGACTTGCGGTGTTCAAGTCATCTTGGTCATGGAGACTTATACTTTGACATCTTAAGTAAGCATCTCCAAGGAGGTGTGGACCCAGGATGATTGGGTATAAGCCGAAGTGCCCGAAGATGTTTGAACAACCTACAAAGGGTTCACCACTCCTTGCGAGGAGATGTATACTCAAGGCCTATCGTCGGATTGTTACTCGAAGCCTCTGGCCAGAGCATGACATGTTCAAAGTATGAATCTCTTAAATATATGAGAGTAATTAGAATCCGTAGGATGAGAAAACGTTACTTGGGCTAGGTGTGACGTAGTCAGCCTAGTGGGGACTGACACACATAGACCATGTCCTGATCCAAGTGGGTATAAGATGGTGAAGGGAATGGGGCACGATTCATTATAGCAGCTGAAGGGTTTCAGAATTATTTCTGAGGTCAACCGTTGATCTTTCGATTAATTGGAGATCATGATGTACTACTAGGTGCCACTCATGATCGTTCTATAATTGGTTAATTATAGACGGCCAACATAAATCGAAAGCCTATTTAGTCACACGCACTATGAGTAATTCGAGGGATTTAAACGAGTTGAAAATTGGATTTTCCAATCAAGAGAGATTAGGTTTGGTTGACCCAAACGATAAGTCGAATCTGAATTTTTCAGAGACGCATCGGAAGCTTAAAATGGCTAAGTCTTTTAAAGACTAAATAGATGAATTAAATGAGTTTAATTCATTGGGGCGTGGCTTGGATGGGTCGGCCAAAGAGGGTCTCCACCCTCTTTGCCTGGCCGGCCACAATAAAGGGAGAGAACCAAGTTTTTGGTTCAATTTATAAAATAAACCAATTGTGTGGTTTGTTTAATAAAATTATGGATGATATAAATTTTTATATAATAAACCAAGGTTGGGTTTATTTTTCATGGAAATTAAAATGAACCATGGATTGGTTTATTTTATTTTATAAAATCAATCATGGATTGATTTACCATGATAAGAAAATTTATTCCATAAGAAAAAAGGAGACTTGGTCAGATTTTTATCATGAATTAAAAAATGATAAAACTTGGCATGATGGAATAAATCATAGAAAATTTATTCCATAAGAAAAAAGAGACTTGGCGGTTGAGAGACCACTATATAAAACACCCAAGGCAAGGCTCGGAAATCAATCGAAGTATTCTTGCCTGGGCTCTCTGCCTCTCCTCCCTTCTCTCTTGGCTGGCCACAAGGCTCTTCTCCCTTCTTCTTGCCGTGAGCACAAAGAGAAGCACCAAGGTGACAAAGTTCTTCCATTGGGACGATCTTCCTCTCCGGCCATTATCACCTTGGGATTGGGCGCAAGTCATCTTCCTCCTTCTCGCCGGAATTGTGATTCCGGCAACCTTGGTAGTGTTGGGACCGGGTGCATGTCGACAAGGATACGAGTTCGTAAAATTCAAAATTTTTACGTGCAGCGGAAGAGTTTGCATAAAATAATTTCTTAAATTATTTTAATTTCGTATCTAGCATGCAACCCTATGGTGTGTTGACATAATCATACAATAATATTTTGCGGAAAAGTTAACTAATTTACTTTTATACCTCGCGTATCTCGAAGGAAGGGACGAGATCCAACCGTAGCGTCCCTTGGAAGCTCCGCCTCTATTCGCGTCCACGCCGAGTTCTCTTCGGGATGACTTCGCAAAGTCACGAATTTTGTGCCGACGAGAACTAATAAATTCTCTATGGGCACAACTTTAGAAGATCAAGAGGAAAGATAAAAGAAACTAACCCTCCATGCTTCTATTGTTGAATGGCAAAATTGTAATTCTTTACAATTTCTTGCATGCACGGCGCCGTTCCCATGCATGAAGGAAAAATTGGCATAAGCTAATTTTTGGTGCTCGGCTTCATGCATGGAGAAAGCGGGCTTCATGCAGGGAGAAAGGTGGCGCTATCTTCATGCATTAAAAGAAAATAGCAGAAGCTATTTTCGGCGCCGTCTTCGTGCATTGAGAAAATTGGCGCCGGCCCTAATGGGAAGGAGAAGAGGAGAAGAGAATAGAAGAGAGAGAGGGAGAGCTCCAATAACAATTATTTTGATTAGGAATTAAGGGCTAGCCTTTGGTTCCTTTATATAGTAGCAACTCCATTGCTAAGTCTCCCTCTAAACCGAATTAACGGAATTAGTTATAAGAAATTTATCCTATAAATTTTCTTATTAATTATTCCGTTTAAACCGAGTCTTTATTATAAACTAATTTATAATAAAAACTAATTCTCCTTCTCTTTAAATTATGGAATAAATTTTATAAGAAATTTATAAACTTTCTTATTATGGATAAATCAATTCATAATTGATTTTATAAAATTAAAATAAATCAATTCATGGATTATTTTAATCTTCCATAAAAGAATAAATTTCTATAAATCTTATTTATATAAATTTCTTTATACAAATTTATTTATCCATAAAATAAATCGCACTAGATTTATTTTATTAATTAAACCAATTAAATTGGTTTTCTCCTTTTATTTGGCCGGCCACCAAAGAGGGGTTTACACCCTCTTTGGTCGGCCAAAACCAACCCGGACCGCCGCGAATTAAACTCATTTAATTCGCCCAAAAAGCCTTCAAAAGACTTAGCCATTTTTAGCTTCCATTGCGCCTCTGACTAACTCAGATTCGACTTATTTCTCTTGATCGGAAAATTCAATTTTCAACTCGTTTTAAATCCCTCGGATTACTCGTAGTGCGTGTGACTAAATAGGCTTTCGATTTATGTTGGCCGTCTATAATTTAACTAATTATAGAACGATCATGAGTGGCACCTAGTAGTACATCATGATCCCCAATTAATCGAAAGATCAACGGTTTAACCTCAGAAGAAATTATTCTGAAACCCTTCAGCAGCTCTAATGAATCGTGCCCCATTCCCTTCACCACCTTATACCCACTTGGTTCAGGACACGGTCTATGGTGTCAGTCCCCACTAGGCTGACTACGTCACACCTAGCCCAAGTAGTGTCTTTCTCGTCCTTTGGATTTCTAATTACTCTCATGTAATTTAGGGACTCGCACTCTAAACATGATATACTCTGGCCAGAGGTTTTGAGTAACAATCCGACGATAGGCCTGAGTATACATCTCCTCGCAAGGAGTGGTGAATCCTTTGTAGGCTGCTCAAACATCTTCGGGCACTTCGGCTTATACCCAATCATCCTGGGTCCACACCTCCTAGGAGATGCTTGCTTAAGATGTTAAAGTATAAGTCTCCAGGACCAAGATGACTTGAACACCGCAAGTCAAAGGAACATCGCACTTAAGCCGTAGTAAGAACTTCATTGACATATCTATATAGATTACCATATGAAGTCTCACAGCTAGTCACTCCAATGAACTAGTTCCCTTAACTAGCATCCATGTTTATCTCCGGACATCCCAATGTCACCAGCCAGTGAGAATCAGCTGATTAGAGAATAACCCATGCTAGTCTCAACAGAATCGATAGTGTCCGTTTTTATCAATTCATCGACTAGGGATAGTTTCAATACTTCATAATTGCACATGTAGAGATAATCACTAGTTGTGATCCCATCACAAATTCTCTTATGCTGTGAGTTGTATTGCAAACATTCAGTAGATGAGTTTAAGATCCCAATCAAATACACAAAACATGTATACTCAAATAGTGAATTATCATTTATTAATATAAATGTTTACATCATAAGGCGATTGCCTTAGGACACTTCTCTCATATCACTAACAAACTCCCACTTGGCCTAATGCCAATCGCTACGGTATCCAATACCACAGGCTCTAACATGACCCTCAAACTTGCTTTGAGGCAAGGCCTTAGTTAAAGGATCCGCTAAATTCCTTTCAATGGGGTTTTTCTCAATTTGTATGTCATTCCTACTTATAATCTCTCTGATCAGATGATAGCGGCGAAGCACGTGTTTGGATCGTTGATGAGACCTTGGTTCCTTTGCTTGTGCAATAGCTCCATTGTTGTCGCAGTAAACCGGCACTGCTTCATCAATGGTTGGAACCTCATCAAGTTTCGAGACAAACTTCTTGATCCAAACTGCTTCCGTGGTATTATCCGCTATGGTGTCTTGTTTGGAACTTTTCCAACTTACTGTGCCTCCATTCAAAGTAAATACGTATCCAGACTGAGATTTGGAGTCATCCTTATCTGTTTGGAAGCTGGCATCTGTATACCCACGTATTACCATATCTCCTTCTCCATATATTAGGAACACATCTTTAGTTCTTCTTAAGTACTTAAGGATTGTCTTGACAGCCGCCCAATGATCCATTCCTGGATCCGACTGGTATCTGCTTGTGACGCTCAAAGCATACGATACATCGGGCCTAGTACATAACATAGCATACATGATAGATCCTATCGCGGATGCATAGGGAATCTTATTAATTCATGCAAATCCTCTTGTCTTCTGTGCGCGGACACATAGACTTTGAAAGGTTGATCCCATGCCTGATGGGAAGGTAACCTTTCTTGGATTCCGACATGCTAAACCTTTTTAGCACTCGGTCTATATATGTAGACTGCGAAAGACCAAGCAACCGTTTTGATCTATCTCTATAGATTCTAATCCCAAGGATATAGGTTGCTTCTCCCAGGTCTTTCATGGAGAAAGTTTTGGACAACCAAATTTTAACTGTCTGTAAAACTGATACATCGTTTCCTATAAGTAATATGTCATCGACATATAATACTAGGAATACGACTGCACTCCCACTAACCTTCTTGTACACACAAGGTTCGTCAGGATTTTGTGAGAAATCAAACTCTTTGATTGTCTCATCAAAACGGATGTTCCAGCTCCTAGATGCTTGCTTCAATCCATACATGGATCGTTGAAGCTTGCATACTTTGGTTTTATCAACCGATGTGAAACCTTCAGGTTGTATCATGTATACATCCTCAAGCAGGTTTCCATTAAGGAAAGCTATTTTCACATCCATTTGCCATATCTCATAATCATAATGAGCTGCTATGGCCAGGAGCATCCGAATGGACTTACCTTCCATGTCGGTTTTCATCTTGAAAAGCCACTTGCACCCTATGGGCTTAATCCCTTCAGGTGGGTTAACCAAGTCCCACACTTGGTTTTCATACATGGAATCCATTTCCGACTTCATGGCCTCAAGCCATTTGTCCCTTTCTGAACTTTTCAGAACATCTTCATAACTGATAGGTTCATCATCGCTTATGAGTAACACGTCGTTCGATTCACTTACGAGAAATCCGTATCTCTCTGGAATATTGCGTGCCCTATCAGACCTACGAAGAGGTGGTGTTGTTTTAGGTTCAACTGATAGCTCATCACTATGAGTTATCGGTTGTGGGTCTAGACCAGGTGTCTTTGTAATGTCTATTGGAGTTTCTTGAACTTCATCAAGTTCAATGTCACTCCCACTGTTTTCTTGTAAAAGAAATTCTTTTTCTAGAAATACAGCATGCCTTGAAACAAACACCTTTTGCTCCAAGGGATGATAGAATTGGTAACCCTTTGTTTCCTTAGGGTATCCAATAAATAGACATTTATCAGACTTAGCATCCAATTTGTCTGATACAATCCGCTTCACATAAGCAGGACAACCCCATATCTTAAGGTGAGTTAAGTGAGGTTTCTTACTATTCCAAATCTCATATGGAGTAGTAGAGACTACCTTGGTCGGGACTCTGTTTAGCAAGTAAACAGCTGTCTTAAGTGCATAGCCCCAAAAGGATTTTGGAAGAGTTGCATGATTCATCATCGACCTAACCATGTCCATCAAGGTTCGGTTGCGCCTCTCAGATACACCATTATGCTGTGGTGTATACGGCGGAATCCATTGGGACAATATCCCATTGTCCCTAAGATAATCTTGAAACTCTTGACTCAAGTATTTACCACCCCGATCGGATCGAAGTATTTTAATACTTTTGCCAAGCTGTTTCTCTACTTCATTTCTGAACTCTTTGAATTTCTCAAAGGCTTCAGATTTGTGTTTCATCAAGAACACATAACCGAATCGTGAGTGATCATCGATAAAGGTGATGAAGTAGCTATAGTCTCCTTGTGCAAGAGTTGACATTGGTCCACATACATCAGTATGTATTAGACCAAGCAATTCTCCCACTGGATTACCTTTTCCAGAAAAGGGTAATTTGGTCATCTTGCCTTTTAAGCATGATTCGCATGTATCAAATGAACCGGGTTTAAATGATTCCAAAATTCCACATCGGTGCAATTCGGTCATGCGTTTCTTACTTACATGGCCAAGACGGCAATGCCAAGTGTAGGAGTCTATTTGATTATCTATTCGAGCACGTTTGTTGCTAACTTCGATATTGAAAACGTCACTGGATAAATCTAACGTGTAGATGCCATTGCACAAAGTTCCATTCCCATAAAGAACGCCATTTAAGGTTATGTAACAACAATTGTTACTAAAAGTTAAATGATAACCCTTTTCATTCAAGCATGAAATAGATACAATGTTCTTTATTAACGAAGGAACGAAATAACAATTATCCAATTCTAAGACAGGTCCAGTGGGGAGCTTTAGCAAATATGTTCCGATGGCAACAGCAGCAATCTTTGCTCTGTTTCCAACTCGCAAATTCGCTTCTCCTTTAACGAGTCTTCTTCTATTCCTTAGCCCCAGTATGTCATTACATATATGTGAGCTACACCCAATATCAAGTACCCAAGTGTTAGAGGAAATAGAGTGACATTCAATAACGAAGATACTTAAAGAGGATGGGGCATCGGATGCCTTCTCTTTTAAGGACTCAAGATAAATCTTGCAGTTTCTTCGCAAGTGACCTTTCTTGCCACAATGATGGCAAGTGTCTTTTGGGGTTTTTTCAGTCTTTTTGGCCTTTTTCTTCTTTCCCTTATTCTGTTCTTTGGCCTTCCTCTTAGAACCTTTCTTCGAGGAACCAACTAACAGTATTGTCTTCTGATCCTGCTTTACAGAAGGCTCTACAGTCTTCAGCAGGTTAGGCAACTCAGGAAACTGGTCTGGAGTTGCATTTTCAGAAGGACGTTTGGGAAATTGATCTTCAAGGACATAAGCAGGCTTTTCTGCCTTAAGGACTATCCTCAGGTTTCTAAGCCAGTCCATGAAGTTTGGCCCGGTCAGTTTATTGGTGTCCAAAATGGAACGCAAATTTAGAGAAGACATGATCGAGTGATTATCCTAGAAATACAAATTGAGATTATGTGAGAAGATTGATTAAATAAATTAAATCCTATTTATTTTACGAATTGAATCACCCTTATTATCAATTCGGGAGATCGTAGGACCATCTCCAAATAGGTTGATATCCAACCATAGATAAGATCCACCATGGCTGTGGCCATCAAGATTTTCTTAGCTATGAAGGTAGGTAATTATACCGATTACACATCACATATATGTAACTATCACTTTATGCTATCAACTAATTGAATGTTTGCATAAATCATTAGGTTGTTAACTCATTAACAAGTATGTATCAATATACATAGCACCTAACTGCACCTCTCTTTACATCGACCTTGGCTGTGGCACAATAAATCGATGCTCCAAGCTTAAGGCTGACCCATTAATCAAGAAATAGTTTTAATATTGTTGAAGCTCATTCAACCGTTTAGTCAGGCTTGGATGTGTCCAACAACCAAAACTAAGGATTGACCTCTGACTTCAACTATATTATTCATAAACTAATTCCACGGTTTGAACATGTTGAGGTTCAAGTCGGGCATGGATGTGTCCATCAACCCTAACTAGAAACAAAACTCCGGTTCTAACCATATTAATGGAAGGTGTTAGCCTTAATATTTTGCAAGGGGTGTTTAGGTCTCATTCTTTTCTAAGCACATTCATGACATAAAATTATGTCATGACTAACGTTTTCCTTAATAAAGTATGTATGTGACTTAATTTATCAAGTCTCATGAATTAAATTAGGAACCGGATTTCCTAATTATAATTTCATACTTTATTAAAGGAATTGTTTTGGGAAATAATTTCCTAAATTGTCATAATTAATTTCGGAAATAATATGTTCAAGACTTTGATTTCTCTAAATCAAATCTTATTAAATTAAGAGACAAATCCCTTAATTCAACTACATATTATTTTCATGAAAATCTTATTTAAGAATACTCTATAGGAAACCATTTTCCTAATTAATTTTGGAGACAACAATATGTAAGAGCATCACCTCTTAAAACATATTTTATTCATAGATTTAATTAATTACAACAAATTGTTTTCTAAGGGTGGCTCCCCGAGGCTCAATCCAAATCAAACATGACAATTTCAATTAAAAATTGGGAAATTAAATTACAACAACTAACTCTAAATTGGACGGCTCCCCGAGGCTCAATCCAAAATAAAGAATTTTGTTGTCAATTTAAAAACCAATTCAAATTTAATTGTCAATTAACTGTCCATGAATTTGTCTAGACTTTCTCAAAAGAAAGTGCCCAAAATTGCGAGATTTCAAAAATAATTTTTCAGAATAATTGTAAGTTTCTGGTAAAAAGAAAACTTACATATTTCCAAAAATTAAAAAATTTCTAAAATAGAAAAATTTCCAAAATTTGGAAAGTTTCCAAAGATGGGAAGTTTTCACAATTATCATAAAATTTTAGAAACTAAAAAATTCCAAACGTTTGCGAAATTTCATGAGGATTTCCAAACTTTGAAATTCCTAAATCTAAAATCTATTATAATTTGAAAGTTTCCATAATTGAAAATTTTTCCGAAATTGAGATCATGACAAAGTGTTCCGCAAAATAATTATATGATAATGTCGAACACTAACCGGCTCTGATACCACTGTTGGGACCGGGTGCATGTCGACAAGGATACGAGTTCGTAAAATTCAAAATTTTTACGTGCAGCGGAAGAGTTTGCATAAAATAATTTCTTAAATTATTTTAATTTCGTATCTAGCATGCAACCCTATGGTGTGTTGACATAATCATACAATAATATTTTGAGGAAAAGTTAACTAATTTACTTTTATACCTCGCGTATCTCGAAGGAAGGGACGAGATCCAACCGTAGCGTCCCTTGGAAGCTCCGCCTCTATTTGCGTCCACGCCGAGTTCTCTTCGGGATGACTTCGCAAAGTCACGAATTTTGTGCCGACGAGAACTACTAAATTCTCTATGGGCACAACTTTAGAAGATCAAGAGGAAAGATAAAAGAAACTAACCCTCCATGCTTCTATTGTTGAATGGCAAAATTGTAATTCTTTACAATTTCTTGCATGCACGGCGCCGTTCCCATGCATGAAGGAAAAATTGGCATAAGCTAATTTTTGATGCTCGGCTTCATGCATGGAGAAAGCGGGCTTCATGCAGGGAGAAAGGTGGCGCTATCTTCATGCATTAAAAGAAAATAGCAGAAGCTATTTTCGGCGCCGTCTTCAAGCATTAAAAGAAAATAGCAGAAGCTATTTTCGGCGCCGTCTTCGTGCATTGAGAAAATTGGCGCCGGCCCTAATGGGAAGGAGAAGAGGAGAAGAGAATAGAAGAGAGAGAGGGAGAGCTCCAATAACAATTATTTTGATTAGGAATTAAGGGCTAGCCTTTGGTTCCTTTATATAGTAGCAACTCCATTGCTAAGTCTCCCTCTAAACCGAATTAACGGAATTAGTTATAAGAAATTTATCCTATAAATTTTCTTATTAATTATTCCGTTTAAACCGAGTCTTTATTATAAACTAATTTATAATAAAAACTAATTCTCCTTCTCTTTAAATTATGGAATAAATTTTATAAGAAATTTATAAACTTTCTTATTATGGATAAATCAATTCATAATTGATTTTATAAGATTAAAATAAATCAATTCATGGATTATTTTAATCTTCCATAAAAGAATAAATTTCTATAAATCTTATTTATATAAATTTCTTTATACAAATTTATTTATCCATAATTTATAAAATAAATCGCACTAGATTTATTTTATTAATTAAACCAATTAAATTGGTTTTCTCCTTTTATTTGGCCGGCCACCAAAGAGGGGTTTACACCCTCTTTGGTCGGCCAAAACCAACCCGGACCGCCGCGAATTAAACTCATTTAATTCGCCCAAAAAGCCTTCAAAAGACTTAGCCATTTTTAGCTTCCATTGCGCCTCTGACTAACTCAGATTCGACTTATTTCTCTTGATCGGAAAATTCAATTTTCAACTCGTTTTAAATCCCTCGGATTACTCGTAGTGCGTGTGACTAAATAGGCTTTCGATTTATGTTGGCCGTCTATAATTTAACTAATTATAGAACGATCATGAGTGGCACCTAGTAGTACATCATGATCCCCAATTAATCGAAAGATCAACGGTTTGACCTCAGAAGAAATTATTCTGAAACCCTTCAGCAGCTCTAATGAATCGTGCCCCATTCCCTTCACCACCTTATACCCACTTGGTTCAGGACACGGTCTATGGTGTCAGTCCCCACTAGGCTGACTACGTCACACCTAGCCCAAGTAGTGTCTTTCTCGTCCTTTGGATTTCTAATTACTCTCATGTATTTTAGAGACTCGCACTCTAAACATGATATACTCTGGCCAGAGGTTTTGAGTAACAATCCGACGATAGGCCTGGGTATACATCTCCTCGCAAGGAGTGGTGAATCCTTTGTAGGCTGCTCAAACATCTTCGGGCACTTCGGCTTATACCCAATCATCCTGGGTCCACACCTCCTAGGAGATGCTTGCTTAAGATGTTAAAGTATAAGTCTCCAGGACCAAGATGACTTGAACACCGCAAGTCAAAGGAACATCGCACTTAAGCCGTAGTAAGAACTTCATTGACATATCTATATAGATTACCATATGAAGTCTCACAGCTAGTCACTCCAATGAACTAGTTCCCTTAACTAGCATCCATGTTTATCTCCGGACATCCCAATGTCACCAGCCAGTGAGAATCAGCTGATTAGAGAATAACCCATGCTAGTCTCAACAGAATCGATAGTGTCCGTTTTTATCAATTCATCGACTAGGGATAGTTTCAATACTTCATAATTGCACATGTAGAGATAATCACTAGTTGTGATCCCATCACAAATTCTCTTATGCTGTGAGTTGTATTGCGGACATTCAGTAGATGAGTTTAAGATCCCAATCAAATACACAAAACATGTATACTCAAATAGTGAATTATCATTTATTAATATAAATGTTTACATCATAAGGCGATTGCCTTAGGACACTTCTCTCATATCACTAACAGGTAGTGAGTTTTTTCGATGTGATTACTTCTCTCTTGGTTTTTTCTTGTCGCGTTCTCGGAGAATCTAGTAGTTCTCGAGAACACGAAACTCGTGGCTTTACGAAGTCATCCCGAAGATACTCGGCGTGGACGCGAATAGAGGCGGAGCTTCCGAGGGGCGCTTACGGGTGGATCTCGTCCCTTCCTTCGAGTTACGCGAGGTATTAAGTAAATTAGTTTACATTTCTGCAAAAATTTTAAATATATGATCATGTCTACACAAGATAAAGTTGCATGCTTAGATGTGTGGTTAAATAATTTGAGAAATTATTTATGCTAAACCTTCCGCTGCACGTAATTAATTTTAAAATTACGAACCCGCATCCATGTCAACATGCACCCGGTCCCAACATTATGTAGAGACTGTTTGTGAAAATTCTATTGAGGTACCCAAAATTGATTTCATTGGTTGTGATGAGTTTATTGATATACCCTTTGTGGATACTAATTGTGAAAAATTCATTGAGGTACCGAAAATTGATTTTATTGGATGTGATGCATTTTTGGATACATTTTATATAGAGACTGATGATATTTCATTTCTTTCTTACCCTGCACGCTTGAGGGAGGTATTGCATAGTTTTGCAGGGTCACGTAGGCTTATGGAGTGGGTGCTCCATCTAAACAGACTTCATCCTCCTGGAAGGACTTTCGAAAAGCATCAAGAGGGAGGAGTAGATCATACTTTAATTCGAAGCACTCCACCTCTAAAATGAATTTTGTACCTTAATCACCTTCGGCCACCTGAACATATTTATGTGAAGTTGAAGTGTGGGGGAGCAATGCACCATGACATGGATCCCATGAAGAATGCTCTTTTTACGACCCAAACTCCTCCACTACCGCAATGAAGGCTATTTCTTGATCGACTCCAACCACCAGAAATAAAGGGGAGTTTGTTCCTTCTTGCATTTTATTTCATTGCATGTTTCATTTTTATATTTTCTAGAAGTAAAATTTTCTGTTAAAATGAGTGCTTGTAAATAAATGTTTGGGTAGTGTAGAGAAAATAAAGATTCATTGTAGATACTATTTTATTCCTTTTTGGTACTTTGTTTCTTGCATGATTAGGAATAAATGTATCCACCTAGATTTTCTTATATCATTTTAGAGTCTTTTGAAAACAAATTAAATTTGGTTGTTAAAACATAGGATTTGAGCCATTGGATGAAAATTCTTGGTTGCTTGAGTACTTCTTAGTTATGGACTCTAGAGTAATGACTTGAGATGAATTCTTTTTACCTAGTGAGGATTAACCTTATTTGTGAGATACACACATATGATTGTACTCTAGAACTTGCTTAGGTTCTTTCGAGACTATATTTCTATGATTGGACTACATTTATAGAGGTAAATTACTTTGTTTCCTTTCTCATATCATTTTTGTAATTTCCTTGTTGATACACTCTTATTCTATATTTCCTTTCCCTATTCTTCATGTTCATCATATATTTTCATTGGACTTGGTTACCTTAATGTTTCTTGATGTTACTTTGCCCGAGACGGACAAAAGTTTAAGTGTGGGGGAGGATGCAAGCATTCTATCAAATTTTGAGGATAATCAAGCATTGACAACATACAAGGAAAGTGTGCCAAGTTGATGGAGTTTTGTATCAAGAATGAGTTGCAAGCATACCCATCAGCTCAGTTGCAAGAAAAAGAAAATTTTGTGTGAATTGAAAAGTGAAGCAAAAGAGAAAAAAAGTTAGAGAGCAAAGATACAACCTTAAAAGTTCAAGTTATGGATAGAAAACAAGCTCCATTGGACCAAGTATCAAGTAGGAACAAAGGATGATTTCATTCATTTGAAACCAGTTGAATCTTTCTGAAATTGCTGAACATATTTCGAGAGTTGGAGCTGATCATTGGAAGGAATTAAAACTAAAAAAAAACAGAAGCAGAGTCTTAGCTGCAAACAAAAACAGGAAAAAAATAGCAACTGAAAAACAAAACAAAAGAAAAGATAAAGTAAAATATGAAGGTTCAAAAGATGGGTTAGATTTCAAATTTGAAGTTGTTTACAAGGAGCTAATTGAAGTTCAAGAGTGAGTTATTGTTTGAAAGATTGAAATCAAGCAGAAACAGTTCAGAAATCTACAATTTCAGCTACTGATCATCACCTGATCGGTCTCCAGACCGATCAGGACTATCACAGACTGATCACACGACCGATCAGAGTGAAGCCAGAACGATCAGAATCATTCCAGTCCGATCTCCAAACCGATCGATGTCTGATCGGTCCCTTGACCGATCAGTGGAGGCTGGCACACAACAAAACCTGGGTACACGTCATTTCAGCATTGTTTCCACCCAAACCTCCACCATAACTCTGATACATGCAAAATAATACACGAAGAGAAAGGGCAAAGTGCATCAGAGATATTTTTGAGTATCCAAGTCTTCCATTTATTCTGCTTTTTTCATATTTCCTTATCATATCATATTTCTTTACTTTTTTCCATATTTTCTTACCATGCTATATTTCTTTTCCATATTTCCTTTTCATATCACATTTCTTTACTTCCGTTATTATAACTCTTTAGCATCAAAGTTCATTAAACTTCTATCTCATTTCTTTCATTTCATATTTCTTTAATTTGTTTGAATAAGCCTTTGTAGGTGTGGATCCAATTCATGAATAAAGGTGGAGAGTAGATAATAAGCAAGTCTATGGTAGTGCAACAACCATGGTTGTGTTGGAGAGAGCTCCATTTCCATCAAGAACTTAGAACTTAGGAAGAGAGCCACTTAAAAACTTCCCTTGCAAGGTTTTTTGAGTTAATTCATCTCAATGAGTCATGATGGATGAAGTATTCTAAGTTGTTTATTTAAGGACAAGATACTAGTCTATTGAGCCTAGATTTTTGAGAATTGACAACCCTAGGTAATTTCCTTCCAATTGCTTCTAACTATAATTGAGAATAATCTAGCGGGATACATCCTTAGTTTACTAGTTGGCTAGTGCGAGACGCCCAAGAGTAAGTGTGTGGGAGTTGATAATTACCATTTTGATGATAAATTTAGGCTCTCAAATCCATGTTTTGATCCACTTTTATATGCTTAAGTTTGCATTTATATTAGGTTTCATGTATTTCCTCTATTTTCGCTTTTAATTCAAATCATTGTATATTTGAGATATTTTGGCATTAATTTTGAATCTAATTTTTGTAGGCTTCAAATGACCATGGACCTAGATCAGATTGGACCAGACTTGAGCCAGAATTGGATCCGGATCAAAGTGATCAAGCCTTGGATTAATATGGGTCATCCGATCAAAGAACGGCTAGATCTGAGCCATCGGTCAACTTTTGATCAATCCGAGTTCAAGATAGAGTCAATCATGACCACAGATCAAGATCTAAAAGTTTCATCCAAATCAGAAGCAATCTGACCGTTGGATCAAGCTCAAGATGATCTAAACCATCCAAGCAAGAGAAGGGAAGATCTGGGCCATCCACCATAGATCTGGTTGATCCAAGCTAAGGACAGGTAGATCAGGACCATTAATCAAGATCTGGGGAGTTTGGTTCAGATCAGAGAAGATCCGACCGTTGGATGATTCCGAAATAATCACAACCATTCAAATTCAAAAGCAATTAGTTTAATTGGGAATTCCCTCCGCCAGTTCGTCGTCACATCGCGTAGCTGCAGAGTCATCGCCAGATCGCCATTTTTCTGCTCTGTTCTTCATTTTCTGTTCTTCGTTTTCTTCACAGTTTCTTCCCAGATCGCGCGGCCAACATCAATTCCAAGCTCGTTTCCAAGTTTTCAGATCATTGAGGTATACTTTCCGGTTGAGTTTACATTTAATTTCGTCACTGAGAGGAGCAAAGGGGAGGGTGTCGCCGGAGCCCCATTCCGCTGGTAACTTCCACTTGATTGCGGGCTTGTCTTCATCTTCGGAGCAATCTGAGCACTTGGAGGGGTTCTCCGAATGCCACTGAGAGTTCCTGAGCATTGATCGCCAGCCAGCTCGTCGAGGAAGAGGAGATCGCGGAGTTTCTCAGCCATTGACCGATCATGGTGACCGGATAGAGGGTTCTCTGATAGGTCCAGTGACCGATCAGAAGAGGACCTGATCGGTCGGTTGACCGATCAGGGAAGCCAATTCGCAGCAAACTTGATCAGGGAGTTCTCCTTCAGTGATTTTCAAGCTAGGGGGTTCATAGCTTGATCATTGTGTGATGGCAAAGGGAAGGCTTAATGATGAACTTGATTTGGTGTTAAATTTAGGATAATTTTGTTCCAAGCATCTATTTTCTTTAAGTTGTTTTAATTGTTTCTATTACACTTCAAGCCATGTGCTTAAGCCAAGTTTTGTTCTAGCTCTCTTTAATCTGCAATTTCTTTCATGCAATTAGTTCTCTGCAATTTATTACCTGCAATTAGCTCTTTAAGTTCAATTCTATAGTTTGGCTTTAATTGTTTAGTTGCTCATCTCGTTAAGTTCTTTAAGTTTAGTTCGTGCAACTTCTTAATTCATTACCTTGCTTAGTTAATTCTACTTAGTTCTGAATTGCTATTTCATATTGTCAATTCCCTATCGCCAAAACTCCCATTTTATTAGAAAACCCAAAACATCAATCTATTAGATAGATGAACTTCGTACGAGTTTTCTTTTGCATGAATTGCTCGAGGGATATTGTTTCCGCTGCATTTTGTGTTTATGTCGCCGGGAGATCCCAACAAGTTCAGCTTCGCAAACTCTGGAAAACCCTCTTATGGGGCGCCTGTATCCACATAGGCGCTTGTATGGTCAGGCGCCTGACTCCATTCAAGTGTCTGGGAAGCAGTGAACTCCATCCTTTGTTCCTGCAACGAGGGTTAGTTCCTAAACACAAGTAATAGATAAGTTAAGTCCAGTTAACAACCGGAGCTATCTTGGTTCTGACTTTGGGCTTCCAAAATGAATCCTAGGTCAAACCGACGCCTAATGTTCCCTCCTATGGGGAACGCGTCATCATCTACTCCTCTCAGGAGAATTTACCTTTATGCCAACCGGCTTCTCTGGTTGGACTTTTGCCCAATCTTCCGGATCAGGTCTTCGTTCCCAGTCCATGACTAGGACTTATTGCCCAACCCTCGGTCAGGTCTTCGGTGTCTAGCCCTCGGCCAGGACTTATTGCCCAATTCCTTGAATCAGGACTTCGTGCCCAGTCCTCGACCAGGACTTATTGCCCAATTCCTTGAATCAAGACTTCGTGCCTAGTTTACCTAGGCCTTTTCCTGCCCACTTAAACAACTTCATTAGATCACGAGATTGATGGGAATATAAAACCCCTTATATGGCTTGAAGGTTTCCTAGGCAACCACGGAGTCGATCATGAGAGACCTCTCTATGTCTACGGATAAAAATTTTTAATCTGAAGAGAGACCTGTCTCTCAAACGACCGTCTTGTCGTCGTGTTAATTAATCTAAGTTACAACTTAGCCAAAACCAAGGTTAAGACCTTGTAACTTTCCGGAGTAATTAACCGCGGAAAAGACGACGAGTGGATCGCCAGTTTTTGTGTTTATCTTCGGAGTCCATGACATAATTAATTATCATATTAATTAACTAATAATTAATCTACGATAATTAATTAACCACATGCAATGATAGACAATCATCAAAGCAATAGAACAACAAGAATGAAAGCGGAGCTAGGGAGAGGTATACCTCGCCTTTTATCTTGCAGTCTTCTACCGTATGACCCTCCCCTCTTGGACGTCGTGTGGGCGACGAGCTACCAAGACGCGGAGTCACCAAGAGCCACCCAACACCATGATCTTCCACCCACCAACAAACCTGAGATTTCTTGGGTTTCCGTTGAATACTTCGTCTTCCCTTCTTCTTTGTGCCGCCGGCCACCAAGCCATCCCAAGCTAGCCGACCACTAAGAGGAACCTAGAAGAAGCTGAGGAAGATAATGAGGAAGGAGAAGAGATAGTTTTCTCTTCTCCACTGCCAACCTAGCCACCACAATCCTTCTCTTCACCTTTCTCCTTGCCACCGATTAAAGAGGTCAAGAAGGCCTCTTTTCCCGATCGCCGGCGACTACTCCCTGATCCCAGCTAGTGCACGTCAAGGAGGAAATTAAAGTGGAAGAAGATGGAGTGGAAAAGGAGAAGAAAAAGAGGATGAATGATCCTCCTTTTTGCGCCTTCTTTTCCCCTTACCGTCGGCACCGCAAACCTTCCTTTTGAGGTCATCGCCGCGCGGGCCACCAGCTGCCTCTTCTCCCGCCGATCACCACCAGGTGGTGCTCTCTTGGATGAGGATCCACACCCAAAGAATAAGAGGAGAATACCTCCTCCTCTTCCTTCCTTTGCACCGGCGAGTTCCTTGCCCTACGAGAGAGGGTATAAGAGGGAGAGGATTAGGGTTTAGGTTGTTTTGGGTGTTGGATTAATTCTCCAATTCATTAGCCTTGTATCATGACTCTCATAGGGTATTTATAGGGCTAAGGTAGGGACCATGAGGAGGAGTTGGTTCTTGGCCCGCTAATGGATCCAAACCCGATCCATTAATGGAGATCCATTCCACTAATGGATCCCATTGAACTTCCTCACCAACCCCCATATTTTCATATGGGCTCCACCCATTATGAGCCTTTCATCTCCCCGTGTTTAAGATATCAAATGCCTAATAATTAATTTAAATTACTGATAATTAAATTAATTATCCTCTTGATCCTTGATTAGTATCACTCAACCTTTTCATTATGTCGGACTATAGTCCACTTGCATCATTTAACATGACGATCCTTTTGAGCTCACCAAGAAGGCATCATCATCCTGACTCACCAGGACACGAATTTCGTCAATAATCAACGGGACACCATATAATTAATATTATTTTCCAATTTACCGGGCCTATCGAGTTAACGGAATAAATCTCACCCATTGCTAAGTCAAAGAAATAATAATTAATTATACGTGCCCGTTATTATTTCAGGATTAAGAGATCATACTCCATAATATATATCCAAGGTCTAATCCAATTTATGAAGTTAGTACAAAATTGGATGACCACTCTTTTGGTTCTACTCAATGCACACAAAGCACACTAGCTAGTGTAATTTTATGGTTAAGATAAACCACACCAATTACATTACAACCATCCCGATGGTTTGTCCAACTCCATATCGGTTGTGAGCCTCTTTTTTATACTTCTGCAAGGAACTTGATATCATGATCTTTTGTGTGACACCACGCACCATGTTATTTACAATGCCAAGTATGAGACATGTTGTGCACATACTAATATAGATATGCACCGTGTGATTTTGCAATTCTCTTTTAAAATATAAATGTATTTTAATCAAAAGCAAGGCTTTTAGTATACATCCTAACAATATGCCACTTATACTCAAAGACTTTACTGTTTTTAAAATGCCAAACATCTGACCCCTAGATCCTTCACAGGCCTAAAAGCTCTTGCTACCAAGGCCTCAGTGAAAAGATCTCCCTAGGTAATTCTCTGATATAATCTAGGCAACAACAGCTATTCCTTACCAGGGTGGTATTTGTGCTCTATATGTTTACTTGCCTTTATGGACTTGTGATTTCTTCGAGTTTGCAACTGCACCATTTTGATCACAACAAAATGTGATAGCCCTGAGCAAACCAAGAATCACATCAAAGTCCATCTTGAGGTTCCTGAACCATGTAGCTCTTTTGGCTGTCTGAGAGATTGTCAACCATCCAGCTTCCATGGTGGAGTCCATCACGCAGCCGCTGCGTGACACTCTCCCATACTATGGTTCTACCTCCTAAAAGTAAACACAACAACCCTAAGGAATACCTATATTTGCCCCTTATCTTGATTGGAATTCTATATCCATATAACCCACAGGACATTGATCTGCCTGGTAAACCAACATATAGTCCTTAGTCCTTCTCAGGCACTAATATATGCTTTTACCACAATCCAATTTCCTTAGCCTGCGTTACTCCAATATCTGTTATCCATGCCCATGACACAATAGATATTTGATCTCGTTTTTAGCATACATGAGGCTTCCTATAGCTGACGCTAAAGGAACCACCATTACCTACTCTTTCTCCTTTGATAATCTAAACATATCACCTTAGATAGAGTAGCTCCAAAGTTGAAAAAGTACAAAACTTTTCTCGGAGGTATTCATGCTAAAACGAGTTAGGACAGTGTCTTGTATGAAGCTTGGGATAAGCACATCATCCTTTTCTAAGATCCCTTAGATCTTTGATCCCCAAGGATTTGTCTTACTATTCTCAAGTCCTTCATAATTATTTGGACAACCATACCCTTATGTCTAACAATATTCCGTCATTGCTGCCAACAAACAAAATATTATCTACGTATAGTACAAGAATACCACCACGTATCTGTCACATTACTTACATACACAAATCTCATCTGTCCATTGAACAAATCTACATGAGTGGATTTATCTCATCAAAGCGGATGTTCCTTGTCACAGGTCTAGGGATCCAGTTCATGTTCACTTAGGAGCCAGTCCATAGACTTTCCAAGAACATGAATCCTTTAGGTTGACTAACAACCCTCCCACTATGATAAGGTACCCTTTGTGTATCTTCTGTGATACGAGGTGCAGTGCCCTGTGGTATTTCCTCTTGTACAGTTGGTACTAAGATTAGAATGTCCCCTTATTTAACTTACTCAGAATAACTTTACTCATGGGCTTGTGGTTTATTTCATAGTCCTTTTCCTAAGAATCAGTCATTCGTACCAATGAATATCCTCTGATCCTTAGGACTACTAAACAACCTTTTGTTCCTTTAGGATAGCCTACAAACATATGCAATAGATTCCAATTTATCAACGTCTCTCTTCAGCACATATGCTGAACTACCCATAATCTGAACATGCTTAGACTAAGCTTTCACTTATTCTACATTTCTATGGTTTTAAGAGACTACTGACCTAGATAGTATCAAGTATATACACTGTCGTATCCAAGGCACATCCCCTTGAGCAAATCTGGCTAATCTCAGAGTGGCTTATCTTCTTCCTAACCATTACCTTAAGAGACCTTCATCCTTCCATGTATTGCACCGTTCTATTGGGGCACACCAGGTGTAATGAGTTGGGATCGAATCCCAATTACTGATAAGTAAGTCCTACAACTATCCCTAGAGGTACTTGCTACTACTATCTAATCGTAATGCCGCCATACTTTTACTCTATTGTATCTCCGCATCATACTTAAATTCTTTGATCTCATCAAAGGAATTAGTCCTGCGGTACATCAAGTAAATGTACTTTGACCCTTGAATAATTGTTTATAAAATAAACAAAGTCTTCAAGGTTACCTCTATTCTAGATAGACTAAGGACTTATATTTATCGGTTTGAACCAATTCCTACATATCTTTGGCTCTATGCCCCTAGGCTTAGAAAAAGCCTCTTTGGTCTTGTTACCTTCCTAGTAAGAGTCAAAGATCTTAAGGAAGACAAGTCTTCCATCACTAATGAACCCAAGGGCTCATTGGCTAACAATCTTTGAATCCCACTAAAGGTTAGCCAAAATATATGTTTGGTTCTACTTGGAAGGAACCATTCTCTTACTTTGGTTAGATGATAAGCTATCTAATTGCATTATGGGAGCTTTTGGTTTTTAAGCTAATTGCCTATCTATGCACTTTAACAGATAATCACTATTGATTTAATGAATAAATCTCGCCCATTGGTAAATTAAAGAAATAAATATTAAGTACATGTGCATGTTATTATATCGGGATTAAGAGCATGTACATCCATAATAACCGAGGTCTGATTCAATTATACAGTCAGTATAAATTGAATCATCTACAACGGTCCTACTCAATACATACAAAGTGCACTAGTGTAATTCTATAGTCAAGATAGATTAATACCAAATTACACTACAACCATTCCAATGGTTTGTCCAAATCCATATTGGGTGTGAGCCACTACTTATACTTTACAAGAACTGATAACATGATTTTCTGTGTGATACCACACACCATGTTATCTACAATGTGAAGTAATGGACAATTGCATACATATAACAAATATAAAATGCAAACACATGACCACTATGATTCTTATTCCAAAATAGATATTCATACAAAAGTTAGGCTTATAGTATACATCCTAACAGGAAGCCTTTTCCTAGGTCGCGTTTTTCTTGCATTTGCTCTCCTATCTTGCCTCCGACTCCAGGTACCTGCAAGACAACAAACACAAGACACAAACACAAATAATCTTAGGCTTAATTTATTGGTTCTGGCTTTGGATTTCACCCGAAACCCTTGGTCGAACCGACGCCTAATGTTCCCTTTCTCGGGGAATGCACCCTCACCCACTCTACCTTGGAGAAGTTACCTTTGTCAACCTGAACCTTTGGTTGGACTTTCGCTCAGCCTCCGAGAACCTGAATCTCGAGACGTACGACCTCGACCCATCTCTACTTCTGTCCATGATCCTCGCTCAGCTAAGCCTTTTGCCCGATCCTCGACCAGGACTTCGTGCTCAGCCTTCGAGGCTCCCGGATCTTGAGACGTCCGACCTCAACCCTTCTCTACTTCTATCCGTAGTCCTTGTTCGACTAAGACTCCATTGCCCGATCCCTGACCAGGACTTAGTGCTCAGTCCCCCGGACCAAGACTTGGTGCCTAGCTTCACTCACCAGGACTTAGTCCACCTAGCTTCACTCACTAGGACCCAGCTTCACTCACCAGGATTTCTTCCACCTAGCTTCACTCACTAGGATTTCCATCACCAAGCATCACTCACTAGGATTTCTTCCACCTAGCTTCACTCCTTTGCTAGTCATCTTAATCCTGACTAGACTTCTTCCAACCTTCAGGTATGTATACCAAACCTCAAGTCCAGTTTAGTTTAATCCCTTGGTCAAACTGACCCCCTGGGTTCTATTCACTCTGCCAAACATCAGATCCAATTTGGCTATCCCTTTGTCAAACTGATCAAACTTGGGTTTACCCTACCAAACATAAGGTCTTGTTTGGTTTAACTCTTGATCACTTTGACTAAATTTAAGTATATTGTCACTTATAGTTCTGCCAAATATCAGGTTCTGTTTGGCTAACCCTTTGTCAAGATTGATCAAACCTGGGTTTATCCTACCAAACATCAGGTCCTGTTTGGTTTAACCCATGATCACTTTGACTAACCTTAGTATATTGTCAAACATCGAAACCCTAGAGGATGACTGTTCATCACAAATGCTCTTTGCACCAACAGACTGGAGTCTCTCACTAACTCCACCATCCTCCTCCATGTGTGACGACCCACCTTAACTTCACTCCCTTAAAGCGGACGTCACTTTTACTTAACCTTAACTTTACCTTATTCTTAGCCTTAGGTTACAACTACTTGACTTTCCTTAACTTGCTCTGAATTTTTTTCTATTAAAAAAAAACTTTCATTTTATTTGTTTTGCAAGGATTTGACCCCTAGACCTCTTAGTTGTAAAACTGAAGCACTAACTATCTGCCCTACAACACTTTCTTTTCAATGGTACCAGTCGACTGCTAGATAGCCAGTCGACTGGTGTCAGCCACAGAAACTTTCTGTGCCCGGCACCAGTCGACTGGCCTCTTGGCAGTCGACTGGTGGATCGAACAGAAGGTTCTGTTCGATAGGGCAGTCGACTGGTATCTAAACCAGTCGACTGGCACGCCTGAAAACTGCAGTTTCAGACCTGAGGAAGCCTTTCAAGGGTCCACCATTCACACACTTCCAATGCATACAATGAAACAACTCCAAATCTAAACTCCATACTAGTTTTATAAGCATCTTAACAACTCAAAATGAATCCAATAACTTGAAATTAGGATTTCTACGAAATTTAAAAAACTTATCAAAACACATGTAATCTCTACTAACTTTGTACCCAACTTTGACTCCATGTAAATTTTAAATAAGGTGATCACATCCTACCAATCCAAAACATCAACCATGAGTTTCTATAAATGAAAACGCCTCTAAGACTTATCCCAAAGATCACTTCCACGGTTCCGCCGCCACTGAACATCAATGCAAGTCCCGTTCGCCTCCATAGCTTATGCTTTTTCTTTACCTTTATCTGCAATAGAAGGAAATGCAACTAATAAGCGAATTGCTTAGTAAGTAAATCCTAACTCACAAATCCATACGATAAATGATAAACATGCTCTTTTCAAAGAATGCTTGCTTCAAAATACATGCACTTGGAAATAATTGCACATGGGAACTTTCATACACTTATCATGCTCAATCATGCTTGAAAACATTTACTAGCATCAAAACACTTGCAAACTTAACATGCTCATGATTTCTTTTGAAACTTACTAATGATACATTTCCATACTTTAAAACACTAACTTCTTTGCTCTTTCTCTTTAACATGCTTATAACATAACCATGTCAACATACATAACCAAAAACATGCACTCAAGAATATTGAAACACTTACATATACTCATATACTTCAAAATAATAATCAACATTCTCAGGCCTTGACACTGTACCATGGTATCAATGTACCAATGTGCGCATCCCTAATAGGTTTCGGGGTAGCTAGCCACCGCACCCTATTAGAGCTTCTTTCTAACTTTCTGTGGGCCTCTCTTTTGCCCGGTACATGTCACTTTACAAAAGTAAAATACTTTCTTACTCATAAAGCTTATAATTATCAAGCTATCTTTCCTTTTGCATAACTTTTTGCACTACAAAACTTTACCTTTCTTACTTGGAACTTTCATCGAGCACCTTGTGTGCCCTTAATCCAAAACTCATTTTTGGGATTTTCAAGAACTTGGTCTTATCATACTTAGATCACACATACAAACCTACTCAAATTCAAGTTCTATGATAAGAACATGTATTCTTTAGAAACTTAAATCACACAATAAAATAATATTCTTAAAGCATGCACTTAGATCACAAAATCACGGTTCTACAACGAGAAACTACATACGAAACTACTTCTATTGCAGGTGAGTGATTTACTTACCCTTTTCTTGATGAAAACTCACTAAGTATCTCGAAAATCCTAGCGTAGGGCTCCTCTTCTCTTCCCTTGCGAGAAAATTTCACTCCTTGGCCCTAGGGAAGGAGCCCTAGGTTCTCTACTTCAAGAGGAAGAAGGAGGAAGAAAACTCCCCCTTTTTCCCTGTTTTCGCAGCCTCCTCACCTCTGCTCGCGCGGCCTCCCGAAACCCTAAAAGGGGTCTTAACACAACTTAAGTGGAAGTTTAAATACCTCTTCATGAAAAGGGCTTACTCAACTATAAAATTAATTCGCTTCATCCTTTTCTGTGCTTGATACCCTTGCCCTGCTGGTTACCCCAACTCACTTAAGGCCTTGCTTTACCCTGCGGTTGCGGGATCAAACCCCGCCCGACCCCTTATTTTTTTTCTTTTTATTTTAATCCGAAAAAATGCTATAAAATTCAGAAAAATTTCTTATAATTCACGAAAATTATTGGGTGTTACAATCCTCCCTACCTTATAAAAATTTCGTCCTCGAACTTAGAACAACTCTGGATACCTTTGCCTCATGCTGTCTTCTGATTCCCTGGTTGCCTCTTCATACTTCTGATTCAGCCATAAGACTTTTACTAGTGGTACCACTTTGTTCCTCAGCTTCTTATCTGCTCGATCTATTATCTGAATAGGTCGACTTTCATAACTGAGATCTTCCTGAACTTGTACCATCTGTGGCTCAATCACTTGGTTGGCATCTGATATATGCTTCTTTAGCATTGAGACATGGAACACATTGTGTATTGCTGACATCTCTGGAGGTAGCTCCAACTCATAAGCTACTTTGCCAACTCTTTTCGTCACTAGGTAGGGTCCTATGTATCGAGGACTTAGCTTGCCTTTCTTGCCGAATCTCATTACACCCTTCATAGGAGCTACTTTGAGGAAAACTGTATCCCCAACTTCAAACTCTAACGGTCTACGGCGTACATCGGCATAACTCTTCTGCCTACTCTGAGCAGCTTCTATTCTCTGGCGAATGCTCTTTATAGCTTCTGTGGTATCATCTATAAGGTCAGTCTGAGACCCCATTTCTTTCTTCTCACTACCTTCATACCAACAGAGGGGAGAGCTACACTTTCTACCATAAAGAGCTTCATAGGGTGTCATACCAATAGTGGCTTGGTAACTGTTGTTGTAGGCAAACTCAGCTAAACATAAATATTTGCACCAACTGCCTTTGAAATCTAATGCACAAGCTCTGAGCATATCTTCTAGAATTTGATTCACTCTCTCTATCTGTCCATCAGTCTGGGGATGGAAAGCTGTGCTGAATTTCAGTTTGGTGCCTAACGCTGTCTGTACGCACTCCCAAAAGTGTGAAGTGAAACGACCATCTCTATCAGAAATAATGGTCTTCGGGACTTCGTGTAGTCGGATTACTTCCTGTACATATAGCTGGGCTAATTTTTCAATCGAATAAGACACTTTGATTGCCAAAAAGTGGGCAGACTTGGTCAATCTGTCTACTATTACCCAAATAGCGTCATAGCCATTAGTTGTCTTTGGTAGACCAACTATGAAATCCATGGCTATGTCTTCCCATTTCCACTCTGGAATCTGAATGGGGTGTAGGACACCTCCTGATCTCTGGTGTTCTGCTTTAACTCTCTGACATGTCAGGCAGGTGCTGACATACTTAGCTATGTCTCTTTTCATTCCGGACCACCAAAATCTTCTTTTCAAGTCCTGGTACATCTTAGTGGAACCAGGGTGCATTGAGTAGGGAGTTCTATGGGCTTCTTCAAGAATCTTCTTTCTCAGCTCTTCACTATTGGGGACACATAAACGGTCACCATAATAGAGTATCCCACTGTCAGATACTCTAAACTCTTTACTTTCTCACTCTTGCATCTCTTGCTTGATCCTTTGGATATCAGAATCCTCAACTTGCTCTTTCTGTATTTCTTCAAGCAAAGTTGACTCTAGTGTCAATAGAGCTAGCCGCCCATCAATAATCTCCACTCCATAATCTACTATCCCCTTCTGTAAGGGTGGTGCCAACGATGATAAGGACATCAAAGTGGCACAAGTGTTTCTACTCAGTGCATCTGCTACTCTATTGGCCTTACCAGGGTGGTATAGAATCTCACAGTCATAGTCCTTCACTAACTCAAGCCACCTTCGTTGTCTCATATTGAGGTCTTTCTAAGTGAAGAAATATTTCAGACTCTGAAGATCTGTATAAATCTTACTCTACACTCCATACAAGTAATGCCTCCATATCTTTAGAGCAAAGACTACAACTTCCAACTCCAGATCATGAGTGGGGTAATTCTTTTCATAGTCCTTGAGTTGCCTGGAAGCATAAGCTATGACTTTGCCTTCTTGCATAAGGACTGCTCCAAGTCCTAGCTTTGATGCATCACTGTATATATCAAAGCTCTTATCACCTTCGGGTACTGTAAGGATAGGAGCGCTGGTCAGTCTCTTCTTCAACTCAAGGAAGCTCTGCTCACAGCCCTCAGTCCACTCATACTTCTTATTCTTTCTGGTAAGGGCTGTAAGTGGAGAAGCTATCTTTGAAAAGTCCTCTACAAACCTTCTGTAGTACCCTGCCAAACCCAGAAAACTTCTGATCTCACTAGCATTCGTTGGTCGACTCCAGTTACTAACTGCTTCAATCTTGGCTGGGTCTACCATAATGCCTTCTTTGGAAATGATGTGGCCTAGGAATGCCACCTGGTCAAGCCAAAACTCACACTTTGAGAATTTGGCGTACAGCTCCCTCTGGTGTAAGGTCTGCAACACTATCTTCAGGTGTTCTTCATGTTCTTCCTGAGTCTTTGAATACACTAGGATATCATCAATGAAAACAATGACGAACTTGTCAAGAAAGTCCTTGAACACTCTATTCATTAGATCCATAAACGTCGCAGGGGTGTTTGTCACTCCAAAGGGCATGACCACAAACTCGTAGTGCCCATATCTTGTACTGAAAGCAGTCCTTGGCACATCACTCTCCTTCACTTTGAGTTGATGGTAACCTGATCGCAGATCTATTTTGGAGAACACCGTGGCTCCCTTCAACTGATCGAATAAATCATCTATCCTTGGCAAAGGATATTTGTTCTTGTTGGTTACCTTATTCAAGGCTCGATAATCTATGCACATTCGCATGGATCCATCTTTCTTCTTGACGAACAACACAGGAGCTCCCCAGGGTGAATGACTAGGGCGGATGAAACCCTTGTCGAGCAGCTCTTGTAACTGTTCTTGCAACTCTTTCAGTTCTGCTGGTGCCATACGATAAGGTGCCTTTGAAATTGGGTTGGCTCCTGGAACCAACTCAATTTCAAATTCAATTTCTCGATTGGGAGGGAGTCCTGGTAACTCTTTAGGAAACGCCTCCGGATAGTCACATACCGTACCTCTTTTTTACTTTAACTCTTCTCTTTGCCTTGCATCTACTATATGCGCTAATAACCAGAACATCCATTATCTAACATTCTCTGAGCTTGTAAGGTAGATAAGAACCTTTTTGTCTTTCTCTTTGGGTCTCCAATAAACTCAAATGGAGGTTCTACTTCTGGTGTGAACTTGACTTTTCTTTTGCGGCATTCATTAGAGGCACTATACTTACTCAAGAAATCCATCCCTAAAATGATCGAAATCCTTCATCTCAAGGACTACTAAATCACTATAGAGCTCTCGGTTGGAAATTTGAATTAATACAGCTCGTAGCCACTGAGTAGATGCCATGACCTCTCCCGAAGGTAAGGTTGTTAAGAACTTCATCGTTCAACATTTCTGGTGGCCTTTGTACTGTTTAAGTAGTGCTTAGTGATCAAAGCACTACTTATCAGTTCTTCGGAGGGTTGCGGCCTCTTAACACCGCTGGCCACATTTAACGCTATCTCAGGCCTTCACATTTTCAACATTAGCCTGACTCTTTCTTTTTCAGTGCTAACTAGCTCTGGGCACAGATGAGCTAACCGCTTAAACATCTTCACTGCTTCATCCACGGATAGTTCTCCTTGTCTGGACTCCATGAATTCATCATAGTGCTGTTGGTTACTCGCATGTGAAAGCATTCTTCGAAGAACTCAGTCTCGAAGTCGGCCCATGTCATCTGGCTGACATTTCTCTTGGCCTTGACTCTCTCCCACTATATTCTAGCATCTCCCGTAAGGCAGAAAAATGCACACTTTATCTTCTCTACTTCAGACCAGTCCAGTAGTTCTACTATGCTTTCTAATGATTTGAACCATGCTTGAGCATCCCATGGTTCGGTTGTGCATGAGAAGTACCCTGGCTTCAATATCTGCCACTAGATGAGGTATACTTCTTGTCGTACCCCCCTTGCCGGGACTACAGATGTAACTGATGGATCTTCGGTCACAACTGGTGCTATTATATTCTCCACCGGCGGAGAAATGGGAGCAACCTGCTGGTTAGCCATTAAGGTGGTAATAACTTGCTGTTGTTCTGTTAACTATTTCTGTAACTGCGCCACCACCTCTAAGAGATTTGGTGGTGGTACTGACTCTGCCTTTTACCCTCTAGAAGCTCGCTCCTCGTTTTGAGCCTTTCTAGGACGTCAACTTGTCATTCTCTTACTATTATCTTATAAAGAGAATAATGACATTACTTCACTAAGGACATTACATTACTTCACTATCATAATTCTCATATCATCATACTCATATCATGATATGTCATATCATGTCATCTTACTCATATAGCATATACTGATCATGCACATAATAGCATATAATAATACTAACATACTTCCTTATCATCTTTCACTTACTGATACTAGCAGTCAATAATGAAAAGTATACAAAACTACAACATATGAACTTCTTACTTGGCAGGCGGCAGGATTGATGCTTGATGTCAGTGTGGCGGA
>JAGFNQ010000435.1:475290-498645 GCA_024364735.1 Boesenbergia rotunda | reverse complement strand
ACTTATCAAAACACATGCAATCTCTACTAACTTGTACCCAACTTTGACTCCATGTAAAGTTTAAATAAGGTGATCACATCCTACCAATCCAAAACATCAACCATGAGTTTCTATAAATCAAAACACCTCTAAGACTTATCCCAAAGATCTCTTCCACGGTTCCGCCGCCACTGAACATCAATGCAAGTCTCGTTCGCCTCCATAGCTTATGCTTTTTCTTTACCTTTATCTGCAATAGAAGGAAATGCAACTAATAAGCGAATTGCTTAGTAAGTAAATCCTAACTCACAAATCCATGTTATCGATAATAAACATGCTCATTTCAAAGAATGTTTGCTTCAAAATACATGCACTTGGAAAAATTTGCACATGGGAACTTTCGTACACTTATCATGCTCAATCATGCTTGAAAACATTTACTAGCATCAAAACACTTGCAAACTTAACATGCTCATGATTTCTTTTGAAACTTACTAATGATACATTTCCATATTTTAAAACACTAACTTCTTTGCTCTTTCTCTTTAACATGCTTATAACATAACCATGTCAACATACATAACCAAAAACATGCACTCAAGGAAATTGAAACACTTACATATACTCATATACTTCAAAATAATAATCAACTTTCTCAGGCCTTGACATTGTACCATGGTATCAATGTACCAATGCGCGCATCCCTAATAGGTTTTGGGGTAGCTATCCACCGCACCCTATTAGAGCTTCCTTCTAATGTGGGCCTCTCATTTGCCCGGTACATGTCACTTTACAAAAGTAAAATACTTTCTTACTCAATATGCTTATACTTATCAAGCTATCTTTCTTTTTGCATAAATTTTACACTACAAACTTTACCTTTCTTACTTGGAACTTTCATCGAGCACCTTACGTGCCCTTAACCCAAAACTCATTTTTTGGGACTTTCAAGAACTTGGTCTTATCATACTTAGATTCACATACACAAAACCTACTCCAATTCAAGTTCTATGATAAAAAACATGCATTCTTCAGAAACTCAAATCACACAATAAAATAATATTCTTAAAGCATGCACTTAGATCACAAAATCACGGTTCTACACCGAGAAACTACATACGAAACTACTTCTATTGCAGGTGAGTGATTTACTTACCCTTTTTCTTGAAGAAAACTCACTAAGTATTTTGAAAAAACCTAGCGTAGGACTCCTCTTCTCTTCCTTGCGAGGAAACTCCACTCCTTGGCCCTAGGGAAGAAGCCCTAGGTTCTCCACTCAAGAGGAAGAAAAAGGAGGAAGAAAACCCTTGTTTTCTCCCTTGTTTTCGCAGCCTCCCAACTCCTGTTCGCGCAGCCTCCCAAAAGCCCTAATGGGGTCTTAATGCAACTTAAGTGGAAGTTGAAACATCTCTTCATGAAAAGGACTTACTTACCTATAACATTAATTTGCTTCATCTTTTTTTGTGCTTGATACCCCCAACCTATTGGTTAGCCCAACTTGCTTAAGGGCTTGCTTTGCCCTGTGGTTGCGGGATCAAACCCCGCTCGACCCTTTTTTTTTCTTTTTATTTTAATTCGAAAAAATGCTAGAAAATTCAGAAAAATTCCTAATAATTCACGAAAATTATTGGGTGTTACAACAGTGATTGGCACTAGTGCTAGTGGGAGATTGTTAGTAGGAGCCCTAGAGCCAATTATATAATGATTGACTAGGGACATTTTGTATCATATTCTATTATTAATAAAGGCATGTTTGGTTATTATACTTACTTTGTATTTGTGCCAAATAACTAAGTATAATAATGTCCTTGGGTAGTAGGTTTTTATCTACATTATATCGATTGGTTGAATCAATAGTGAGATGATGTAGAGAACACTACTCTAAACCATTCCTAGTCAAGTATTAATATTCAAGGACAATATTAATACATGGAGACTAGCATGTAGGTCAACTGATGACTTGAGCTCACAAGTCATGGATATGTGATATCAAGTTGACACATAGGTATACATTGGAGAATGTGTACTGAATGACCCGCCATGAGAAAGTTTCATAGATTGTCATATGAGTGTCATAAACTTTCTCATGTGACTATTGGTATGAATAGTCCTTAGACCTGAAGTCACTACGGTTCCCTACATAAGGAGTTATATACTTTGGTATCGTCAAACGTCACCCGTAACAGGGTGGACTATAAAGGCAATCACTGGGTATGTAATGAATTATGCGGAGGGATGTGAGTGATGTAGATGGGATCTATCCCTCCCATATGACGGGAGTGATATCTGTGGGCCCCTTGATCGAGTAGGACTGCTAAAACGCATGGCCATGCTCGAATGAGTCAATATGAGATATTGAGCTCAATTGTTTGAGTGAGTCTACTCGGGGATCAAGAAACACCAGATTGATTGAGGATGACACGGTCTATGCCTCATTTGTCAATCTAGATATCAAGGATAGAAGGACAAGGTCATACATTGCCATAGTCACGGAGGTTAAGTCAGATCTCGACTTTCTTGTTACTTGGGTAGCATTGATGCATTGCTAGATGCCGCTCGTTGCTTTTGTGTCTAAATTGGTTTAGACACATTGCTAACGTTACGAGAGCCTATTGGGTCATACACTAAGGACACGATGCTTTGGAGATTAATTGATCTTGATTTGGCTAAGATTTAATTGGAATTGGATTAATTGAGTTAGACTCAAGTGAATCCAATTGGATTATGGATTGAGACCTAATTTGAGTTAAACTCATTTAGATTAGACTCAACCACATTTGGATGAAATATTAATTCATTAAAATGTTTAATGAATTAATAAGAAAGGAAGATGGAGAGTTTCTCACCATTAGAGTGTTACATGAAAAGTTAGAGAGTTACATTAAAATGTTTAATGAAGGGAAGTTTAAAAGGCAAAAACTCCTCATGATATGACTATAAAAGAGTTTTTCCCTTGTCATTTGGAGGACAACTTGTCATTTTCTTTCCCCTCTTCCTTCTCTTCTCCATTTTGGCCGAAACTCACATCTTGGGTTCTTGGTGTTTTGTGAACTACCTCAAGTTGCTAGCGCACAACTAAGGTAGTTCTTCTCCGAAGTAGAGATATCGTGTTCGTGTGGATACGAATAGAGGCATGGACACTTGAACGTGCAAGAGATCCGGCGGCGCTTGGACGAGCGGGATAAACATAAGGGCACACTCCAAAGGTATAAACAGTAGATAAATATATTAGATAGATATACTTTGTACGAGTTTTCTTTCGTATGGATCGCTTGTGGGATCTTGTTTCCGTTGCGTTTTTGTATTTATGTCGCCTGTAAATCCCAACAACTACAAACCTTGAACATTACCTCAACAATAATTAGAGTTTTTTTTCTTCATTTTTTTATTTTACAAACCACTTCAAAAACTTCCCATTGGAGATATGCCCTAAGAGTGAAAAAAAACCTATCGTGTGATATGGATTAAGTCACGAAATAACTTCTTATATAGTGTTAAGACGATATATAATAGATCCAATATAATTTAATTTTGCCTCCGCGGGTAAGGCGCGATTGGTAATGGCTCACTTGGGTGATCCCTCACTTTTCAGGTTCGATTTCTCCTTAGTAGAGCCTGCAGTATGCTGACAAAAGAAATCGCCACAGGCTGCTGCGTGGTCATCGGGTACCGATATCATCAGTTGTGAAGTCGCCACGTGTCTCCGTTTCGTGATTTACCCTCGTTGACCGGTGGGGACTCTCGTTGAAGGTTATAGGGCAGGATCGGTCAGCCAAATGGATTAATCGGACGTAAGTCTGGATACTCCTTGTAAATCCAAAAAAAAATATAATTTAATTTTTCTTTAAAATTTTACCTTGATAAAAGTTTCATAAATCAAATTATTCCTTAATTAAAGAATAATTACAGCCACTGAATTATCCTGACCTTATTTAATTTTCATTTTGAATTTAAGGGGAAAAACAATTTTTAAAAGAAAATAATGGCCAAAAAATTAAAAGGATGTGCTTTTTTATTATAATAATACGAACCATTTTTTAATTTATTATTAAAATAACACTTCTTCATCGAATTCATTTTTATTTTCAAAAATGTCGTTATTTGTGGTATTATAATTTTATAACTGCTAAAATATATGATTGATCACCATATATAAAATATTAATATTTATCTTACTACTGCTACTCCTCATAGTTATTATCATATAATATTAATCAATATTGTCATAAATAAAATATTCTTATTATATTAGAGTAAAAAATAATAATAATATTCATCCAAATAGTTGAATATTATCGATGCTCCAATTAATATATCAATATTTTATATGACAAAATTAGACACCTAATAAAATATTTTATATATATTGAAAATTGATCATAAAATTTATTAGAGTAACCATATATAAATATATATCAATTATATGAATATATCAAAATAAAGAGATAAAGTATTTATATTATAATAATTATGAACTATAATTATTATATTATAATATTTTAAATATTGATAAAATTAAAATGTTTATATTGTGATAATTATAAATATCCAACTGTATAACGTAGAATAATAGTATTTTTAAGAAAAAAATGGGACGTTATTGAGGTGTCTTCTATTTTTACTTGAAAAATAATTAGTTTTAAGAGTAATTTGGTCTTATTTATGTATAACATATAAGATCGTTGTACTGGTAGGAGGTGAATCAAGTGACGTTTAAAAATAAATACTTTTTAAGAATATAGAAAAAAGCATGCGTAGTGAAAAATAAGATAGTAAAAATACGAGTCAAAATAGAATGCAGACAGTTTTACTTATTTCAGAGTTTTTGACGACTCCTACTATAAGGCTCAGTGGCATAGCCAGGATTTTCGACCAGGAGTGACAATTTTCAAAAATTCTAAATATTAATGTAGATCGATTTCATCATTTAAAAACCTAAATTTCGAATTTAAGGGGCTGAAAATGAACTTAAATTCGAAAATTTTGATCACAACCCTTAATTTTAGTTGAAACAACGATATATCGATCCTCAAAACTTTTTTATGATTTAAAGTCAAAAAATTATTTGTGATATCGTTTTCTCGTAATATTTAACATTTCTATATATAAGATCTTCATTCCGATCTAAATAATCATCCTAACTAGCAACCTAATAAAATAAAGCTGGTATTTGACAACATTTCTTTAATTAATTAAATATGAAAGAAGAAAGAAATAACTTACTCCTCTTAAAGACCATTGCTTTTGAGAAAAATTGAGAAGAGAGAAAATATGGAGAGGAAGAAGTAAAAACATAACTATTTTTGTGGTGTTAATAAAATCCTAAAAATATAAGAAGAGGGAGAAGATGTGAGGGATGAGGAATGTTTTTATTGTTGGAAGAGCGTAGTAGTTGTTACTGCATTTCTTACTCATTGGAGAAGAGAAAGGAGAAGAAAAGAAAGCTCTGGTGGTTAAGAAGATGCGCGGAACAAATTATAGATTTACTATCGTTGGAGAAGAGAAAGAGAAGAAGCAATTGTGGAAGAAGAGGAAGAGAAAAATAAAAGAGAGGAATAAACGAAGAGGTGACATACGATATGGCAGGGTTGTGACATGCGTAAGGAGAAAAGAGAGAGAAAAAATATAAATATTTTTCTCGAAAATATCTTAATTCATTTTAAATGGATCGAACCCATTTAAATATTAAACTTGATTCGGTCATAACTTGACCAAATTAATCCTGGTTTAAATCAAGTAATTCTTATCTCCGTACTTGAATTTAGTTCAAACTGGATTAATTTTAATTTAGCACCCTCACTTTATGTCCTACGATTTAGTTCATCCGTTTATTATGATATTTTATTTTAAAATTCAATACTTAATATTTTAAATCTCGATATTTCCTCGTAAAAGTGGTAGCAATGGATAGCTTAGGTCATGAGCTTTCTAAATATGTGATCAGTTTCAGTTTTCGACAATGAATGGTGGTGATCGACTAAGAAAAATAATAACAAGTATATATATATATAATTTTTTTAAATAAAATTTGAGAGGGGGCGATCGCACCCCCTCTCCTTAAGGTGTCTACGCCCCTGGTAAGGCCCAAGCCTCTTGATCCTTTTTGACGGACAATCTACTAATCCTCTCTACTGATAAATTCCCGATAAAGTAGTCGAGTACAAAGAGTAGAAAAGTATAACACCCTAAATTTTTCTTTTTACAAGTAATATAAATAATTACAAAGAAATTCGTTACCCAACACTTTTTAGGAGTATCTTGATAGGGCTCGAATGTTGGCGTTAGTCTTCCGATAGTGGTCGGTTGTAGTGGAGTCGTAATAGGTCCGCAACAAGAAGACGAGGAAGTAGAAGATCGCAGGTGCTCAAGCACAATAGTAAGGGAATGTTGTTTCAAGCTCTCGACAAGACTGCCCTTATAAAGGACATCTGAGGCGCTTCAATTTCCAACTGAGATGCCTTAGATCAAGTCAAATTTTATCTTGATCTGAAGCCTAAGTTCTTGCTATTTATCCTCTCGAAGGCGCCTCAGTCTTGAAGTGAGGCGCCTCAATTCCCAACTTAGCTAGGCATCTTGGACGGCTGAATTTCTATCTATCCACTACGGCTGCTTCGCGGAGGCGCCTTCACCTCCTTGAAGGCGCCTCCAGTCCCAACTAAGGCGCCTCAGATCCCACCTGAAGCGCCTTGGATACTGTTCATCTGAGGCTATTTTTGCAGTTTAACCCCTACAAAATCATGTTAGTCCAAAACATAATATACCCTGCAAAACAAGGTTAGTACAAATATAATATAGACTAAATAACTTTAGCATTAAATAGACTCTGTCTTTCCAAGACTGGTTCTAAGCTGGACCATGCCTAAAGTCCCTATACGGGACTTATCTGTTAGGACCTTGTCGTTTGCTAGAGGGGGGAGGGGGGTGAATAGCAACTTTTCGATTCTCTTCCTACACGTTGTTAGTGCGCAAGCGGAAATACAATTAAACTAAAACTAACAACTAAGAAAGACACACCTATTTATGTGGTTCAATTCGGAGATAAAACTCCTACTCCACGGCTATCTGTAAGGTGGACGATCCTGATCCTTCGGTGGATGATTCCCCGAAACGCCTCCGGCTAGCTCTTGTCGCTCCTTGTGGGTGGAGAAACCTCACCACAATCCTTGGACAATCACTGAGCACTTGTAGGCTACTAACAGGCTCTAACCAAGCTTGTTTTGCAAAAGAAACGTAGCCAAACACGAGATCTCTTAAATAGAACTCGATCTTATTTTAACCGTTACCAGTCGACTGCCCCTGGGGCAGTCGACTGTTCTTCGCGAATTCAAACGTCACCGCCTTGACGATTCGCATTCTGGTCGACACTAGTCGACTGCTCAGTTGACTGGTCCATTACCAGTCGACTGATGTCTCTGTGCTCCACCTTAGTCGACTGATCAAGCATCAGTCGACTGTCACCTAAGGTTTCCCTTCCCGAGTACAATTCTTTCAGTACTCGAACCTTAGGATTTCCCTTCCCGAGTACAGTTCTCTCAGCACTCGAATTCTTACGACTTAGTTGACTCTTCCTTCAGCAGCCTCGACCTGTTGCCTTCAAGCTCTCTTCGACTTTGGCTCTCATCCCTCGAATGCATGCAAGCCCGCGACTCGTCTCCCATGCCATCCTTCACGTATGCCTTTTAGTCCGCTTCTCTTGGCTCATCGGTCACCTAGCTTCACTCGCTAGGACCCGGCTTCACTCACCGGGATTTCATTCACTCCGTGCCCAATCCCCGACCAGGACTTAATCCGAATTCACTCAACCAAACTTAAATCGGTGTCAACACCAAAACAACAATCAGGCCAGACTGCATCAACACTTTCCATTCTAGATTTGAAACCATGTGTTTTCCAAGTCTATAATATACCATTTAAACCATAGAAATGTTTACAACCCTCCTTCCCTTTCTCACATAGATCCTCAAGACAAAACAAGTGATAAAAACTCCCCCGTTATACCATAAACCCTTGATAGAAGATATATTGAAATTTTTCCATACAAGCACAATATCAAGAGAATAACCTTTCATTTAAGTAATATAAGACGTGAATTAAAATAACATATGAAAACATAAATAAGTACTACAGGGGTCATAGCCCCGAAATTCCCCAAATAATACAGTATCAAAAATAGTGTTTGAGAGATAATAACAATGCCTAAGCTAGATACACTCTCAACACCATCATCACCACACCATGCTAGGACTACATATCGTCGCCTGGAGGAGGAGGAGGAGGGGTCTGATACATCTCATACATAAGGTTCCAGTGCTGCATCATCTCATACATCTTGTGTTGGCGCTGCTGGAACCTCTGAAAGTGCTCTGTGAGACCATGAACCTCCCCTTGAATATCAATCTGCCACTGCTGAACACTCTGAAAGCCCTCCCTAAATCCATGCATCTCTGTCTCCAGTCGGAAGTGTCGATCCTTGGTAGTCCCAGCAGGAGCAGTAGCAGGTGCAGTAGCAGGAGCAGCCTCCTCATCATCATCAGAGCTAGAAGAATCCTGACGACGGTGCCAGACCAGCACTCCCTGCCGCCTCTCGATCCCAGCCAAAGAGCCGAGAGCCAATCTGATCGTAGTCCTTTGACAATTGATGTACCTAACCCCTAGTGGTCCTAATACCTCTAGACAAGAAGAATTCGGTCAAAATATGACCGAATGACATATATATCTTCCTATTGACGCTATGCAAAAAATGGACAATAGATGCAAACACATGACGACCAATGTCAATGTCAAGTCTCCTCTCTAATGCATACATCATCACCAAGTGAGTTAGCCGAATCTTTGACCTCCCCTTGGTGACAATAGGAAGAATGCAGTCTAGGACGATTCTATACAAGATGTTGCTCACTGGACTCATGTGCCTAGCTATGAAGATATGTTGTAGAGGAGGTCGAGGATTATCAAAATAATGACGATAGATTTGATCAACGATGACATTGGGCAAGGTCAAAGGTTCAGTGACAGTGGGGAAACATGTGAATGGATTATCGGAAGCCCTACATCCTAAAAATGATCCTAATAATGCAGATGTGAAAGGAATGGTAACCCCCTGTACCATAGACTCATATATACCGTCATCGGTATTAATACACATAAGATTGCCATAAAATTCCTTGCATAAATCAACATTGACATAACGCTGACAGTATACTAATTTTTCTAAACCAAAATGCGTGATTATCTTAATAATGTGGGGAGTGATCTCCTGGAAGTACGCTCGATTGAGATATCTACAGTTTATTAGGATGAAGTCAGCATTGTTGAATATCTGGCGGCAGGCCTCGGAACGGAACCGAGGTGCCTCAGGATCTAGGGACTGCTGTTGGGATGAACCCTCACCAACCCTCTTCTTTACCCTAGCCCTAAATGTAATCACCATATGCATGTACCAAAAATGACTCAATCAAGAGGAAAAAAAACAGGTAAACATGCATAAATTGAAGAGTTAGTCATGAATCTCGAATCAAATGATAAAAATAAGGCAAATGATGTTGAGGCAATCTGTGATTCGGAGTAATCATGAGTTTTGATGTTTGGGCAAAGGGTTTAAGTTAGGTTTACCCTTGTGTATTTGATATATGTATGTGAGTGTACAGGATGTACAGGTTACACATATGAACTTGACTGGACGCCCTCAGTACGATAAAGGGTGGCATGGAGACAAGCTGGAGGCTTGTGTGCACCCGAGGGACTTTGGAGAGCAGGGACGATGAGCTGAGGGGCGTGGACTTCGAGGCATATGTGAAGGATGGCATGGAGACAAGTTGGAGGCTTGCGTGCATCCGAGGGATGGGAGCCGAAGATGAAGAGGGCGCGAAGGCAATAGTCGAGGCTGCTGATGAGGAGTCAGTCGAGTCGTGAGGGTACGAGTGCTGTGTGATTGTACTCGGGAAAGTCCTAGGGTTTGAGTGCTGAGAGAAGTGTACTCAGGAAGGGAAACCCTAGGTTTGTGGGTGGGGCAGTCGACTGCCATTTGGGCAGTCGACTGATGAAACTCACAGAAAAGTTCTGGCCGGGGGACCAGTCGACTGCCCTGGGAGCAGTCGACTGGTAGTGGCTAGTGAGTTGGCTGAAAATTCGAACGATGGGGTTGCAACGGTCGATTTTCAGTGGCACCAGTCGACTGCCCTGAGAGCAGTCGACTGGTGGCGAGGGTTTCAGTTTTAGTTCTATTTAAAGAGGACTTCGGTGTGGCTGAAACTCTTGACGAAACAAACTTGGTTAAGGCTTATTAGTAGTCTCTTTGTGCTCAGAGTGTGCTTAGTGCTGTGGCGAAGTTTCTCCACCCACAAGGAGCGACAAAGGCTAGCCGGAGGTTATCCGGGGAGTGATCCACCGACGGATTCTTAGATTAGTCACCCGTTCGGGGTGGATACCAAGTAAATCTGGTTTGTTAGCATTGTCTTTGTTGTTAGTTTCATTTTTGTTCGTATTTCCGCTGCGCAACTAACAACGTAGGTGAAAAGAATCGAAGAAACACTATTCACCCCCTCTAGCTTACGGAATCGATCTAACAAATCATCCATTACCGTTTCTCCGATTGTTGCATGATGGTGAATGATCGAGATTGACTTAAGGAGGAGGTTTTTCTTGCCCTAGCCTTGGATCTAAAGATGAAAGGAAGGCTAGGAACACGATCTGAGGACCATGGAAAGGCTCGGAACAGTTGGGGAGGTCGAGGGAGAAGATAAATCACAAGGGGCGGCGTTGGAACCCTATGTTCGGCCGCCCCCCGCGCGGTTGTTCTTTTAAAGATTCCCTGCATCAGTCGACTGCCCCAGGACCAGTCGACTGATGAACTAAACAGAAAGATCAGTCGATTGATGGGGAATCAATCGACTGCTATATTGAATAACATAGTTTTTGATTTAAACTGGACCAGTCGACTGCCTATGCATCAGTCGACTGGTACCCTATATTTTAGCATTTCTGACCCAACTTCAGAAATGCACCAAAAATTCCACAAATCTCCAAAAATTCCTAAATTTTGTGGAGAGTTTTGTGGTTCCCGTGTCTACTTGAGAAAAATACATTTACCCATGTATGTATCACCAATCCCAAGATCGACACAAAACTCAAAACTATCTAAATGGTTCAATTGAACCTTAACCTAAAGTCCTAGTTTTAATTTCTCCTTGATGTATCTTCTCATCCCCAACCTCAATGCATCCTTAGCCTTGGTTTATATGAAATCCCTATGTTAAGAACTAATTTTTATGCAATATAGCTCCATTGTTATATGAAACTCACTTTTAATTGTGCCAAATCCCTAGGATTAAGTCTCACAACTTGTTCTCAAATCCTTTGGCACATTTCACAATTCATCTAGTCCTTTTAGAGAACCCCTCTTGAGATCCAATGAACATGGGTCCCATTTTGACTCCTAGAGCTCCCCCTTGAGCTCTTAGCCCTAGTCACCTCCCTAGGTGACTCATCTATAATGGCAAGACCACACATGTGTATCTCTGGTACTTCTTGACCTATAACCCTAGCTTTCTTAACTTTATATACCTTGTCCTTAGGTAACTTCTTCTTTTCTCCTCTAAATGGCCTTCCCTTGCCATAGTCATATGACATCCTTGCATATGACTTTTTAATAGCATTTGATCTAATGGATTGGTATCCTAGACCCGGTCTATCATTGTCGGGGTTTTGACTAGCCGACACCATGCCTAAACCCTTAGATCCACTAATAAATCTTTCTAGAGTTTTTTTATAATTTGTCAAGATTTGCCCTCAAAGCGTGATTTTTTCCTTTCTATATTTTTAACCCTAGCATCACCATGTCCATTTTGGACATTTCTAGATCAGCCATATGTCTCCCTTTCATTGGATTAATGCCTTGGTCCTTAGGTTTAAAAATTCTAGGTTCATCATGATGCACAAATTCCTTAGGGTATTGAGGTATAACATTACCCCTATTTTTAAGATGATATTTAAAACCAAAATTATGCATAGGCAAATAATTCTCATTATTTCTAACATTCATGGAGGAATTCGAAAAACGCTTAAAGTTAGGGATTACCTCCCTTACCCATGTAGCTCCCCCTTAATGTGAGATTTTCTCCTTTTTCTTCTTTTCCCACTTCCTCAAATGCTCCAACTTCTTGAATTCTCCTTTCCTTGAGCATTTGGTGTGGTAGTGTCCTATTTCACCACACGTGTAACACCTAATGTACTTTTTCTCCTTTTCCCTACAACCCATGTTAGATTTTAAATGAATTGACTTGGGTTTAGGGTTTACCTCCGTTTTACCTAATGTACACTTGTCCTTGTAGTGTCCTTTCTTGTTGCATCCAAAGCAAATGATATGATCTTTAGACTTTGGTTTAGGTGAAGGTGGACACTTTTTCTTGCTCCGGTATTGAGGATGGTCTCTCCTCCCCCTCAATCCTTGAAGTGGAGACTTCTTCTTCCCTTGATGAAGTGGACGATCTTTCACTTTCTTGTGACACTTCACTTGATGAGATGGAGGAATCTTTTTCTTCTTTCTCCTCATCGGATGTTGAGCTTCTTCTCTCATCCAATTGGTCCTTCTCCTCTTCTTGGACCATTGAGTTCATTTCCTTGGGCTCTTCTGTTGGGACCTTTCCGTTTAGCTAGAAGGGGGGGGGGGGGGTGAATAGCTACTTTTCGATTTTTCTTCCTACAGTTTGTTAGTGCACAAGCGGAAATACAATTAAACTAAAACTAACAACTAAGAAAGACACACCGATTTACGTGGTTCGGAGATGAAACTCCTACTCCACGGTTGTCCGTAAGGTGGATGATCCTGATCCTTCGGTGGATAATTCCCCAGAACACCTCCGGCTAGCTCTTGTCGCTCCTTGTGGGTGGAGAAATCTTGTCACAACCCTTTGATACAACCTGAGCACTTGTATGCTACTAACAGGCTCTAACCAAGATTGTTTCGCTAAGGAAAATTAGCCAAACACTAGCTCTCTTAAGTAGAGCTCGATCCTGTTTTGACCGTTACTAGTCAACTGCCCCTGGAGCAGTCGACTGATATTCGCGAATTCAAATGTCACCACCTTGACGATTCGCATTCTGGTCAACACCAGTCGACTGCATCAGTCGACTGGTCTATTACCAGTCGATTGATGTCTCTGTGCTCTACCTCAGTCGACTGATCAAACATCAGTCGATTGCCACCTAAAGTTTCCCTTCCTGAGTACAATTCTCTCAGCACTCGAACCCTAGGGTTTCCCTTCCCGAGTACAGTTCTCTTAGCACTCGAATCCTCATGACTCAGTTGACTCTTCCTTCAGCAGCCTCGACTTGTTGCATTCAAGTCCTCTTCGACTTTGACTCTCGTCCCTTGGATGCATGCAAGCTCGCAGCTTGTCTCCCATGCCACCCTTCACGTACGCCTCGAAGTCTGCTTCCCTCAGCTCATTGTCCCTGCTCCAGCAGTCTCGATCTGTCGCCCCCAAGACCTCTTCGACTTTGGCTCTCGTCCCTTGAATGCATCCAAACCCACGGCTCGTCTCCCATGTCATCCTTTATGTATGCCTCGAAATCCGCTTCTCTTGGCTCATCGTCCCTGCTTTGTCCACGGTCCCTCGGATGCATGCAAGCCCTCGACTTGTCTCTCATGCCATCTTTCACCGGCCCTGAAGACGTCCAACTAAGTCTATGTTTATCATGCAAACCTGCACACTCACATACACATATTAGATTATCATGAAACTCTAACTTAATCATATTGACACACACATCAAAACCCATGATCTACCTGATCAAACTTGGGTCGATTGCACCACCATCTTCCACTACTTGAAGTTGTGTAGGATTTTCATGAAATGCTACCATCTTGTTTCATAATTCATGTGTGTTTTTGTATTTACCTACACCACTAATTATATCATTAGGCAAAATATCACTTAATATTGTAATTACCTTTTCGTTTGCCTTTAATTGAGCGTGTTGCTCCTTGATCCAATATCTTGGTCGGAGCTTTTTCCCATGTTTATCTCTTGGAACTTCAAATGGCTCTTCTAGCACGATCATGTAGTTCCAATCCATATCGAACCATGTCTTTATCCGCATCTTCCAATACTCGAAACTCTCGCGATCGTAGGAAGGTGGAATATTGATGTCATCCCCAAATCTTTCTTCAATTACCATTTCCTCTAGCTTTTTTGCTCTCTAGGCGGTTAGTCCGTAGATGAGCGAACCTCGCTTTGATACCACTTGTTAGGACCTTGTCGTTTGCTAGAGGGGGGGTGAATAGCAACTTTTCGATTCTCTTCCTTCACGTTGTTAGTGCGCAAGCGGAAATACAATTAAACTAAAACCAACAACTATGAAAGACACGCCTATTTACGTGGTTTGGAGATAAAACTCCTACTCCACGGCTGTCTATAAGGTGAACGATCTCGATCCTTCGATGGATGATTCCCTGGAATGCCTCTGGCTAGCTCTTGTTGCTCCTTATGGGTGGAGAAATCTCACCACAATCCTTGGACAAACACTGAGCACTTGTAGACTACTAACAGGCTCTAACCAAGCTTGTTTCGCTAAAGAAACATAACCAAACACGAGCTCTCTTAAATAGAACTCGATCCTGTTTTGACCGTTACCAGTTGACTGCCCCTGGGGCAATCGACTTGTCTCCAGAATTCAAATGTCACCGCCTTGATGATTCGTATTCTGGTCGACACCAGTCGACTGCATCAGTCGATTGGTCCATTACCAGTCGACTGATGTCTTTGTGCTCTACCTCAGTCGACTGATCAAGCATCAATCGACTGCCACCTAAGGTTTTCCTTCCCGAGTACAATTCTCTCAGCACTCAAACCCTAGGATTTCCCTTCCCGAGTACATTTCTCTCAGCACTCGAATTCTTACGACTCAGTTGACTCTTCCTTCAGCAGCCTTGACCTGTTGCCTTCAAGCCCTCTTCGACTTTGGCTTTCGTCCCTCGGATGCATGCAAGCCCGCGACTCGTCTCCCATGTCATCCTTCACGTATGCCTCGAAGTCTGCTTCTCTTGGCTCATCGTCCCTGCTTTGTCCACGGTCCCTCGGATGCATGCAAGCCCTCGGCTTGTCTCCCATGCAATCCTTCACCGGCCCCGAAGACGTCCAATTAAGTCTATGTGTATCCTGCAAACCTGCACACTCACATACACATATTAAATCAACATGAAATCCTAACATACTCATATTGACACACACATCAAAACTCACGATCTACCCGATCAAACTTGGGTCGATTGCCCCAACATCATCCTCACTGGAATTCACTCCTTTAGTGACTTACCTCACTTACCTTGTGCAGATCTACTTAGTTTCTTAACTCATCAGGTATTCAGCCAACTGTTAGGTCCCATGGACCTAGCTGGACTTCATATTAAGTTTTTACCAACTTAGACATTAGCTAGTTGTCAGGCCTCGCGAACCCAACTGAACTTTCTACCGGGACTTAACTACCCTCGATTTTAGTTTGGTATCAGATCTCAAGTCTTTCAACCCTATATATTTAAGATTAGAAAATAACTAATCTAATTTTAATCTATTTTATTATTCATCAAAATATAAATTTTACCAGTAAATATAAATGCCACCAACATAACCGTTAAATACAAATGTCACCAACATAACATTCAAACAGCTAGCTATATTTATAATTAATATATGGAAAATATATTTGCTTCTCTTGTATAAGTAAAATATTGTAAATATTGATGCGGCAAAAATCGATTGCCAAGATAGATGCTGACTTGGTGGACTTAAACGATGCGGATCGACCTGCACGCACTAGAAGAACCTTTGCAGAGCAGATATCATAGTTACTCCGTGAAATCCTTCGTAAGCTTGAGTAATTTCAATGTTTGTGAAAGTGCAAGTAGAATGAAAATTGAGAGGGTGAAATTGTAAACCTATTATCAGTGTAAATGTACTTGAAAAAAAAAACGGTAAATCCATTACCTTAATGTCCCCATGGAACCGCCACCATGGATATTAAGGAAGATAAATTTAGATACATAGATAGAAGGTACATCGTAAGATAAAAAATGCTGAACCTTAGTTCCTAAGGATTAACTCATGGTTGTTTCATCAGAAATATCATATGTTTATCATCTGTGCTACGACTGAGGTAGTATAAATGTACTTGAGTATTTATAGTAAAGAGCTGGAAGTTGATCAACACAAGAGATTAAGTGGTGGTGTAATGAATAAGCAAATTGAAATAGAGAAAATTTGAAAACCAAAAAATTATGTAGGTAGAATGAATTTACGGGGTATTGAAATGTTTAGGTTGAGGCATAAGGAAATACTTTTCTTTAAGATTTTATTTGTTAGGACCGTACGAGTTAGTGAGGAGGATGTTGAATAGCTCTGATCGCTTCAATTTTGATCTTGTGCTTATCGTTTGAATGTGCAAGGAAAACTTACATCCAAAATCAACGTCACATGCACAACTCTGAGATTTTACTTGATATCCGTCACTTAGACAACTAATTCAATGCCTACTCCTAGTAATCTCCCTCCACTATGAACTTTGCATTTTTTTTAATACCTTCTGGAAGCAGAGAATTCTTTTACAAACTTTGATTACATGAACATAATGAGAAAATGAATATAGAGACAAATATAATCGAAAATGACTTTACAATGAAAAATTACTTTGGATGACTTCTAGTTGCTTGAAAATACCTCTTGTCAATTCAGAAATGCAAAGCACTTCATCTCAAAATCTCTAAGAACTGACTCCAAAAATGTCCTCAAGAATATTCTTTTATAGCTTTCAAGTTGGAATTGATTTCTTCTTATTAGTCGACTGATCTTACCTATCAGTCGATTGATATGTTTATCGAATCCAACTGTTTAAACTTACAAAACAAGTCTTTCTTAACATGTTTAACCACCATATTGATAAATCCTATAGTAAACTAATCATGAATAGTTGAATCTCACAATTGAATTGATATGCTTTTCTTCAACTCCTAATTGACATCAGTTGATTGATATCAACTATCAATCGATTGATGCCATCAGTTGAGTAGAACAATCGAATTGGCTTACTTCTATTCGGTTTTGATCGAAATCAGTCAATTGATACCCATAATCAGTTGACTAATATTGAGTAAAAATATAGATCTCTTAACAAACTTCGTTTTACACCTATATTGCCTCGTTTTGGTATTCGAGTCAAAAGTTATGATTTTCAAAAGTTTGCTCTATTAGGACTTCCTCACTACCTAGCACCCGATCGACCTTGACCATCAGGGACTTCCTCGTTGTCGAGCATCCTGTCAACCTTGACTCGCCAGGACTTCACGCCTCAAGTCAATTCCCTGTTGAATTTTCGACTGCCACGTGTCCAGTCAACCATGACCCACTTAGATTTTTCTCTTGCCAATTGCTTGTTGAAGTGTTTGATCAATCGTAACCAACTTCGACTTTTCGTCTCGTGCCAACTCTATATTGGACTTCTGATTATCAAGTGTCCAGTCAACTGTGACCCACTTGGACTTTTCTTTTGCTAACTGCCTGTTGGACTTCCGATCACTAAGTATCCGGTCAACCTTGACTCGTTTGAATTTTTCATCTTCTGTTAACTCTATGATTACATTGGATTTCGAACCACCAAGTGTATGGTCGATAGTGACCGACTTAGACTTTTCATATCTTGTCAAGTATCCAATCAACTTTGACCTTGCTATTGTTGATTTTTGTGTTGAATTTCAAATATATTGAAGGAGGTGGTGTATGTGTTTAGTCTCACATTGCTAAGACAAGAGAGTTGGAAGGCCTTATATATGAAGTCATTCTTACTATGCTTAGAAACCTTAAGAGGACCTACACGCATGCGCGGGCTGAGCCCAAACCAGGTGGTTTCATGGGGTCTGGGCCGGAAATCCATAAATCGGGCGCGACGCACGCGATTATCGCCCACAGGCGGGGTGCAAATCCCCAGCCCGTGGGCCTCACGCTTGCGCCTCACGCTTGCGAGCGGCCCGGTTCGATTTTGCAGATTTCGGTTTGGTTCCTAAATCAATTTGGTTTATTTTTTATTTTTATTCCTTTACCTTTTATTTTTTGAGGAATCAAGCGTCGCACGGCGCGACGCCTCGCATGGTCGCGACTCCTCAACGCGAAGAGGCAATAGAATGCCTCTTCGGATCTATAAAAGGGGGGATAGAATGCACTTACGGGATCATCATCTCCTTGCTCGATTTCGGTTTTCTTTTCTCTTCGCTTTCTTCGAGTCTTGAGGCTTCTTCTTGTGCGATCAGAGGTTGTATCCGAAGGCAGCGTTCGTCTCGGAGTGCACCTACGAACGTCGCGTGGTTGTCAGATCCTGGGAGGGTGTTGCCGGAAGCCTTTGCACCGTAGGGCGGCAATCAATTCTCTAAGGGCAGTCGGCACGCCGGCGCTTCAACCGGATAACTATTCCTAACTCTGCTCTTTCCTTATCAGACTGCTGCATCTATATATTTTTACTGTCTGCTTTAGTGCATATTCCTGCTGTTTATCCAAATTACAATCTTAGAGAATTGATTTGTGCTTAAGTAGACATGATAAATATTAGAACGTCGGGGTCTGATGAGGCTAGCGCCAAACCCGAGAGGTTTTCCGGGCAAAACATCAGACGTTGGCAACAATGGATGAAGTTTTGGCTTACTACGCTGGGGCTTTTCTCCGTTATAGATTCGGATCCTCCTTCACCTGATGAAGAAGAACCTGCCCGTAGTGCTTCCACCGAGAGGTTTAAACAGAGGGATTATCTATGCCATGGGAGAATCCTGTCTGCCCTCTCAGATGCACTATTTGATGTGTACTGCTCTACAACCTCGGCCAAAGAGTTATGGAAATCTTTGGATAAAAAATATAACTTCAAGGACTTTGGTTTAGAGAAGTACACCGTGGGGAAGTTCTTAAACTTCAAAATGGTTGAGGGTAAATTTGTCATTGAGCAGACTCATGAATTTCAAATTTTGATTCATGGTCTTGCTGAGGGAGATATGCTGATACCCGAGAAACTTCAAGTCTTGTCTATCATCAAAAAGTTGCCTCCGAGTTGGGAAGATTTTGGCATGACACTTAAACACAGGAGAGGTGAAATCTCTCTTGAAGATTTAATGATTGCCTTAAATATCGAGGAAGAACATTGGAAGCAACATAAGGATGATGATAAGGGGATGCCTATGGAATTTGCTTCAAAGGCAAATGTGGTGGTCTCTTCTGACAAGAACAAGTTCAAAAATCAAAAACTGAAGAACAAAATGAAACCCAAATCAAAGGTTCAGAAGAAGCATGGGACTAAGCCGTGCTGGGCTTGTGGACAAGTTGGACATTTTGCCAAATTCTGTCCTGAGCGGAAGGACAAGAAGAAGAACCAAGGCAATGTGCCCAACACCAAGGCACATGTCAATGTTGTGACTAGCACCAGCAATGGGTTTGTTTCCTTTAACCCCGAACTAAATTTGATTTATCAACCCAATGAGTGGTTAGTTGATACAGGTGCTAATGTGCACTGTTGTGTTGATCGTTCTGCCTTCCTTACTTATCAAGTAATTGAAGGCACTTCCGTAACCATGGGGAATCATTCTGCAACCAGAGTATTAGGGATTGGATGAGTTGACTTGAGGTTTACCTCAGGGAAGGTCCTGTCACTGCATGAGGTGCATCATGTTCCAGCTGTCCGACCAAATTTGATTAGCGGGTCAAAATTAGTTTGTGTTGGTTATGAGCTAAACTTCAAATGTAATAAAGTTGTATTGTTACATTTAGGAACCTTTATTGGAAAGGGTTACCTTAATGAAGGTTTATTTAAACTCAATGCTGAAAATACGACTATAAATAAAACTAGTGATATTGGTTGTTCTTATAACATTGAGTCTTATGATGTGTGGCATGATAGATTAGGACATTTTAATTTTCAAACTATAAAAAGGATGATGAATCTTGACATGATTCCGAACATGCCATAAATGATAAGAAAAAAATGTGAAGTTTGTGTGCAATATAAACAGCCTCGTAAACCCTTCAAATCAGTTGATAGAAATTCTAATATTTTAGAATTAATTCATACTGACTGTTGTAAGTTTAGCGGTATAATAACGAGAGACCATAAAAGGTATTTCATTACCTTCATTGATGATTACTCTCGTTATTGCTATGTTTATTTGCTGAAAACAAAGATGAAGCTTTAGATAAATTTATGATCTTCAAATCTGAAGCTGAAAATCAAACAAATCAAATCATTAAGAGGATAAGGTCTGATAGGGGTGGAGAGTTCACCTCAAACCTGTTTCAAAAATTCTGTCAAGATTCAGGTATAATTCATGATATCACTGCTCCATATAATCCTCAATCTAATGGTGTAGCAGAACGCAAAAATCGAACCCTTGAAGATATGATTAATTCCATGTTAGGCAGTTCTGGGTTACCCAACTTCTTATGGGGGGAGGCTCTATACACTGCTTGTCATGTGTTAAATAGAGTACCTATGAAGTCAAGGGATAAAAGCCCATATGAACTTTGGAAAGGTAGAAGGACAAGTTTGAAAAACCTTAAAGTGTGGGGGTGTCTTGCAAAAGTACTAGTACTTGAACATAAAAGGAAAAAACTTGGTCCAAAGAATATATAGAACTTCGTGATGCTACATTCTTTGAGGATATATTTCCTATGAAGACTAGAACACCTCAGTCTATTTCTAGTACTCTTACTAGAGATGACTCTGCCTCCATAGAGGTCCCATTATCCTTAGTGGGTGTACCTTCCTTAAGTCACTCTAGATTAGATGAATCTAGTGAGTGTACAGAATTGAGAAGGAGCAAGAGGCAACGTGTGTCTAAGGATTTAGGACAAGACTTTATCACCTATAATATAGAAGGCGACCTTGTGACATATAGAGATGCTATGGCTTTTCCTGAAACTAAGCACTGGAAAGAAGCTATTAAAAATGAAATGGACTCTATTATCTCTAATGCCACTTGGGAGTTAGTAGATTTGCCTCCTGGTTGCACCACCATTGGATGTAAATGGGTGTTTATGTTAGTGATATGAGAGAAGTGTCCTAAGGCAATCGCCTTATGATTGTAATCATTTATTTTAATAAATGAATATTCACTATTTGAGTATACATGATTATTTGATTAAGATCTTAAGCTCATTTACTGAATGTCCGCAATACAATTCACAGCATGAGAGAATTTGTGATGAATTCACAACTAGTGATTATCTCTACATGTGCAATTGTGAAGTATTGAAATTATCCCTAGTCGATGAATTGATAAATACGGATACTATCAATTCTGTTGAGACTAGCATGGGTTATTCTCTAATCAGCTGATTCTCACTGGCTGGTGACATTGAGATGTCCGGAGATAAACATGAATGCTAGTTAAGGGAACTAGTTCATTGGAGTGATTGGCTGTAAAACTTCATATGGTAGTCTACATATAGATATGTCAGTGAAGTTCTTACTGCAGCTTAAGTGCGATGTTCCTTTGACTTGCGGTGTTCAAGTCATCTTGGTCATGGAGACTTATACTTTGACATCTTAAGCAAGCATCTCCAAGGAGGTGTGGACCCAGGATGATTGGGTATAAGCCGAAGTGCCCGAAGATGTTTGAGCAACCTACAAAGGATTCACCACTCCTTGCGAGGAGATGTATACCCGAGGCCTATCGTCGGATTGTTACTCGAAGCCTCTGGCCAGAGCATGACATGTTCAGAGTATGAATCTCTTAAATACATGAGAGTAATTAGAATCCATAGGACGAGGAAATGTTACTTGGGCTAGGTGTGACGTAGTCAGCCTAGTGGGGACTGACACACATAGACCATGTCCTGAACCAAGTGGGTATAAGATAGTGAAGGGAATGGGGCACGATTCATTATAGCTGCTGATGGGTTTCAGAATCATTTCTGAGGTCAACCATTGATCTTTCAATTAATTGGTGATCATGATGTACTACTTGGTGCCACTCATGATCGTTCTATAATTAATTAGTTAATTATGGACGGCCAACATAAATTGAAAGCCTATTTGATCACACGCATAACGAGTAATTCGAAGGATTTAAAACGAGTTGAGAATTGGATTCTCCAATCGAGATAGACTATTTTTGGTAAGTCCAAACAATAGTTAAAACCGAATTTATTTCAGACGCATCAGAAGCATAGAATGGCTAAGTCTTTTAAAGACTTAATGGGTGAATTAAATAAGTTTAATTCATTAAGGGATTTGATCCAATTGGGGTTAGATGGGCCGACCAAGGAAGGGGGTCTCCTCTCTTCTTGTCATGGCCGGCCACCACCATAAGAGGATAAGGCTATTTTGGTTTGTTTTATAAAATAGACCAAAGGTTGGTTTATTTTATAAAAGGTTATATAAATTTTAAACCATGAGTTGGTTTGTTTAATAAAATTTATATAATGAACCAATGGTTGGTTTATTTTATAAATTTTTATATAATGAACCAATGGTTGGTTTGTTTTATAAATTTTATATAATCATGCCAAAAGAAAGAGAGCCTTGATTATAGATTGATTGAGAAATTATTCCATAATCAAGAAGAAGAAGCTTGATCATGAGAGCCTTGATTATGGATTGATTGAGAAATTATTCCATAATCAAGGAGAGGTTTGCTTGGGAATTAAGAAACCTCTCCCTATATAAAGGACCCAAGGGGTGCCATGGAAGACGATCCATCCAAGAATTGCTTGGGCTCTCTCCTCTTCTTCTCTCCCTCTCTCTTGGCCGGCCATAGGCCTTCCTTCTTTCTTCTTGCCGTGAGCACAAGGAGAAGCATCAAGGCGACGAAGTTCTTCCTTGCGACGATCTTCCTCTATGGCCAACCTTGGTGGTGAGTCTTTTGATTTGATTACTCTCTCGGTTTTCGTCGTGTTCACGGAGAATCTAGTAGTTCTCGTGAACACGAAACTCGTGGCTTAGCGAAGTCATCCCGACGATACTCGGCGTGGATACGAATAGAGGTGGACCTTTCAAGGGACGCTAACGGTTGGATCTCGTCCCTTCTTCCAAGTTATGCAAGGTAATTCGTAGAGTAATTTCCTTTTTTGCAAAAATTTTATATTACGATTATGTGAACACATTACATGCTTAGGATATGTGTTAGAATAATTTAGGAAATTATTCATGCTTTTGTTTCCGCTGCATGTAATTATGTAACAATTACAATACGTGTCCGCATCGGCATGCACCCGGTCCCAATAGTTTAAGAGGAAGTTAAAACCTGATGGGTCAGTAGATAAGTTCAAAGCCCGCCTAGTTGCTAACGGATTCAAATAGAAAGAAGGGATTGACTATTTTGACACTTATTCCCCTGTTGCTAGAATTACTACA
>JAGFNQ010000435.1:421519-462046 GCA_024364735.1 Boesenbergia rotunda | reverse complement strand
TATCAAATGGATGTCAAATCGGCCTTTCTAAATTTTTAATACGAGAAGAGGTCTATGTCGAACAACCTCCGGGGTTTGAGAGTACCGAATTTCCAAACCACGTGTTCAAGCTCAAGAAGGCGCTCTACGGTCTTAAACAAGTACCCCGAGCTTGGTATGAGCGGTTGTCGACATTTCTAATTGAAAAAGGTTTTGTGAGAGGACAAATAGACCCTATACTATTTCTACGGAGAGATGATGACAATATATTTGTAGCCCAAGTATATGTCGATGACATAATTTGTGGCTCAAACAATAAGGGCTATTTGAATGAATTTATTGGCCACATGGAAAGTGAATTTGAGATGAGTCTAGTGGGAGAGTTGACTTTCTTCCTTAGACTCGAAATCAAACAAATCCGAGATGAGATTCATGTGCACCAATCAAAATACACTCAAGAGATGCTCCATAAATTTAACATGAGTGATTCTAAAGAGGTAACTACTCCCATGACAACAAACACAAAATTAGACAATGATGAGAGTGGTAAACCTGTTGATCTGACTCAATATCGGAGCATGATAGGTAGTTTGCTATACCTCACAGCTAGTTCGACTGATATACTTTTTCTGTGGGTATGTGCGCTAGTATCAAGTTTGGTGCCAAGGATTTCATTTAATTGCTGTTAAGAGAATTTTGAGATATCTTAAGGGCTCATGGAGTTGGTCTTTGGTACCCCATACTGAATCGTTTGACCTAATTGCTACACGATTCTGACTATGTTGGGTTGCAAGTTGGATCGGAGAGCACGAGTGGGGGTTGCATTCTTAGGATCATCACTAGTTAGTTGGTCAAGTCGAAAGCAACATTGTGTTGCTCTCTCCGCGACCGAGGCATAATATATCGCCATGGGAGAGAGTGTATCACAATTGTTGTGGATGATTCATACTCTAGAGGACTATGGACTAAGCTATAAGGTTGTGCAAGTGTTGTCTGACAACATTAGCACGACAAACCTAACCAAGAATCCAGTCCACCATTCTAGGACCAAGCATATTAAAGTGCGTCACCACTTCATTAGGGATCATGTTGCTAGAGGAGATATTGTCTCTCACAAGTAGAGTCCAAATCGAACCTAGCGGACATTTTCACTAAACCACTCCCCGAGAAGGAATTTAGTTTCTTACGAAGGGAATTGGGAATGTGTCATGCTTCATAGGATTGAAAAGCATTTAAAACCCTTCATGATCAATTCGAATTGTTGGGAACAACTTTTGGGCAACTTGGGGACATCTCACACAAACTATAAGGTTTAACAAAATATTTTTGTTTGCTAGAAATGGGGTGAGATGCTAGGATCAACCTAATTACTCAAAATGTTTATGCATCCCTTGAGGAATTAGGTTGACGAGATAATGATCATTAAGTTGACCAAGTATGGGGAAAACCAATGCATAACATATGTGTATTTGGCTCCATGATCATACTTGGACATTCCAATCAAGGAAACTTGATTGGAGACTTTATCATGATACAAACTTGGTTAAACATTGAATGAATGTTTGCGATTGAATTTGACTTCACTTGGGCGGAGGAAATTGTTTTGTTAAATCCATAAGGACCTTTGATCCTTGTTCAGGGATCAATTATAGTCAAGGAAACCCCTCTAAGGTCGATAATCTTCCACCTGATAGTATCAGAATTCGATCCGAAATCTGAAACTGGAAGTTCTGAAATCATATCAAAAAATCTCTGATATCTGATCGGTCCACAGACCGATCAGACATAGGGCTGATCGGTCCACATACCGATCAGGAGTCGGCCTGTTCGGTCCAATCGACCGATCCAGCTATTTCGCGAGAAATTGTCAAAACATTCTGTGTTGGCCTGGATCGGTCCCCAGACTGATCTGCCCCCTGTGGTGATCGGTCCACCGACCGATTAGGAGGGTCACAGAAAATCTCACGAACCTACTGTTCGCTTCCTGATCGATCGGCAGATCGATCAGGGGCTTGCCTGATCGATCACCTGACCGATTAGAACCAAGCCAGACCGATCAGGATGGAGCCTGATCGGTCTGAGCGCTCCTAGATCGAACGGTGATCCATTCGATTGCATTCAGGTTTGGTTGGTGATCAGTCCACCAACCTATTAACTCCCTCTTTCTCTTACTTCCAAAACCCTAGCGCTGAAACCCCTCTCCTGCGTGTAAGTTCCTCTTCTCCCTGTGTGTGTGAGTTCTTCTTCCTGCTGTTGGTGTTCTCAGCAACTCCTAGCTGCGAGCTTGTGTTCCTGCAACTCCTTGCGCCGTGATCTGGTTTTCTCTGCGCAACTTCTAGGAGAGTACTGGTACCTTGCAAGTTCGTTTCTTCGTCAAGACTGACAAAACCCTCTTCGTTGATCAATATGGCACCTAAGTAAGATTTTTCTACATTCACCTTGTTGAATACTTCAGATATCATAATACTTGGTGAACTAACCTTGATGTTTGATTTTGGGGTTTATTTTGGTATGTGCCGTGTGTGCCTTACCCATATGATCAAACCTTATTGTCATTTGATTATTGATCAAATCTTACCTTACATGATCAAACTCTTGTGTTCACTTCACTGATCAATCCCATAATTACGCCGTGATCTTGATTTTGATCAATGTCTTTGTGGTGGACCTCATATTGATTCATTCAACTGTCATGATCAATGTTTCAAATCCTTGGGAAGTCGTCCAAGTGAAAAGAACCTGTTGAGGGAAGCTCGAAGGGCAAAGGCCCTTCATCTTCTGCATCCTCCCATAGGCCTCCACCTCCCTGTGATCCACGATTTTCCAATGGTCACTTCGAGTTATTCTTTAACAGTCGAACCTTCAAACTCCTACCTTGTAGAACTGTGGACCGAGCGTTTGTTTACGAACACTATCCTTCAGTACGCCAAATCATTGAGTTCTACGAGCTAGGATTCATTCGCTTCCTTGAGCGGCCAATATATTTTGATTTAGTCTCCGAATTTTATAACAACATGGTCAGTGGCGAAGGCTCGCGGTACAGGACCCGAGTCGCCCGAACCAAACTCGATTTCACTTTATCCTCTTTCACTACCTTCCTTGATTATCGATGATCCGATAATGATTTTTCGCTCTATCCTTATCTTCCGGATCCTCTACCGGTTTCCTTTGATGGAGTCACTCGTGACTCTATCTATGAGTACTTTTTCGGCCATCCCAGGCCAGGGGGTCCCGGTGAGCCCACCGGTGATTTCCCCACGTTTGCTGCTCTCCGCCTTTCCCCCGCTGATTATACCCTTTTTAAAGTTATCACTAATTGTCTGGTACCTATTACTTCAAAACCCCTAGCCGAGTTTCGATCATTCTACTGCTTGATGCTCTACGGGATGCATTGGCGGTTAGATTTTGACATAGTGATGTCCATCTACTTCTCTATCATTGTCTACAGTCAGATGGATGGTCAGACAGTTTACATGCCATTTGGACATATCATTACTGCCTGACTTCATTCGGTCGGTATTGACGTGTTACAGGGCAGGATCGTGCCGATGGTTCGGCAGGACTGCCGACTTGGCCAACGTGCGTTGGCCTAGTCTGGCATTATCGTCGGACCACTGGGGCTGAGGTGGAAGGATAGGAGAGGTGTGGGAGAGTTACCTTGGGCCGCCCATTTTCAGATGCCTGCTGCTCCGGTCTTTCATCGGGAGCCGCCTGCTGCTGCAGAGGGCCACTATGAGCCAGATCCCGATCTCCGCTGGCAGGTTGCGGAGCTGGAGCAGACGATGCAGCGCGAGTTTCATATCTCCGAGCTCTGGCGACAGGAGGCCCGGTCGGCGTTTCGCTCTTTAGATCGCAGACTACTGGCGATACAGTCTGACGTCTCTGAGATTCGGTCCCAGCAGCAGACCTAGTACGAGGAGTGGCGTCAGCATACGTTTCCTGGAGCTGCGCCATCCAGCAGCACTGCACCAGGGAGCTTCATATATATTGATGATACCTCTGACGACAACCCCGCTGAGGATTGATGATTCTGATTTTGTCGGTTCTGGCTTGATGATGTATTTCACTGTTATGACTTGGTGTAGTTCATGACTTTGCTTTGATGCAGTGCTATGCATCTACTTTATGACTGATTCCATGTATAACTTGCTACTCCATGCTTATTGCTAGTTCATGTTTTATTGCTATTCCATGTTCATATGATGCATGTGATTGTTATATTCTGCTTTATCTTTATCACATGGTTTCATATGCTTTCAAAATTCAATTCTATGCTTTGTTGTTTTGGGAGAACCCTTTGGTTTGAGGGGGAGAGAATTTTAAACTTAACAACTCGTCTACACCCTTTTCTGTGTTTGACAAAGGGGGAGAGTGAGGTTGGTTAAGTTTAGGACTACTACGAGTTTAACTGTTGTAGGGGGAGGATTCTGATTCTCCTACGATAGTGAAATTTGAGATAATTGAATTCAAATTCCTAAACTTAAAATCGGGTTGTCAAACAACAAAAAGGGAGAGATTATTGATGCAGTCTGACCCTGATTATTGTTTTGGTATTGACACCGATTTTGTAACGCCCCAAATTTTCCGCTCTAGCGTAGTAATAATGGAACCTGTGGCCAAGAATAATATTATGAATTTAGGGGGAAAAGTTGTGAATAAAGAAATGTTAGGCATTATCTTGACACGTAGTGGATGTGTGATAATTATGCTTAGCTATTATATTTAATGTTATGCTTAAGTATCCTACACATGTATGAATGAATAATGATATGAATATGCATGTGTATGAACAAAATGAGTAGCATTCTCTTGTTGGGCTTTGGTTACATGGGCTTGAAGAAAATAAAAAGGAAAAGGAAGCAAAAAGAAAAGAAGGTGCCAAGGATTGAACCTTGAACCTCAAAGGAAAGCAAAGCCTTAAGAATATTCATATAACCAATTCACCTAGCAAGGGAGTGCTATTAGAAGAGGATGGGAAATTGTAGATAAGTGGGAAAGAAGATGAAGAGACACAAAAAAAATTGATGAGACACCATTAAAGAGGTGCTTGCCTCTTTACTCACTATAAAAGGTCATGAAGAGGAGGAAATGCCTAAGGCATTTCGGCCAAGAAACCCCCCCCCCTTTTCTCTCCACCAAACTCATCCCCTTCCTCCTCTTCCTCACTGAAATCCTTGTGGCCCTTGCTACCATTTTCAAGTCATTCACCTCCTAGAGAAAACCGGACCAAAAGAAGAGAAGAACAAGAGGAGTGCTAGAGTTTAAGAGGTCTTTTCTTCTCCAAAATTTGGAGATCTTTTGGGAACATAAGCACAAGTGGTAAGACTCCCTCACCTGCAACATAATGGTTTTTTATGTGTTTTTATGATTTTTATGTTTGCTTGTGATGTTGGGTGAAAGAGAATAGAAGAAAACCTTGAGGGAAGTTTCGGCCATAAAGGGGTACCCCCCTTTTCTATGTCCAAAAAACTTAAAGGAAGAGTTCATGAAATTGTTACTACCTTTTTATAATGAATATATGATGGATACATGGTGTTTGAATGCCCTCCATGATGTAAAGGACTTGGAAGAATTCGGCCAAGTCATGAAATGGATAAATATTGATGCATGAAGTGGGTTATTGTTCTAATGATTGTTTCCTTGCTATATAAATGTTTTAGGCCAAGGAATTTTGTGGAATCTATGCTAAGGGACCCCTGTAACATTCGGCCAAGGGATCTTAAATTACGCCTTAAAACAGATTTTTATAGACCTTCATGAAGTTATAGTTAAATCAAGTGATATGCATGTGATTGGGTGTTTTATTTCATGATGGAAATAATTTATACATTAGGGTCAGTACCTTATCTAAGTTGGTTGAGCCTAAACTCATGCTCCATTCTATGTATTGATGTTTAGAAAAATGTTACATGTACCCATATGCATGATAATCCAAGTAGAACTCTAGATCATACACCTAAACTAGTGGTTGGTGAAGTACAAACTACTTTTGCACTTGTGAATGAATTCTTATGAAAAATATGCTTTTATTCCCATATTATGTGAATGATTATGCTATGAAATCCCTAAACTAGTGTTTAATGAAGCCTAGACTACTTTTATGCTTGTATATGACCTTAATGGTAAAATATATTTTTGTTTACATGTTATATGAACTTTTATACCATGTTTTACATACTGTGAATATCGGTAAATTACAAGGGTAAGGGTTAAGAATAAGTGCAAGTACGATTCATGCAGCCAAACTAAGGTTTAGTGAAGATTAGTCTACTCTTGTACATGCTAATGATCTCTCATGTAAATTATATTTTATTTCCATGATTGGATGACTTTCATGCCATGTTATCTAGCTGTGAATTTCAGACAAATACTGGGATAAGGGTTAAAAATAAGCTTAAGTACAAAACATGCACCTAAACTAGTGTTCAATGAAGCCTAGATTATCCTTGTGCTTGTATATGATTCCATGTGTAACGTATGTTTTTATTTCCATGATTATATGACTTTTATACTATGTTATCCATGTCCGTATAAATAATAAGCATAATGATGGTGAAATGTTTAAACAGCAGAGTAAGAAGACTACATAAATGTAAGGTGTAAGAATATCAAGAAAGAGAGAGTTATTATAGTGAGAAGACTTTAAATAAATAGAATATAAAGCAATGGAAAGTAGAATCATAAAATAATTAATTGTAACTACTAAAGTAAAAGAAACTTATTTGTTTGTGTGCTTCTTCCCGTGCATATATTGGTGAATTGAAAAAAAAACTAGTGGTGTTACTGATTTTTGTCAGTTTTGTACTGACTATGTCATTTTTCAATTCCAGATGTCGCACAAGATCTGCACCACGAATCGTTGCTATGAGCAATGTCGTGAACTAATGGAGCAGATAGAAGAAGTTGACTATAGTCCGGTCCTTGGGATCCAAGGTAATATGGGAAAATTGGACCGATTATTTTGGAAACTCGAGCAGGAAGAGTTTCCCATCGTGGATGACTATAGAATTGGAGCACTGATTCGGTCATTGCCCACGCGTGCGAGAGAAGTTGCACACCAGATATGGGGCCAGCATGAATGTCGGATCTCATATACTGAGCTATGTAAGCGGCTTCTTCGCCATGAGTTTCCGAAGGATCTGGGAGATTCTGAGGAAGATCCAGAGATGTTCAAGGAAGATCCGGAGATGTTTGAGGAAGAACCTGAGATGTTCGAGGAAGATCCAAAGATGCTCGAGGAAGATCCAGAGATGCTCGAGGAAGATCCCGAGATGCTCGAGGAAGAACCCGAGATGCTCGAGGAAGATCCCGAGATGTTCGAGGAAGACCCCGAAATGCTCGAGGAAGACCCCGAAATACTCAAGGAAGTTCCCGAGATGATCGAGGAAGAACCCGGGTGGATGAGGAAGATCCGATAGAATCGGTAGAAGATCCCGAGACTGATCGATTTGAGATGAACGGGAGACTGATAGCTACTAACATAATATTTTATATTATGGGAATGATGTCAACCTATCTAGCTCATTAAATTCGGTTGTTGATGTATATGAACTTATTAAGTCTAATAAATAAAGTTGTGTTAAAATGGTGATCTGAGTCTTCAGAGAATCCAGCAGGAGATCCTAGAAGGTAAGGGCGATAGTTTTCATATCGCCGACGGGGGAGTACTATACCTTAGGTATCGTCTATGCATCCCTAATGTTCCGGAGCTGCGGAGAGAAATTTTAGCAGAAGCTCACGGAACCCCTTATTCGATGCATCCGGGATCCACCAAAATGTATCAAGATTCGAAGGAGAAATTCTGGTGGTCTGGTATGAAGAGAGATGTGGCTCAGCATGTTAGCACTTGCCTGACCTGCCAACAAGTGAAAGCAGAACACCAACGACCCGGAGGAGTTCTGCAGCCACTTCCAATTCCGGAATGGAAATGGGAAGATATCTCTATGGATTTCATTTCAGGACTTCCCAGGACTACAAATGGATACGACGCTATATGGGTTATCGTCGACAAATTGACGAAGTCAGCCCATTTCCTAGCAATCAAGATGACATATTCGATTGAGCAACTGGCTCAATTGTATGCTAAGGAAATCATCAGACTGCATGGCATTTCCAAGACCATCATTTCAGATAGAGATGGCCGCTTCACATCACAATTTTGGGAATGTGTTCATAAAACTCTCGGCACAAAGCTGCGTTTCAGTACCGCCTTTCATCCTCAGACTGATGGGCATACAGAAAGAGTAAATCAAGTACTGGAGGACATGCTACGAGCTTGTGCCCTGGATTTCAAAGGGAGCTGGTGCCGATACTTATGTCTAGCGGAATTCGCTTACAATAATAGCTACCAAGCTACTATCGGAATGACACCTTATGAAGCGTTATATGGACGGAGATGTAGGTCTCCAATCTGTTGGTACGAGGGTGGCGAAAAGAAAGAGATGGGACTCCAAACGGATTTCATCGACGACACCACCCGAGCCATACAGAGTATCCGCCAAAGAATAGAGACTGCCCAGAGCCGGCAGAAGAGATATGCGGATCAAAGACATAGACCTTTAGAGTTCGACGTCGGAGATTTGGTGTTCCTCCGAGTAGCTCCTATGAAAGGAGTAATGCGATCCGGGAAGAAAGGAAAGCTTAGTCCGCGATATGTGGGACCGTACAAGATCCTGAACAGAGTGGGCAAGGTGGCTTACGAGCTGGAGCTAGCTCAGGAGATGTCCGCTATCCACAATGTGTTCTACGTGTCGATGCTCAGAAAGTGCATTCCCAGTACCGACAAGGTGATTGAGCCGCATGTCGTACAGATCCAGGAGGACCTGAGTTGCGAAAGCAAACCCATTCGGATCCTGGATCGAGACGTCAAGAGACTAAGGAACAAGGAAGTGCCCTTAGTCAAAGTCTTGTGGCAAAGTCAGCAATCTGAAGGAGTTACCTGGGAACGTGAGGATGATATGAAATGAAATATCCTGAGTTATTTTAAGTTCGAGGACGAACTTTTCAGAAGGGAGGGTGGATTGTAACGCCCCAAATTTTCCACTCTAGCGTAGTAATAATGGAACCTGTGGCCAAGAATAATATTATGAATTTAGGGGGAAAAGTTGTGAATAAAGAAATGTTAGGCATTATCTTGACACGTAGTGGATGTGTGATAATTATGCTTAGCTATTATATTTAATGTTATGCTTAAGTATCCTACACATGTATGAATGAATAATGATATGAATATGCATTTGTATGAACAAAATGAGTAGCATTCTCTTGTTGGGCTTTGGTTACATGGGCTTGAAGAAAATAAAAAGGAAAAGGAAGCAAAAAGAAAAGGAGGAGCCAAGGATTGAACCCTGGACCTCAAAGGAAAGCAAAGCCTTAAGAATATTCATGTAACCAATTCACCTAGCAAGGGAGTGCTATTAGAAGAGGATGGTAAATTGTAGATAAGTGGGAAAGAATATGAAGAGACACAAAAAAATTGAAGAGACACCATTAGAGAGGTGCTTGCCTCTTTACTCACCATAAAAGGCCATGAAGAGGAGGAAATGCCTAAGGCATTTCGGCCAAGAAACCCCCCCCCCCTTTTCTTTCCATCAAACTCTTCACCTTCCTCCTCTTCCTCACCGAAATCCTTGTGGCCCTTGCTACCATTTCAAGTCATTCACCTCTTAGAGAAAATCGGACCAAAAGAAGAGAAGAACAAGAGGAGTGCTAGAGTTTAAGAAGTCTTTTCTTCTCCAAAATTTGGAGATCTTTTGGGAACATAAGCACAAGTGGTAAGACTCCCACACCTGCAACATAATGGCTTTTTATGTGTTTTTATGATTTTTATGTTTGCTTGTGATGTTGGGTGAAAGAGAATGGAAGAAAACATTGAGGGAAGTTTCGGCCATAAAGGGGTACCCCCCTTTTTCTATGTCCAAAAAACTTAAAGGAAGAGTTCATGAAATTGTTACTACCTTTTTGTAATGAATATATGATGGATACATGGTGTTTGAATGCCCTCCATGATGTAAAGGACTTGGAAGAATTCGGCCAAGTCATGAAATGGATAAATGTTGATGCATGAAGTGGGCTATTGTTCTAATGATTGTTTCCTTGCTATATAAATGTTTTAGTCCAAGGAATTTTGTGGAATCTATGCTAAGGGACCCCTGTAACATTCGGCCAAGGGATCTTAAATTATGCCTTAAAACAGATTTTTATAGACCTTAATGAAGTTATAGTTAAATCAAGTGATATGCATGTGATTGGGTGTTTTATTTCATGATGGAAATAATTTATACCTTAGGGTCAGTACCTTATCTAAGTTGGTTGAGCCTAAACTCATGCTCCATTCTATGTATTGATGTTTAGAAAAATGTTACATGTACCCATATGCATGATAATCTAAGTAGAACTCTAGATCATACACCTAAACTAGTGGTTGGTGAAGTACAAACTACTTTTGCACTTGTGAATGAATTCTTATGAAAAATATGCTTTTATTCCCATGTTATGTGAATGATTATGCTATGAAATCCCTACTGTGAGTTTCGACAAATTACAAGAATAAGGGTTAAGAATAGGCTCGAGTACAAAGTATGCCCCTAAACTAGTGTTTAATGAAGCCTAGACTACATTTATGCTTGTATATGACCTTAATGGTAAAATATATTTTTGTTTACATGTTATATGAACTTTTATACCATGTTTTACATACTGTGAATATCGTCAAATTACAAGGGTAAGGGTTAAGAATAAGTGCAAGTACGATTCATGCACCCAAACTAAGGTTTAGTGAAGATTAGTCTACTCTTGTACATGCTAATGATCTCTCATGTAAATTATGTTTTATTTCCATGATTGCATGACTTTGATGCCATGTTATCTAGCTATGAATCTCGGTCAAATACTAGGATAAGGGTTAAAAATAAACTCAAGCACAAAACATGCACCTAAACTAGTGTTCAATGAAGCCTAGACTACCCTTGTGCTTGTATATGATTCCATGTGTAACGTATGTTTTTATTTCCATGATTATATGACTTTTATACTATGTTATCCATGCTGTAAATTTTGGCCAATTACTAGAATAAAGGCTAAGAATAAGTTCAAGTACAATTCATGCACCTAAACTAGTGTTTAGTGAAGTCTAGACTACCAGTGTACTTGTAAATGACCTCTTATGTAATGTATGCCTTTATTCCAATGTTATGTGGGTTTTATGCTACGATATCCTTCCTATGAAGTTTCGGCCAGCATGTGGTAAGATGAGAAAAGAAAGATTAAACTAACATATTGCCTTGATTAAGACAAACATGTTATATGTATGATGTATTGATGAAATTAGCATGATGGTTGCTTCACTTACATGTGTTAAAAGAAAGGTCCTTCCATATCTTGCTATTTATGCTAATGATTATGCCATGAAAGTATGCCTATGTTTATGAATGATTGAATGCCTATAGTACATGCAATATGAAAGAAAGAAAGAAAAAGAAAGAATGCATGTTCTATATATGAAAGTATACTTATGATTATGAATGATTGAATATCTATAGTACATGCAATATGAAAGAAAGAAAGAAAGAAAGGAATGCATGTTCTATATGAAAGAAAGAAAGAAAAGAATGCATGTATGTATTTTACTTTAAAGATTGGCTTGTACCGGATCTTGAAAAGATCCACGGTTCCGGACTACCGATGATGCTGTCCCTAGGCTGAAAGATAGTAAGCCTAGAATGTAGACCCCTGTAGGTCGGGATTAGCTACCTCGCATCCTACATAGGGGTATGCGCGCAAAAGAAAGAATGGGTACAATGCCGGGGACCCCAAAGAAGATGATGTATATGATTTTAAAGTATTATTTACTATGTTTTCTAAAGAGAATCCTAATATTTTGAAATGCACATGTTCTATGTTTATATGTCTTCATGTATCTTATGTGCCTTATGAATTTTATGCTATCCATGAAATGTTATATGTTTTAAAATGCATGCGACGTACAGATTTAGTGAGTAGGAAAGAACTTACTAAGTTTTATACTTATAGTTTGTTTGCTTATGTTGCAGATCAACATAGAAATTTCTGAGGAATGGGCAGCTGCAGGAATGGCTAATGTGTATGGTGGTGACTTGACTGATCGATCCACTTTAGTATCATCTATAGACTTAGTTCTTATTTCTAATAAGACATATGTTGCTACTTTATGCATGATACTTGCTAGTTCTTTTGGAGTCTATTTAAGTATGGATGCTATTAGATGTTATATGATGTTATTACTTCCTTATCGTTGCATATGCTTTTAGTTATGTTTCATTTCCGCTGCAATGTTAGATTCATACGCAATGATATAAGTAAGAAAAAAAAGGTTAAAGGTAACGCGCCGCCTAACGGTAAGGGGTGGGCGTTACAGATTTTAGTTTAGGTTAATGAGATGATTGAGATTAAGTCCTGGTCGGGGACTAAGCGAAGTGGAAAAGACCTAGTGGGACTAGGCATACCTAGTGAGAAGCTAGGTTGGATGAAATCCTGGCCTGGAGGGTCATGTCCTAGCTTGGAGAGCTAGGTTGGATGAAACCCTGGCTTAGAGGGCCAGGTCCTAGCTTGGAGGGTTAGGTTGATGAAACCCTGGCTTGGAGGGCCAAGCCATAGCTTGGAGGGCTAGGTTGATGAAACCCTGGCTTGGAGGGCCAGGTCCTAGCTTGGAGGGCTAGGTTGATGAAATCCAGGTGAGTAAAGCCAGGTCCTAGCTTGGAGGGCTAGGTTGAAGTCCCGATGAGTGAAACTGGGCACGGAGTCTTGGTCCGAGGGACTGAGCACGAGTTAGGGGAGGCTGGGAGACAGTTCTCTTGACTTAGAATGGGTTTGGCCTTGCCTGGATCGGTCTGGTGACCGATCAGGGAAGTTGGCACGGAGTTCCCTCGTGGATCGGTCTGGTGACCGATCCAGCGATGTCTGATCAGTCTGGTGACCGATCAGGGAGCATACAGTGACTTTGGCAAACCTACTGTTCGGCTCCTGATCGGTCTGGTGATTGATCAGGGAGCTTACAGTGACTTTGGGAATCTTACTGCTCGGCTCCTGATCGGTCTGGTGACCGATCAGGGATACTATTCAGATCGTTCTGGTGAACGATCAATTGACGTAGGTTTCTCACTATAACCAATCAGGCTGGAGCCTGATCGGTCAGGAAGTGTCCTGATCGGTCTGCAGACCGATCAGGCCACAACCTGATCGGTCTGGTGACCGATCAGGGGTGTGGCAGAAAGAAGCTGGAGGAAACCCGGCTGGTGCTGGATCGGTCTGGTGACCGATAACCAGAAAGTCGCGATTTCGAGTTTCTCACTGGGGACCGATCAGGCTGGAGCCTGATCGGTTTGAACCAATCCTGATCGGTCTGAACCCATCCTGATCGATCTGGTGACCGATCAGGAGTCCCTCTGATCAGTCCAGTGACCGATCTGCAGCTGACAGCTTTAATTCAAAAACGCTGTTAGAGTTCTGATTGCATTCTGTTTCTCTTCTGATCACCACTGATATGTTCTGATGTTTTGATCTTCTGTTGATTTGCTGTTCTATTGAGCTGCTAAGTGTGCAGATGAGAGAGCTAAACAGAGGCTTTTGCTACATCAGGTTTGGTAGGGATCCATCTCAGGTTGCAACGGATGCTGGCGCTGCTGGCGCTGCTGGAGCTGCTGACTGGGGCTCGTCTGAGGGAAGCTCAGGGAGTCCAGGAGAGCTTAGTGATAGGTGGGCAGTTGTAGATGAGCAGTTGGGAGCTGCAGAGAGATGGCTGTGACCTAGTGATCAGTGGGAGAGGCTTAAGGGCTTGGTAGCGATGAAGCCTCAGAGAACACTTGATCACTTCTCTGGTTCTTGCGACAAGATGCTTCTCCATCTGTTGTGCATCACTCTGAAGCAGCTGAAACTTTGAGCGACATTGCATACTTGAGCGCTTGGAAGAAGAAACAAGGAGCTTGGGGAGTCCATCAGTAAGAAGACACGAAGAGGGAGTTCTTGCGTGAGATCTGTGCTGAGTGGAGCTCGGTGAGGAGTTCGCTTGTGTTCTTTTTGTCCTAAGTGCTCTGTAAGCCTTCTTGTGGTTCTTGTACTTATTTACATTATTCTGTTGAACCCACTGTGGAGAGGTTACTCCACCGAGAAGGAGGTTACATTTGATATCCGAATTTTCGGGGCTTGATCAGCCGACGATCAAGGGATCACCCACCTCACGGGCACGCCAAGGAGTAGGGGCAAGTTATCCTCGAACCTTGTAAACTCTCCTTGTTAGCATTTTTGGGTTGCTTTTCATTTCTACAGTTCTACTCTGTTTTGCATTTCTTCCGCTGTGCTACTAACCCTTGAAGTGCAGAATGTTGGATCGTGAAAAACCGATAGAGGGGGGGTGAATATCGGAAATCGCTCTTTTTCGGAAAACTAAGAGTAAGTGCACAGCGGAAATAAAAATACGAGACACAACACAAAGACACAGTGGATTTTACTTGGTTCGGAGCCTGTGTCGACTCCTACTCCAAGGCCCACGGTCGTTGACCGTTTACTTTGGGCAATTCTATATTCGTGCAAATAGGTTACAATGATTTCAATTACAAAGAGAGTGCAATAAAATAATAATAAAATATTAAGCTCTTCGTTACCGACGTCCGGAGTGTATCGATTCTTTTCGGGGCAGCGGGACGTCGTCGGCTCGAGATGAGGCGTTTCTGGAGCAAGGCGCGAGCGTTGAAGAGCGTGGAAGCTTTGGAATTGAGTTGATATGAAGCTTGGGGTCGAGGGGTGCTATTTATAGCACCTAGGGCGCCCTGGACTTCGGGGGCGCCCTGCCACGTGTCAGCCGATCCGCGCTTCGCTCGGTCAAGTGTTATCCCACCGGAATAGGGATGAGGTTTGACCTCTGGGGCGCCCTGGTCGCAGAGGGCGCCTTGGCTGACTTCTTCCGCGCAGAAATCTCGCTGTGGATAAGCTGAAGCCTCGCAGTCTTGGGCGCGGAGGCGCCCTGGCTGCTGAGGGCGCCTTCACTGACAAAGGCGCCTTCGCTGCTGAGGGCGCCTTGCCCATTAAGCAGCCGAAGCTCTTTTTGCTTCGCTTGGTTCTGGTTCACCTTGAGGGCGCCCTGGACACTCAGGGCGCCTTACTCAGCTGCTGCCTCACTCCTTTGAGGCTCTCTGAGTTGCAGACACACATTCCTTCGGTCCTGCATTCAGGGTTAGTCCAAAACACAATAAAACAATTAATTATTATTTTATACAGCCTTAGCTATCTTGGTTCTGACTTTGGTCTCCAAAATGGAGCCCTAGGTCGAACCGACACCTACTGTTCCCTCGACGGGGAACGCGTCCTCACCTACTCCTCTCGGGAGAATTTACCTGATGCCAACCGTTCCTTTGGTTGGACTTTTGCCTGACGGTCTTTTGTCAGGTCTTGTAAACTGGCAGTCCTTCGCTAGTTGCCTAGCAGTCCTTCGCTAGGGCTTTGGTGCTGGCAGTCCTTCGCCAGTGCCTAGCAGTCCTTCGCTAGGGCTTGATGCTGGCAGTCCTTCGCCAGTGCCTAGCAGTCCTTCGCTAGGGCTTGATGCTGGCAGTCCTTCGCCAGTTGCCTAGAAATCCTTCGCTAGGTCTTGGATACTGGCAGTCCTTCGCCAATTGCCTAGCAGTCCTTCGCTAGGGCTTGGATACTGGCAGTCCTTCGCCAGTTGCCTAGCAGTCCTTCGCTAGGGCTTTGTCTCTCCACACTTAGTGAATATTGTTAGATCACAAACAAACTTAACTTTGAATCCTTTGCCAATATCAAAACAAGGATCGATATGGTGCTTCCTGCACCAACACAGAAATCTGTTAAGTGAAAGCGATTTTTGTGTCTGGCTATATTCACCCCCCCCCCCTCTCTAGCCATCCAAGTTCCAACATAGGTGCCCGAGAACCCGGGCGCCTGATAGGTATCAGGCGGCCCAGAAGGGGTTTTCCAGCGGATGGAGAAGCTGAGCTGGCAAGTTCGCCACGTCAGCTTCTCAGTCGCCCGTGAGCCATCAGGCGCCTCAGCACTCCCAGGTGCCTAAGACCAATGATAAGGTTTGGCCAAGTCTACGGATAAGCACGTGCCAGTTTTCGGTGACATGGCAGACGCCCCAGACCTTATCAAGCGCCCAAGAAGGCACTATAAAAGGGGCTTCACCCCATTGCTTCCAGAACAACTATTTTCCAACTCAAGCACTCAAACACGCTCCATCATTCTTCCGTGCTCGAGTTTCCTGTGCTGACAACGATTAAGATCGGCGACACACTGCTCGAGAGTCTTCACCGTTTCCTCAGTGTCATCGGTATAATTGTATTTTATTATTTAATTATGTATTCAAAGCTTTTACTTTAATACCATTTTCGAAATATAAAATTGCCTATTGAAAACGGTCAAGGACCGTGGGCCTTGGAGTAGGAGTCGTTACAGACTCCGAACCAAATAATAAAGAAAAGGTATTAGCATTGTTTTAATTTCCGCTGCGTATTCTCTCTGTTTCCGAAAATTTTAAGTCATCGATATTCACCCCCTCCCCCACTCCCCTCTATCGATTACAACGATCCCACAAGTGGTATTTGAGTGGGTGACTCAATCTTGATGAAACCACTAATTAAGCATTTTTTCGATTTTTTTTCTTTTTTCGCCTTTTCTTTCAAATTTCAAATATATTTGTGTAGGGTTTTAAAATATTCTTACACCTTTTCAATTTTGAATTCTTATTTTTTCACCATTAGTTAGAATTGATAAAACCATAATTTTTAAAAAATTTGTCATAATTTTTTATTATTATTTTGCCTCGAAATTCGTGCAATCCCTTTTGAGCTATTTTTCCCTCTCTCGCACTACTAATCCAAGACCAAGTCTTGGTACTTTCTTTGTTGTTTCTTGTGTGTGCGAGGTTTATATAGAATGACAAATCAAGAATGGAACTGTTCTCGTCCACCTCTATTCTCTGGCAAGAATTTCATATCTTGGAAGGATCTAATGGAATCCCACCTAAAGTCCCATCTGGATTTGTGGATGATAATACAAATCGGGTTAACAATACCAACAGAAGATGGAACAATAATTGCTTGGGATAAATTAGATGAAGCAACATTAAGCAAGATCGAGGCAGATGCAAAGGCGACTGCAATCCTACAATGTGGCCTAACCAAAACAATTTAAGCGGGTTGGACCATTCGAATGTGCTAAAGAGAAGTGGGAAAAGCTGATCGACCTACACGAAGAGACTGTTGGGGCAATCGGTCCAAGTATGATCTGGAGGATCATGGTTTTGATGTGTGTGATCAATATGATTAAGTTAGGATTTGTTGTTGGACTAATATGTGTATGTGAGTGTGTAGGTTTGCAGGTACACAGACTTGGTTGATGTCTTCAGGTGAAGGGTGGCATGGAGGCTTGTGTGTGCATCTGAGGGACCGTGGATAGCAGGGACGATGAGCCGAGGGACGCGAACTTTGAGGCGTACGTGAAGGATGGCATGGAGGCAAGCTGGAGGCTTGTGTGCGCATCTGAGGGACGAGGGACGAAGACGAAGAGGGCGTGAAGGCAACAGTCAAGGCTACTAGTGAAGAGTCGACCAGGTCGTGAGGGTCCAAATGTGAGTGATTGTACTCAAGGACTAAGCCGGGAGGGTTCGAGTGCGGAGAGAAATGTACTCAGGAAGGGTAACCCTAGGCTTAGGTAAGGACCAGTCGACTGCTCCAGGAGCAGTCGACTGGTAATGGCTGGTGATTCAAATGTTGGCTGTAACGGTCGAATCTGAGTGGGACCAATCGACTGGTAGCGGCCATTTAGTACTCAAGCTCTATTTAAAGGAGCTCGTTTAAGGCTATTGTTTCTTAGCGAAATCTGCTTGGATAGAGTGGATTAGTAGCCTTTGTTGCTCAGATAGTGTCCAGAGGTTGTGGAGAGATTTCTCCACCCACAAGGAGCAACGACATCTAGCCGGAGGTGCTTCAGGGAATCATCCACCGATGGATTAGGGATCGCCCACCTTACGGGCAGCCGTGGAGTAGGAGTTTTATCTCCGAACTACGTAGATAGATGTGTTCCTTGTTGTTAGTTTTGTTTTTAGTTATTGTTTCCACTTGCGCACTAACAATTGTAGGAAGAAACTCGAAAGTTACTATTCACCCCCCCCCCCCCTCTAGCAAGACCTACAACGATCTAACAGAGACTTCTGACATTCAGGCCTTAGAAGGTGTGCTGTCCAAATCATCAGAAGAATCGAACGATGAAGAACAAGCCCAATTGAGCTATCTTGTACTCTCAATACAAGCATAAATAGCCAAGACAAAGTCTGAACCTGAATCCGAAGCCGAATTTGATCCAGAATCAAGATCCGAGATGGCAACAGACAAGGGGGGAGATTCCCAATGGGGATTCAAAAGGTAAAATTATAAATTCAAATTTCAAAAATTATATAATTTGTTTCAAATGCAGGGAGAGAGGACACTACAAAAATAAGTGACCTACTCGTAAGATACAAATGACACCACCGACGACTACGAAGGAATCAATTCTAGGAGCACGAAAGGACAAGAGTCATATCCAATGCTTCAAGTGCCAGAAGTTTGGACACTATAAAGATAAATGCACAGAAGGAAGACCCAAGGATCCAGGACAACCAACCAAGATGGATAAATTTACTTTATATGAAAATCTAATTTTTACAATAGATGCTAATATCTTAGCTAATCACTCTTAGCCAAATTTAGACATGGATGCATATTCAAGTAACATAAATAAATCATGTAAATTAATTAATTCAAATTTCAGAAAATTAAGATAAGAAAATGAGATTTTAAAAATTAAAATTGATAAACTAGACAAATTAACTAGTAATCTTGCTAACTTAGAAAATTCAGAAATTTCCCCTCATTGTGATTTTACTTAAATATTTTTTTATTCTTAGGACTAGAAATGGTTAGATAAGGACCTGACTTGATTGAAACTTGCACAACCTAGTATCAGGGTGGGGCGAGATAATAGTACGTTAGGGAAACCTGTTTAAGTAGTCAGGTAGGGTAACGCGTACCCTATTTGGTCTTCTTAGTCCGGTGGAACTAGTCGAAGCTACCTCATCACATCCTTGTCTAGTTAGACCAAGGTTTCTCAATGAGTAATTTGAAAATAAACTTTCTTTAAAAGACTTTGTCTAGGAAAGGGTCATTGCTCCAATAACCAAGAAGGCCCCTGTGCCTCGCCAAGACCTGGAAGCCAATTATTGAAATTTATTTTTAACTTACTAATTGTTAAACCTGAATCTAACACCTGGTTCAATCAAATCATAGTGTTTAACCTAAATTTAAAAGATAAAATTAATGCATCTCACAAAACAGATAAGGATTCCCTGTTTTGTCACTTAGAAATGGGTGAGATGCTTAGGACCTAAAAGTTTAATCCAACCCAACCAACCTTACAAATTGAATCAATTTCACCTTTTAAGATATGAAACTTAATAATCTCCCAAATTCAACTTAATATGTTTTAAAATTCAACTTAATATTTTTCAAAATTCAAACTTAATTTTTCAAAATTAAAATTTAAGTTTTTAATTAATTTCAAAATCTTCAAAAATAAAGTTTAACTTTTCAATCTAAGATTTAATTTTTTAAATCTTTGGGGCAATCATTTCTATACATTAAAACTTATTCATTAAATGCTTTAGGTTTCTTTTTTGTTCACTTACCTGAAAATTATTTAATTCATGCGAACATTTCTATACAAAGAAATTCTTTGGGACAATCATTTTTTTTGGAAAAATAAATTTTACAAAAGTCACCTTGAGTTTCACTTAGATTTTTTTTTTTTTGATTTTCACTTAGAAAAATCTACAGTCCGGGCTTTGATATTTATATATATATATTTGGACTTAAGTATTTTTCTAAATTTCTCTTGTATTTATATCTGTTGTGGTAATTTTCAAAATTATTTTAAACATATAATTTCTTCTTTTCAGTTCTTTATATTGTTTACCTTTTTCAAAAGGAGAGAAAAAAAATTTTGTTTTCAAATTGTTAAATAAAAGTAGTTTTCGAAAGCTTTTTCTAAACTTAGTTTTTTTAAAAAAAATTTTGAAATTATTTTTGTTTGAATTAAACCCTAAGACTCAGAGGAAGATCAACTTGTGGTCAAAAAACTTCCTAGGACTGTGTCAGGTTTAGGGGGAGTTCAAATTAAAAGAAGTATTAGAAGTTTCAAAAACACTATATTTTCAAATTCTCTATCTTTTCAAAAATACTTTAAAAATATAATATTCTCATTTTCCAAAATATTTTTGAAAATCATTTCGTCTTTTGAACGTCACTGAAATCTTTGAAAAATTACTTGAGTTTGGAAAACACTCCAAGACACATAAGGAGGGTTTCCTTGTAGTTAACAAGGTTTCCTAGGATTGTGTCAGATTGGGGAGGAATCTAAACCAAGAAATTTATTATTTTTCAAAATGTAAATACACATATTGAAAATATTTTATTTTGATTGAAAAATCTCTAAGACACAGAGAAAATTTTCTTGTAGTCAACAAGGTTCCTAGGATTGTGTCAGATTTAGGAAAATTCAAATCAATAAAGTACTTAGATTTTTAAATTTTCTTTCTCAAGTACTTAGAATTTCTTATAATATTTTCTGAAAAAGGATACTTAATTTTTTTAAAAAAAAAAAGAGGACCCCTCAAAATATATATATATTTAAAATCTTTTCAATGTTTCTTCAAAAATCATCTCTAAAAAAAAAAGAGAAGAAAATATGCATACTTTCAAGATAATAGGGAAAGAATCATAATTTAAGGGGGAGCATGTTACTAAGTGTAAATATTTTTCAAAAATACTCCTCTTAGAAAACTCTTTCAAAAGTCTTTCTACTTAGGATTTTTTATTTACAAAGAAAATTTATCCTTTACTAAAAAAATTTTATTTTCCTTTATCTTGAGGATTAAAAATAAGTGGCTAAAAGTTTTGAACGTAGAATTATTTTGACTCAAATTATACTTGAAATCAATAATAGGTGGCTAAAAGTTCTGAACTTAGACTTATTGAGTCATGCTTAGACTTAAATTATTAAATGCTTTAAATTTTATTTCTCATTATGCTTGGACTCATTAGGATTATCAACTTGGTTCCAATCTTGTCATTTTTAATTTCTACTTGGTTCATTACTACTAATTCTTACTTAGTTCATAATTCAGTTGCATTCTTGATTTATTTTGCAAGACTAATCGGCTCTGATACACAATTTTATTCCTTCCCTTAATAAAATTCTTTCAAAAATATGTTTTTTTTCAAAAAAAAATATTTTTTTGATATATGACAAAAGGGGAGAGTAGAAAAGTGAAGCTAAAATTAAAGAAAAGTGAAGTTAAAGTTAAAAATTGGCAAAGGGGGAGAGTAGAAAAATTAAGCTTTCCTCAAAGAAGTTTTTCGCTTATTTTTTATTTAGCTTAAAAGTTTTTGTAATGAATTTGTAATACTTAGAATTCTTTTCAAAAATTAGAAAAATCTTTCAAAAAGGAAAATTGCATGTTTTCAAAAGATTCAGGAGGAGGATTTCAAATCAAGGGGGAGCTTTATGCAATTCTTCTATTTTCTAAGATTTTTTCAAAACATTTGAAATGTCCTAAAAGGAGGAAATTACTAATCAAGGGGGAGAATGAAAATTTTGTCTTAAACATTATGCTTGATTGTGAATTAACTATTCATGTTATTTTTAACTTAACTTTTGAACTGGGTTGCCATAAATCAAAAAGGGGGAGATTGTTGGTATCGGAAGCACCAGATCGAACCTAGTTTTGATAATGGCAAAGGGTTCAAAGTTAAGTTTATGTTGAGATCAAATGTGTTTCATTGAGTGTGCAAGAAAGTCTTAGTTAAGCTAGGCATGAAGTCTTGACCTGCAGGGTTGAGCACGAAGTCCTGGTCGAGGGCTGGGCACCGAAGACTTGACCGAGGGTTGGGCACGAAGACTTGGTTCGTTGAATTGGGCAAGAAGTCCTGGTCGTGGACTAGGCACCGAAGTCCTGATCTGGAAGATCGAGCAGGAGACTTAGCCGAACGAGGATTGCGGTGAGAAGTAGAGGCGGGTTGATGTACGAACGTCTCGAGATCCAACAGTCTCGGAGGCCAAGCAAAAGTCCAACCGGAGGAGCCGATTGGCAAAAAGATAACTTCTCCAGAGTGGAATAGGTAAGGACACGTTCCCCGGAAAAAGGAACAGTAGGTGTCGGTTCGACCTAGGATTTCATTTGAAATCTAAAGTCAGAACCAAGACAGCTCTGGATGTTATTCATGCATATATTTTCATATTATACTATTCTTGGACTAACCCTAGTTGCAGGATTGAAAAGAACCAGTTGTTGCTATCCCAGGCGCCTGAGAACCCAGGCACCTGATAGGTATCAAGCGTCCTAGAAGGGGTTTTCCAACGGATGGAGAAGCTGAGCTGGCAGGTTTGCCACGTCAGCTTCTCAGGCGTCCGTGAGCCATCAGGCACGTCAGTACTCCCAGGCGCTCAAGCCCAGAGATATGGTTTAGCCAAGTCTGCCGATAAGCACGTGCCAGTTTCGAGTGACGTGGCAGGCGACCCAGACCTTATCAGGCACCCAAGAAGGCACTCAAACACTCATTTGCTTCCAGAACAACTTTTTTCCAACTCAAGCACTCAAACATGCTCCATCATTCTTCCCTGCTAGAGTTTCCCGCGCCGACAATGATCAAGATGGACGACACGCTGCTCTAGAGTCTTCGTCATTTCCTCAGTGTCGTCAGTATAATTGTATTTTATTATTTAATTCTGTATTCAAAGCTTTCACTTGTATACCATTATCAAAATATAGAATTGTCCATCGAAAACGGTCAAGGACTGTGAGCCTTGGAGTAGGAGTCGTTATAGACTCCGAACCAAGTAAAAAAAAAGGTGTTAGCATTGTTTTAATTTCCACTACGTATTCTCTCTATTTCAGAAAATTTAAGTCATCGATATTCACCCCTCCCTTCTGTCGATTACAACGATCCCTCAATTAACTTGGCCAATCATGGGGAGGACTAGTACACAATTAATGTGTATTTAGTCCAAAGATTGTGATTAGACATTTTAATGAAAGGAACAAATACCTAATCATTCAGATACACTTATTGTCACATACCTATCCCTCTTATACCATGTGATCTTGCCTAAACTCATAAAAAAATTGAAGGTTGCCATGATTTAGGATAATTTCAGGGTTTATCAGCTATTCCAATCAATTGGTGACAGTTATAAATCGATTGGTGACTTTACGACTTTCAACATAACCTCTCTAAATCGATTCACTAATCAATTAGAGAAATTTTTCTCGCGGACACAAAATGCAGCTTAATCGATCGGTTGATCGATTATGCACGGTCGTAATCGATCGACCAATCGATTACACACTCTTATAATCGATCGACGGATCAATTAAACATGAGTGTAATCAATTGATAAATCAATTTCGAGTCTTAAATCGATTCACCTAACCCTGTCCTTTCATTTATATCATGCCCTAAAAGGCGCCTTGCCGCCTTCAATCTCCCAAAACCCCTCACCGTCCTCACTCTCCCGAGCCCTAGCCACCTCCTCACTCTCTCAACGCCCCACCGCTGCACCCTGTTCCTCCTACGATGACATTCGGCCTTCTCCAGCCTGGGTGGATTCTTCTTCCTTTCTAGTCTTTCCTTCGTCGTCAGACCACATGGCACCAAAGTAAACCTAACACTTAGTCTTTGCATTCTTCTTCATTTCCTTCTAATCTTTTGTTTTTTTTTTGCTAATCTATGGTTTGTCTTGTTGTTGTTATTTATCGTGTTCTTGTGCCTACCATTGTATCCACACTATGTCGTGCATCCGTGTATTGTGGTCATTTGCATTATACATGGTATTCTCATTCATCATGATAGGAAAAAACAATGGATAGATGAGTTGGGTGTGGGATCTTCTCGCCCTCAGCCGCCTACCAACGCTCGTTTCCCTAATGTTACTCATCAGCTGGCATTTAGTAGAAATGTGTTCAAACTTATCACCCCTCGATCACTTGACAGATAATATTTTCATGACCATTTCATTGATGTCTTTCGGATCATTGAAAATTTTAAACTTGAGTCCATAGTCTACTGTGAGAGAGGTGTGAATGTGGGTTTGGTATCTGAGTTTTACAACAACTTACATACCTCTGATGGGGTAAATTACAAGACTCGGGTGGCCAAACATAACTTAGACTTCAGTTATGAGGTTCTTCAGGAATTCTTAGCGTGTCACCCCTCCACTAGTATGTTTGTATTCTTTCCCACGTTGCCTGAGCCATTGCCTCCACCATTTAAGCATATCTCCATTGCCTCTATGCATCAGTATTTTTTCGGACATCCTCGTCTAGATGGTCCTAATGCCAATATCAATACCTTCTCTGTTCTTGAACTTTTAGCTGAGGACTATGCCTTATACAAAGTTGTCATTAATTTTCTTCTGCCAATTGTCTCTCGTGCCCTAGTGACCATTAGACCTTCCTAGTTCTTCTTGTCATACGCTCTTTGGGAGGGTCTTGATATCAATATTGTCCTGAACATCTTCCACTCCATCATTCATTTAACTCAGCCCGTGCATGGTACAGTTCATATGCCTTTTGACAATGTCATTTACTGAGTGACTTGCATCCATGCATATAGATGTCTCCCATGGGAAGGTGGAACCCATGACCGTCTACTCCAAGATTTCAGCACGTTCCTTCTCAAAATTTGGGATGACGGGTGAGATTGGAGCCATACAGTGGATCGATGGGCGTCCAATCGGCGAGGCCGAGAGCACAACCTGGGGCGGGACAGGCAGCTACAGTTGCACCTGCGGATGATGAGGATGAGGATCTTTAGGGTTGGATACTTGCGTTTAAGGAGACTATGGACACTAGGTTTGAGGAGCTACATTTGGAGGGTGAGCTTCGTCATTGTGAGTTGCGAGCCCAACTTACGGCTATTGAGTGTCGCCAGATTAATACACATTCAGGCATTGCTTCTCTGCAAGATATGATGCATTCTTGGATGAGTAGTCATCCTCCTCCTCAGCCGCACATTGACGTTCCACCTCCCGCGAGTGTCACTTCTCCAGGGAGTTCTACTCTTCCAGACGCTGGGGGCGTCTTCGGCTGCTGATCCTACTTCAGACTTGGTTGAATTTCTTTTGACACCATGATGTGCTATAGTCACTACTTGGATGTTTCTCCTTTTGGTGACTAGACTTTGTGTTATTCTGTATGTGGATGTTTTTTTTCTTTACGATATCTTTTAATGGTTGTAATGACATGATAATACCTTATGCGTTAACACCATAATCTACTCATATGTGTTATCTTTTTGTCCTATTCGCTTACATATTGTGTCGATATAATTTATATTGCATAGATTGAGAGAGAGCTTTCATTATTTATCATTTTAATATTTGGCAAAGAGGGAGAATTGTTGATATTTAAGATTATGCTTTATGCTTGTAATGACATGGTACATTCATGATTATTGATTATCTGCCCATTGAATTGATATTGTTGATATTATGATATGTTAAAAGTTAGTTTAAACTTAAATGGATTGTCCAACATCAAAAAGGGGGAGATTGTAGGTGCAATCATGCTCTAGATAAGAAGTTTTAATGATTGACAATTGTTTAAGTTTAAGTTAATACGTTGGATTTAATATTGTGTTTTATTGTGCAGTAATGAAAGAAGTCCAAGGAATAGTCGAGAACCAGATACTTGACATAAAGACCCGGAGATGAGGAAACTCCAGGCAAGAAGTCCAAGGAATGGTCGGAGACCGGATTCTTGGCATGAAACCCCGAAGATGAGAAAGCTCCAAGCATGAAGTCCAGGAAACAAGAGGTTTGGCTGGCACAAGGTAATTGAGATCGATTCAGAACATGCATGAAGGTTTAGGGTTGAGAATCCTAAATCTAAGCATGTCAATCGATTAGCCAATCGATTGGAAAGGGACTAATCGATTGGTGAATCGATTGGGAGACATTCTGCTCTCAAACAGAATACTCCTTAATCGATCAGTCAATTGATTGAGAAGTCATCAATTGATTGGCCAATCAATTGGGAGATATTCTGTGTGAGAACAAAATGCTCCGTAATCGATTGGCCAATCGATTACCTACCATTCTGTGCGACAACAGAATGCTCCCTAATCGATTGGTCAATCGATTAGGGCACTTCATAATCGATTGGGGCGCATTCCTCACTTGAACAAAATGGTCCCGAATCGATTACTTGATTGATTAAAGCAACCAATTGATCAATGCATGGTCCCAATTGATTAAAGTTTAAAATGAAATAATTCTAGCCGTTCATCTGAGATCCGTACTGTTCAACGACGATACGGTAATCGATTGGGACTTTCGCCAATCGATTGGTGACGCGGAAAAGCCAGTGAACCGACCGCTTCTGAGCCATTTAAAAGCAGATTTCGAAGCGAAGAGGCAGACACTGTTACATTGAACTTTCTCATCATCTTTGTGCTCAAGTTCTTTGCTCTAGCTCTCAACAGCATCTTCAAGCAACCACGAGATGGGGATTCAAAATCAAAAATTGTAATATTTCTTTCTTCTTCTCTTGTTGTTGTTCTTTACTTGAGGGCTTTCAAGTTTGCTGTAAAAGGATTTCTCTACCGAATGTTCTGAGAAGGAGATTTCTTAGTGGAATATGTGATCGCTAGTGTGGGTCCTTAGATTAATCACCTCAAGGAGGTGGAGATCAAGTAGATCAAGGCGTTAGCATTGTATTTGGGACATTTAGCTTCTAATTTCCACTGCGTCCCTAACTCTATCGGTCCTAACAATTTTTCCTCTATATGTGTGACAACATGCAATTAATAGATAGACCAACATGAAGAACTTTGTTGCCAGCCATCTAGCACACTTTTGTGAATTCCTTAATTTTCATGATGTGCGATTTAGCAAGATACATTCTCAATCCTCACTTAACTAAGAAATCCATTTGTATCTAACCAGAAGTTTGTGTGCCTTTTTAGCTATAATGGCATTTAGTGCATCAGTAGGATGATAGGCATCCCAAAATATGTACTCTGATCTATTACGACACATAAATGGCACGAATACTGGCAGGCACATCACTTGTCCCTTCGATCGACCTGCACCGCAACAAGCCTCGTTGGGATATTTGAATCCTTCAATCATGAACACCAACAAGGTATAATTAACTAACCACACTAAATTGGGAAACTAATTACTAGAGTAAAGGTTATATGTATGTAATTACCATATAATGAGTAATTATGGATGATGTCGTAAACTGCCTCGTAGTTGTTCCAAAAGATGAAAGAAGCCCCCGCGAGTGTTGCATTTAGCTCGCGCGCCAACATACTGACTTGGTTGTTGTATGACACTGCTATTCGATTGGTTGACCTGATGCACTGTCCATTGCTATCATTATGGCCACCTATTTGGTTAGGTATGCAACCAAGTGGAGGAACTCCGGACACGAAGATTTTTCTCGCCCCGAGATCGTAGATATCCTGATTTGAACAACCGAATCATAAGGTTTATGCTTGTATATATGAGAACTGAGCATAAATCTGAAATACATACAACCTTAATTTGTCTTGAATATTCTTGAACTAGTAATTGCTCATATGCCACAATAGGGCACTTCTTGTACCTCAATGCTAGAGGATGCAAGTAGTTGTTGATGTAGTCATTAGCTCCCATGCTAATGAAGAAGAGAGATCTTCCAAGGAAGTCTCTAGTCTTATTTCCTAGCACTAGGCTCAAGTCTTCAATTGTTTTCTTGAAGTTTTGTATCTGTTCATCCATTGTGAACACATCTCCCTGAGAATTTATTATATATAAATATTAGGGAGATTTTGTAGGGGAGAGCTAGCTAGATTTGGTGTTCAGGTAGGCTCACAAATATTAGTCCTGTGTCCCAAAGAATTCCAGCCCCAGCTGATGCATAGTTTACACCTTTTAATATGTTTGATCCCTTGGTGCTAGGGTTTTTGAATGTAGGAACAAAAGGTAACCCAAGAAGATTACCTGCATTCGTAAAACATGCATCTATATGGAGATTATAATCGACATGCCATTTTGGATCTTTAGGTCGAAGAAAAGTACCTAAATGGTCGATTAAAGTGCCACCATTGCAATATCTCCCCGTGGTTCCGATAGAGAAATCAATGCCATTCGGGAAGTAATTAGCTTTTGCTAAAGTGAAAAGATTATTGTTGTTTCCGGCATCTAGGAGCGAGTCACCGAACACGAACATGGCCGGAAATTTAGCTCCCTCATTGGAGTTTATCTTTGAAAGGATTAGAATTGTAGCTACAACCCACATGATTTTTGAAATGGCAAGAGAAAGAAGGGGACAAGTAACAATAACAATGGAAGGAAATCATGTTTCAATTGTGGGAGTAGATATGGGTAATGAGGGGGACTAGCTATTCAAATGTGATTAACCTACTATAGGATGTCATGTAATTGTTATGATACATTAAATTCCAATGTTCATCTATTTATTTTGTTTTTGCTTGTGAAAATGAAATCGAAATCATTATTAATTTTTAGATGCATGCATATTGTAATCACATGAAACATTCTTTTTAATATGATAAGTTTTTAATATTGCAATGCATAATTAATGTTTTATTATATCACCATACATGGGGGGGAAATTTTAAATGGGTGCACCTCTTTATTTTGATTTATTTAAGAAGTAAACAATCCCAATCAAATTGTCAATTTCACTAATTTAAAACAGAGAACAATTTTAATTTTCTTTAGTATAACTCAAGAAATACTACAAGTGAGGATATATATATTTGCAAATTACATAAAATTTTTCTCAAAGTAATATTTTGCTAATTTGATGCAAATAAAAGATAACTCATTCGGATAGTTAGTTGACTCAACTATCAAACAGTCGATTAGTTTATATTCAATTAACTCAACTACTTGCAGTCAGCCACATTAATTAGATAAGATGATAAGTTTTGTTTATCTACTAACAACAAATTTCAACTTCAATCGAATTCACGAGGATCTAATAGGCTTGAACAATATTCAGTTGACTGAGACTCATTCCAGTAGACTCAATTAGTTGATACAACAAGTTTATCTTTTCAACGATCTCATGAGCTGACTCAAGTGGCGTTCCAATTGACTCAATTCAAATAAAGAATAAGTTTGTGCTTGAGCATAGAATTCTAATCAACCAAGTAATCAAGAAAGCATCCCAATCAATTGGAATAAACATCATTTCATCAGTCCTTCAAACCTTCAAGATCAAGCTCGTGCCTAAAGTACGACTAGGAACTCATGTTGTCAAAAGCTATCAATTAATGAATCTAACTTGAAAATATGAGCTTAAATATCACGATTCACACAGTCTCTATTATTATAACTTTACATTGTTGGCCTTGGGACGAGTTGGCGGGAGCGCTGGGGGAAAACGAATTGCCTTTGCCACCAAAAAAAAATCTCCTTGCATTAAATAATCAGTTTCTCAAATGCATCAAGCTCTTAGCTTGCTATACATGCGTCTTCATTCCCTCAATCCTTGGGATACATCAAGCACTTAGTTCACCTTATATGTTAGATAACTTACAAAGTACACCTCTTGCAACTCTCATCAAAGCTATCAAATCAGCTTGGGGATAATATGCAGTGTTTAGGTCATTCAAACAGTTAATCAAATATTTAAGGATTGAATATCAATTATGATGTATTATAGGAATTTTTCTCTCGTGAGAGGACAATTCTAAGAAGGTTGGCACTGCTTGGATGGGCCTTTGCAAATCCTTCTCGATTTACCATGATGACCGATGAAATTTTTTTCTAAAACTGAATTGATAACTTTCAAAATCAATTTGTTCCATCAATCCAACTCCATGCTCCTCATCTTACAATCCCTCAATGTCATATCTCATACTATCATTCTCTAGCTTCTAACTTTATCATGTTAAGCTAACCAACACAACTTGACTTTGTCAAAGTCATAGACTTCGTGAGCGCTATATGTATTCTATCAAAGTCTCTAAAAAAAATTATACACACATTAGTAACACAAGATAACTTACACTACATGAAAAATGAGTTTTAATATCATCACGGTTACAATGGCTTTTAAGCTAAATCATTGTTAATTTTACAAAACGCAATGGTTTTTGACAAAACCGTTGTCTATTGACACCAAAGACAATAATTTTACACTATCCGTTGTCGTTAACGCAATGATTTTTATAAATAACAACGCATTTCACAATGATTTTCTAAACTGCTATCTTTTCATTGGCTTGAGAAAATCGTAGTATACGGGTCATAACCATGTCACGATTATTGCTTGTATGTGATGCATGTTTAGATGATAAATTTATCTTAATTAAGTCAACTGGATATACCTACCAAAGTTTAGTACTCACTACTATCTCGATCATTTGTTGTTAGATATGCCAAAGCAAAGTGACATATTTTATCTTGATAGAGTGCGAGTGAACAATTGTGATGTCCCACTATTAAACTTTGGGCTAGACTTAACTAAGCTACTTTAATTGGATTGAGAACTTAAAAGTATATCCCAAAAGTTGAGAAAGTTGGGTTAAAGAACAATTATACTAAGTCTTCGACGATTTGTCAAAGTTAACTCAAGATGATGTATAATGTGGATCCTAACCTTTTGTTCACAAGAGTTGTATAAGATGTAATTGGTAAACGTTGTCTACCTAATTATACTAAATCTTGGGCTATTAGCCAAAGCTAACTCAAGGTAAGATATGATGTGGATTTTGTCCCACATGAATGTTGTTGCTATTGGATTTGGAGCTAGCAGTGTGGGCAAATTACGTTTGCCTACATCCATAACTAGTCCCTACCAAAAACTTTATAATTCAATGAGAGCATCATTTAATTAAAGGCATAATTAAATGATTGAGATATGATACTCATTTATACATTTTAATGTTGTAGATCACCATGTCATTAAATACGTGGAATACTCTCTCTCTCTATAATCTGTCCTTGAGAAGGACAAGCTCAACGAAACAAATTTTCTGGACTGGTACAGAAACTTGAGGATCATCCTTAAGCAAGAACGAAAATTGTATGTCCTAGAGCAACCCCTTCCTAAAGCACCCGTCACTACAGCTATCCATGCTGAAAAGGATGCTTACAAGAAGCATTAAGATGATGCATTAAATGTATCATGTCAAATGTTTGCCACCATGAACTCTGAGCTTCAGAAGCAACATAAGAACATGGATGCATATTATATGGTTGAGCACCTTAAGCAATTATATCAAGGCAAGCTAGGCATGAGTGATTTGAGGTGTCCAAGACCCTATTTGCATACAAGATGCAAGAAGGAGCTCCTGTAGAAATTCACGTACTCAAAATAATTGGATATGTTGAGAACCTTGAAATACTAGGATTTCCATTGGGTCAAAAATTGACCACTGATCTAATTCTATAATAGTTGCTAGAAGGGTATAGTCAATTTGTCATGAACTATAACATGAATGAAGTTGACAAACCCTTGTCTGAGATGCTTAACATGTTAAGAATTGTTAAGCCAAATCTCAAGAAGACTAAGACCAATACCATACTGATGGTAAAAAAGGGTAAAAACAAATAGAAGCCCAAAGGCAATGGTAAGACCCAAGCCAAAGACAAGGCCAAGTCTACTACACTGAAACCCAAAGGCGGGGTGGCTCAGGAAGGGACTTGCTTCCACTGTGGTGAGACTGGATATTGGAAGCGGAATTGCAAATTATACCTAGAGGAAGTAAAGAAGAAAAGAAGTAAGACTTCTGCCTCAGATATTTTTGTTATAAAAGTCAATCTATCTATTTCTTCTTCATGGATATTAGATATCGGTTGTGCATCTCACATTTATATTAATGTGCAGGGCCTCAGAAAGACTAGATCATTGATAAAGGGTGAAGTGGGCCTACGAGTAGGCATTGGCGCAAGTGTTCCTACTATAGTTGTATGAACATATTCCTTATCTTTGCCCACTAGACTTGTCTTAGAACTAGATGAGTGCTATTTTGTACCTGTACTAACTAAAAATATAATCTCTGTTTCTTATTTAGACAAGAAAGTCTTTTTATTTATAATAAAGGATAAATGTTATTCTTTATCATTAAATAATATGTTCTATTGTAGTGCACCACTTATTAATGAACTCTATATTCTGGACTTAGAAAACCTAATCTATAATATAAATGTCAAACGGTTCAAACCGAATGATATGAACTAAACATATCAAGAGTGAAGTACAAAATCAACTTGGCAAGAGTATTAAGATGCTTCGATCAGATCAAGGTGGTGAATACCTTAGCCAAGAGTTTCATTATCATCTAGTTGAGTGTGAGATCATATCACAACTCACTCCACCTGGAACACCACAATGGAATGGTGTATCCGAGAGGAGGACCATACTCTATTAGATATAGTACGATCTATGATAAGTCAGACAAATCTTTTTACTCCTTCTAGGGTTTTTCTCTAGAGACAGCTCTTTTCACACTTAACCAAGTTTCATCAAAAGTCGTCATAAAGACACCCTATACTATATGGATTGGGAAGAGTCCCAAGATGTCCTTTATGAAGATTTGGGGTAGCGAGACTTACGTTCGATGTCAAGTCTCAGATAAATTATGACCTAAATCTGATAAGTGCTATTTTGTAAGATATCCTAAGGAAATGAAGGGATATTACTTTTACAAACCCACACAAGGCGAAGTGTTTATCGCTAGAAATGGGGGTTTTCTAGAAAGAGAGTTTATTTCTAGAAGAACTAGTGAGAGTAAAATTCATCCTGAAGAAGTTTAAGATGCAGAAAATGACACTGAGGCCTTGATGGGAATTGAACAGACACCATAAAGTGTTGTGGATCATGAGTTTGTTGCATAAGAACTTGTGGAGTAATAGTCTATTCAAGTAGACCAACCTCTTCGCATATCTAATAGGATATGTCGTTAACCTGAGAGAGACTCATTTCTCTTGTTTAACCACGATGAAGTTATGCTTATTGAGTTGAATAAGCCTACATCCTATCAGGAAGCTGTGATGAGTCCAGATTTTGAGAAATGGCTAGAGACCATGAGGTCCAAAATGGAATCCATGTACATTAATCAAGTATGGACTTTAGTTGATCCACCTGAGGAGATCAACCCTATTGGGTGTAAGTGGGTCTTTAAGAGAAAGACTAACATGGATGGTCTTATGCATACCTATAAAGGACGACTGGTAGCTAAAGCCTTTATGTAGATTCATGGTATAGACTATGATGAAACCTTTTCACCAATTGTGATCCTTAAGTCTATTTGGATCATGCTTGTTTTGTAGCTTACTATGATTATAAGATCTGGCAGATGGATATTAAAATTGCATTCCTAAATGAGAATCTACTTGAGGATGTGTACATGATTCAACCTGAGGATTTTGTAGATCCAATGAATCATGGAAAGGTATATAAGTTGCAAAGGTTTATTTATGTGCTAAAGCAAGCTTCTCAAAATTGGAATCTTTGATTCGATGATGCGATCAAAGAGTTTGGTTTCATTAAGAATGAAGATAAACCTTGTATCTACAAGAGGATTAGTGGGAGCACAGTTATTTTTCTAATCTTGTATGTAGATGATATACTCCTCATTGGAAATGATATTCCTACATTACAGTCTGTGAGACATGTCTGGAGAATTATTTCTCAATGATGGACTTAGGTGAAGCAGCTTACATTCTAGGCATCAAGATCTATAGAGATATCTAAAAGATTTCTTGGCTTAAATTAGAGTATATACATTGACAAGGTATTACCTCATTTTGTCATACAGAATTTTAAGAAGGGATTTTTGTTGATGTCACATGGTGTGAGTCTTTCGAAAACTCAATGCCCCTCTTCTAAGGAGGAAAGAGACCACATGGATCAGATCCCTTATGCACATATTATAGGGTCTATCATGTACACCATGTTTTATACTCGCCTCGATGTTTCGTATGCATTGAGCATAACGAGCAGATACCCATCAGATCCAAGTGAAAGTCACTAGACAGTTGTGAAGAATATTCTTAAGTACTTACGAGGATGAAAGAATATTTATTGATATTTGAAGGCGATGAAGAACTAGTTGTAAAGGGTTACAGTGATGTAAGCTTCCAAACCGATAGAGATGATTCCAGATCATAGTCAGGGTATGTAGTTTACTTGAATGGTGGCGCTGTGAGGTGGAAGAGTTCGAAGCAGGACACAGTCGTATATTCTATAACAGAAGTCGAGTATATTGCTACGTCTGATGCAACAAAGGAGGCTGTTTGGATCTGAAAGTTTATTACAGAGCTTGGTATGGTTCTTAGCATAGCCAATCCGATATACCTCTATTGTGGCAACAATGGGGCTATTAGACAGGCTAAAGAGCCTCACTCTCATCAGCAGTCAAAACACATACTACGGTGTATCTATCTCATTCGAGAGATTATCAATAGAGGAGATGTGAGGATATGCAGAGTACCGACGGATGCTAACATCGCGGATCCTTTGACCAAGCTTTGGCACAAAGAAAGTATGACGGTCACACTAAGTCACTGGGTATTCGATATTTTAATGATTGACACTAATGCTAGTGGGAGATTGTTAGCGTTAGCCCTAGAGTCAATTATGAGATGATTGTCTAAGAAACATTTTGTATCATATTCTATTTAGTAAAAGAAAGTTTGATTATTATATTTATATCATGATTATGACCAATGAATAAGTATAATAATGTCCTTGGGTAGTAGGTTCTGATTTATATTATATCAATTAGTTGAAGTGATAGTGAGATGATATAGAGAACACTACTCTTAACTATTCCTGTCAGGTATTAATATTCAAGGACAATATTAATCCGTTGAAATTAGCATGTAGGTCAATTGATGACTTGATCTCACAAGTCATGGATATGAGATATCATGTTAACACATGGGTATAAATTAGAGAATGTGTACTGAATTGACCTGCTATGAGAAAGTTTAATGGATCATTATATGAGTGTCATAAACTTTCTCATGTGACTATTAGTATGAATAGTCTTTATGTCAGTAGGAGCCCTAGAGCCAATTATGTGATGATTGACTAGGGACTTTTTGTATCATATTCTATCATTAATAAAGGCATGTTTGATTATTATACTTACTTTATTATTTGTGTCAAATAACTAAGTATAATAATGTCCTTGGGTAGTAGGTTCTTATCTACATCATATCGATTGGTTGAATCACTACAAGAAAAAAGTTAAACAACAACGCTTTTTCCGCGTTGTCGTTAATGCTTAAAAAGCGATGTTGATGAAGCCGTTGTAGAAAGTATATCTACGACAACGCTTTTTCCGCGTTGTGGTTTGGAGCAAAGACAACGCTTTTTTCGCGTTGTCTATTGGTTTTTAAAAAGCGTTGTTATTGACGCTGTTGTTAAAAGTCGGGTATCAAAGACAACGCGGAAAAAGCGTTGTGGTTTGGCACAAAGACAACGCAAAAATCGTGTTGTGTATTGTTACTTAAAAAACGTTGTCTTTTTAATAGGCAGTGTTTTTCACAATTTATAATATTCACAATTTATAAATATTTTTATTCACAATTGATAATATTCACAATTTACAATATTCACAATTTACAAGCATTTTTATTCACAATTGATAATATTCACAATTTACACTGATAATAGTTTACAAAATTCACTTATAATACAGTGCATTATTTACAAAAGTGTTTGTATTCCATATTAAATACAAAAAATATCTCAATTCACAAGTTCTATAAAACTTCATCATTCACAAGTTGTTCTTTGGGGCTGCTTGTTAACTCGATCTGCTTTAACACTGCATAAAAATAATAAATTGGGATAAGAGATTATATACATACAAATAAGACTGCTTCCATATGTGACAACTAAAAAGAATATAAAGCATACCTAGATGAACTATTAGAGATTATGATAAACAGAATCAATGTAACACTGACCTTTTGTTAACTGAAAAATATGCAGAGCACAACGCTCAACGGCAAGTCTTACTGGGCCACTCCCATTCTTTAACTGAAAAGATCTATGTCTAATGAACTAGGTTGCAGATTCAGTCATATCCATAAGTACTTGTAGCAGATCCTGGAACTCATTATCTTCCATGTATTGAGAATAAATAAGATTGTACATCAGTGCCTCAATGCAAAATAAAACAAAAGTATACAAAAAATCTCATAAAGCATCTTAAAGAAACTAAAACGAAGCAGAAGCATTTGTAGCAAGTTGTTGTAAGTAGTTCTCTAATAGTAGATTCATCTATCATTTCACAGCTAGACCAAATATGGTAATCAACTTCAGACCACTGTCTTGCAATAGACACAAATCCCAAAAATTAATCACATAAAAGATGTTGTACCTGAGACATGATTCCCATGACTTTTGTTGCAGAAACTCGCACCTCATCATCATCAAATTGCAACATGGCTCTCAGTAAAGTAGCAAGTTACTTAAATAAGATTATAGATTATGCTATGTAAACATGGTACTGTTAGAATGTAGATTGAAACTATTCATACTAAATAGTAGCAATTTCTTAAGGGAACTTAACATCAGTTATATATCATGCAGAATGAAGCAAGTACCAACAAAATTTTGGTCCTTAAGTCATATAACTCTCATAAAGCATAGAAAAATAGTATGTCATGAGATTTGATATTGAATGGCAAACCAAAAACGAAGCAAAATGCTCAGATGTCATCACTGCGTTGAAACCAACTATAGGCACCAATATAATGTAAGCTACTTTTAAAAAAACATCATTCCATGAACTTAAATCTAAATAGAATAATGATCTTGTATGATTCCAAACCTATTCAGAAATATGATCTTGAATGCACTCCGTCAACTCGGCCCGAACCTCATCAATTTGATCACGAGAGTAACCTGTTTTTGTGAACTGTGAACACAGACAAATTAAATTGGCGAGTGGTTAATGGGAAAAACAATCAACACTGATCACTTTGCAATTCTAAATAGTTAATGTCAAAGAATTTGAGATAAGCTTAATATAGTTACTATTGATCTCAGTGAATCTCTCTCGATAGTCTCAACTTCTTCAATAATTTGTTTCATGTATCTCATCACAAAAAAACCGCATTGTTTCGCATCCGGTTGTTGAGGAGCCTATATATGGTAATTATTGTCAAATAGTTAACGAAAATTATACACATTCCAATATATGTTAAACAAAAGTATACATACCTTAACTACTTCCCACTTAGCATTTTTTCTCCCTTTCCTTCCCTTGGTAGAATTAAACAAGCGTAATGCCCTTCATACATTATGAATATTTGTTATATAAAATTTATATTAAAATATAAATTTACTGACAGAAATCTGAACTCACATTTCCATTACGTATTTACAATCATCATCTCGAATGCAGGAACTAAGGGAATCCAACACATAAATAGTATCCTTGTAAGGTTCAATTACACTGAGAATCCAATGGAAACTAGGCAAAGACATATGGTTAGATCATAAAATTTAATAAATTAGCGAATGGAAGCATTTTAAAGTGAAGTTTTATTTTGCACTTACCCGACATTACATGGCACCAAAACAATTTCATCTGATGATGCACCGGTTAGCCTATCAGCTAAAAGAGTTGCCCTTTGGTTCAGCGTTTCAAGCTTAGCTGTTTTGTCTTGTGCCATTTTTGCTAGAAATGAGATTTTGTGGGGATTCATAAATCTGAATTTCTTTGTAGTGTTATCTTTCAGCTTCTTTTTATACAGACACCTATCAATGCAAAGAAAATAAAATTAAGATACGAAACAATAATGTAAAGCAAACATAAGGATCACTCATAATGTTTCATTAATGAATATAAAACATCATCTGTGAAGAAAATGTTTCTGAAATTGCTTAAATAATTTCACTTACCATATGTAGGCAATGATCAAATTTACTGAAATTGGCTCCAAATGATACAAAGAATTTATATCCTCAAGGTCCAGAAAAAGTTTACAATCTTCATCAAAAACTTCATTATCTAAACGCAGTGATATACACCTTCCTCCATCTAGAGCATGCTTACTGTAACAATATAACATATGTAATGATCTTGGGACACTTGTTGACAAACTAGGTTTCTTTTGTGGTTGTTCAAACTTCTTCCTTCCAGGCTTCTAATAATATCAAATGTAAACAAGTTAGATAGCTAGGTTGAATAATAATACAGTCACAATTTAACTTGAACTATAATAACTTATATACCTTCTCTTGCTTCACAATCTGCTGTTCAGGCCAAGCCATAACAGATCCTATGGCATCACCAATGACTTCACATTCACTTGGAATTGGATATGGCAAACGAGCTGATTTATCCACTGCTTGATCAATGGAGACTCGAATGCAATTAATGGGAAATGGAACACCATGAAGCATTTTATCTTGTCCATTGAAACCAACAATTGTACCATATGCAGCAATATTTGTGGCAGATTCCAATGTCAGCGCAACTGATTGACCCTAAAATATAAAAAGGCATTTCGATTATTTTCAGTTTATAACGCTATACTAAAAATGAATATAACTATAACTTTGCTTTTATTATACCTCTAACACATCATCTTTACGGATAATCTGTACGACGGTATAGTTGCTTTTATTATACTAAAAATGACCCTCAATGTATGCTTAGTTGCTTTAAATATGGATTCGACGGTATAATAGTCCCTTATGTATTACTAGGTTGATTCCATCTCCACGTAGAAGATGATAGTAGAGGATGATAATTCTTAATATATCAACTAAAAGGTCTTTTAATAGAAGCTATGCTTCAATATCTAACATTAAATTCAGAAAATTTTGGTATATATCAGATCTAAAATAGATACATTTCTATTAATGAAAGACTCCATCTATGTACAGTTATTACACAAAATACAAAGCCCTTCTAATTGAGATAGCCAACTCCCAAATCCACTGACCTCAGTATTTTACATGATAAAAAAAATTCACTTTTAGTCACTCTGAAAAGAAAAAGGATGATTGTTTTCTTTTATAAGCAAAGTTGGAATTCATACTATGGATTAGGTTCGCTCTTGATAGAATTGTCAAAGCCCTTCATGTAATGTGTGCGCTTCCAGTTTCAACTGTAAATCTATATGACAATATCTCCTATATTAAGTTGATGCAAGTTAAAAGCTAGTTCCACCTTCATAGAATACTGACAAAATGGTTTCTTGATTTTAGATATGGGTGATCTAGGCACACACAACCTACAGCAATTATGTAACCCAATATAGGCTAACAATTTTTAAAAAAATTAAAACAATGGGTAGATTCTTTGTTCTCCAAGTTCACTATGAATTCATCAAAGTTGTAATTCTTTACTAAAATGTAAATGTAATAAAAAAAAGATGTCATCCTTCAAAATTTCAATCCGCTGTCTTTTTGTTTTACATGATCATTTTGTTTTGTGATTAGTAATCTTCATGAGGTAAATACAATCAAAGTTATCTTCTTGTTGCATTTTGTAGTTTATTCTTGTGATCATCTTATTTCTTTTATTTCATTCGTAGATTCTTAGAACACCTGATCTAGTACACCTAATAGCATACTGTTGTACTTCCAGGTTTGGGTTGCAACAGACACTGGGAATCTGGAAGTAGCATACATTCCATTTCAGAAACCCTTAAGGATTTCGGAAACCCTAAACTGGAAAATGCCTAGGGTTTTAGAATCTATCGATCTTACTCCCAAAGCGGTAAGAGAGAAGTGTGATTCGAGGAGGATGTACCTTGGTGTAGTAATTTGCAACCCCCTTCTCCCCGAGCGTCACCAGCAGAAGCTTGAAATCTGACCGCCACAGAGTCAGAACGTCGGCGACTGAGAGAGAGAGAGATGGAGAGGGTAGTGGCGAGCATCGTGATGCTGCCGCTGGGGTTCAGTTTCCACTCGACGGACGAAGAGCTCGTGGAGGATACTTCTTGGTGGTGAGCTAGGAGAAGATGTATGTTCACCAGATCGTACACAATGTCGATTTCGTGGAGAGGAGAGGACGAGGGAGGTGGCAATGAGGGAGGTGGAGGGAGATATTTCGCAGAGAAAAGAAGCGCGGAGAGATTTTTCGCGAGCCGCCGAGGGTTGGCAATGAGCGAGGTGGAGGGAGGGGATGTGTTTTTTATTTTAGCGGGAAATACGACAACGCTTTTAAAAAACGCTTTTGTAATAGCGTTGTCTTTCATCCGAAACCACAACACTAAGCACATCGCATCATTATAAAACGTTGTCGTTATTAAAAAGTAAAACACATAGACAACGCTTTTCACTAAAAACGTTGTAAAACAAAAAAAGACAATATTTTTTTTAAAAACGTTGTCGATTGGGCGTTGTTGATTGCAAAAATTCTTGTAGTGAATCGATAGTGAGATAATGTAGAGAACACTACACTAAATTATTCTTAGTCAAGCGTTAATATTCAAGGACAATATTAATGCATGGAGACTAGCATGTAG
>JAGFNQ010000435.1:224362-417227 GCA_024364735.1 Boesenbergia rotunda | reverse complement strand
CAAGTTATCCCCGAACCTTGTAAATCCTCTTGTTGGCGGTCTTGTGTTTGTTCTTAGCTTAGTGTTTAGTTTTCTGCAACTCTGTTTTTCTTTTGCTTTCGCTATGCTACTTGTTGGGACCGGGTGCATGTTGACATGGATACGGGTTCGTAATTTTAAAATTTAATTACGTGGAGCGGAAGGTTTAGCATAAATAATTTCTCAAATTATTTTAACCACGTATCTAGCATGCAACCTTATGTTGTGGAGACATGATCATACATTTAAAATTTTGTAGAAAGTAAACTAATTTATTTAATACCTCGCGTAACTCGTAGAAAGGGACGAGATCCAACCGTACGTCCCTTGGAAGCTCGCCTCTATTCGCGTCCACGCCGGTTTTCTTCGGGATGACTTCGCAAAGCCACGAGTTTCGTGCCGACAAGAACTACTAGATTCTCCAAAGGCACGACAAGAATACCAAGAGAGAGATGAAAAACTAACCACCAAACGAAGAACGGAATCAAGATTCCGGGAGGAAGGAAGGAGTCGCGCCCGCTTCTTCTTCTTCTTCGGCTTCTTCTTGGTGGTGGAAGCTCACGGCAAAGGGGGAGGGCTCTAGGGCCGGCGGCACTAGAAGAGGGAGAGGGAGAGAAGGAGAGGGAGAGAGGCTAGGCAAGAATCCTTGATCTCTTGGATTAATTTCCAAGCCTTGCCTTGGTACCTTTATATAGTAGCCTCTTAATCGCCAAGTCTCCTTTTAACGGAATAAATTTTTCATAAGAAATTTATCTTATAAATTTTTCTATGAATTATTCCGTTATGCCAAGTTTTTATTATAACTTTATTTATAATAAAAACAATCATGTCTCCCCTTTTATTATGGAAAGAAATTTCTTTATATAAATTTCTTTATATAAATTTCTTTATCATGGTAAATCAATCCATTATTGATTTTATAAAATAAAATAAACCAATCCAAGGTTTATTTTAATTTCATGAAAATAAATCTCTTTATATAAATTTCTTTATATAAATTTCTTTATCCATAATTTCATAAAACAAACCACGCGCGGTTTATTTTATAATTTGAACCAAACAATTTGGTTCTCCCTTTTTTATTGTGGCCGGCCAAACAAAGAGGGCGGGGACCCTCTTTGGCCGGCCAAACCAAGCCATGACCTCACGAATTAAACTCATTTAATTCGTCCAATAAGTCTTCAAAAGACTTAGCCATTTTATGCTTCCGATGCGTCTCTGAAAAATTCAGATTCGACTTATCTCTCTTGATCGGAAAATCCAATTTTCAACTCGTTTTAAATCCCTCGGATCACTCGTAGTGCGTGTGACTAAATAGGCTTTCGATTTATGTTGGCCGTCTATAATTAACCAATTATAGAACGATCATGAGTGGCACCTAGTAGTACATCATGATCCCCAATTAATCGAAAGATCAACGGTTGACCTCAGAAATAATTCTGAAACCCTTCAGCAGCTATAATGAATCGTGCCCCATTCCCTTCACCATCTTATACCCACTTGGTTCAGGACACGGTCTATGTGTGTCAGTCCCCACTAGGCTGACTACGTCACACCTAGCCCAAGTAATGTCTTTCTCGTCCAACGGATTCTAATTACTCTCATGTTTCTTAGAGATTCATACTCGGAACATGTTATGCTCTGGCCAGAGGCTTCGAGTAACAATCCGACGATAGGCCTTGGGTATACATCTCCTCGCAAGGAGTGGTGAATCCTTTGTAGGCTGTTCAAACATCTTCGGGCACTTCGGCTTATACCCAACCATCCTGGGTCCACACCTCCTTGGAGATGCTTGCTTAAGATGTCAAAGTATAAGTCTTCATGACCAAGATGACTTGAACACCGCAAGTCAAAGGAACATCGCACTTAAGCTACAGTAAGAACTTCATTGACATATCTATATGTAGATTACCATATGAAGTCTTACAGCTAGTCACTCCAATGAACTAGTTCCCTTAACTAGCATTCATGTTTATCTCCGGACATCCCAATGTCACCAGCCAGTGAGAATCAGCTGATTAGAGAATAACCCATGCTAGTCTCAACAGAATTGATAGTGTCCGTATTTATCAATTCATCGACTAGGGACAATTTCAATACTTCACAATTGCACATGTAGAGATAATCACTAGTTGTGAATTCATCATAAATTCTCTCATGCTGTGAATTGTATTGCGGACATTCAGTAAATGAGTTTAAGATCTCAATCAAATACACGAACATGTATACTCAAATAGTGAATATTCATTTATTAAAGTAAATGATTACAATCATAAGGCGATTGCCTTAGGACACTTCTCTCATATTACTAACAAACTCCCACTTGGCCTAATACCAATCGCTACGGTATCCAATACCACAGGCTCTAACATGACCCTCAAACTTGCTTTGAGGCAAAGCCTTAGTTAAAGGATCCGCTAAATTCCATTCAGTGGGAATTTTCTCAATTTGTATATCATTCCTACTTATAATCTCTCTGATCAGATGATAGCGGCGAAGCACGTGTTTGGATCGCTGATGAGACCTTGGTTCCTTTGCTTGTGCAATAGCTCCATTGTTGTCGCAGTAAACCGGTATTGCTTCATCAATGGTTGGAACCACACCAAGTTCCGAGACAAACTTCTGATCCAGACTGCTTCTTTTGCTGCTTCCGAAGCCGCAATATATTCCGCTTCCGTGGTAGAATCCGCTACAGTGTCTTGCTTGGAACTCTTCCAACTTATTGCGCCTCCATTCAAAGTAAATACGTATCCAGACTGAGATTTGGAGTCATCCTTATCTGTCTGGAAACTGGCATCTGTATACCCACGTATTACCATATCTCCTTCTCCATATATTAGGAACACATCTTTAGTTCTTCTTAAGTACTTAAGGATTGTCTTGACAGCCGCCCAATGATCCATTCCTGGATCAGACTGGTATCTGCTCATGACACTCAGAGCATATGATACATCGGGCCTAGTACATAACATAGTATACATGATAGATCCTATCGCGGATGCATAAGGAATCTTATTCATGCAAATCCTCTCGTCTTCTGTGCGCGGACACATAGATTTTGAAAGGTTGATCCCATGCCTGATGGGAAGGTAACCTTTCTTGGATTCCGACATGCTAAACCTTTTTAGCACTCGGTCTATATATGTAGACTGCGAAAGACCAAGCAACCGTTTTGATCTATCTCTATAGATTCTAATCCCAAGGATATAGGTTGCTTCTCCCAGGTCTTTCATGGAGAAAGTTTTGGACAACCAAATTTTAACCGACTGTAAGACTGATATATCATTTCCTATAAGCAATATGTCATCGACATATAGTACTAGGAATACGACTGCACTCCCACTAACCTTCTTGTACACACAAGGTTCGTCAGGATTTTGTGAGAAATCAAACTCTTTGATTGTCTCATCAAAACGGATGTTCCAGCTCCTGGATGCTTGCTTCAGTCCATATATGGATCGTCGAAGCTTGCATATTTTGGTTTTATCAACCGATGTGAAACCTTCAGGTTGTATCATGTATACATCCTCAAGCAGGTTTCCATTAAGGAAAGTTGTTTTCACATCCATTTGTCATATCTCATAATCATAATGAGCTGCTATGGCCAGGAGCATCCGAATGGATTTAAGCATAGCTACTGGCGAATAGGTTTCGTCATAATCAATTCCTTGTTTCTGACGATATCCTTTTGCCACTAATCTAGCCTTAAAGGTAACAACATTACCTTCCATGTCGGTTTTCTTCTTGAAAACCCACTTGCACCCTATGGGCTTAATCCCTTCAGGTGGGTTAACCAAGTCCCATACTTGATTTTCGTACATGGAATCCATTTCCGACTTCATGGCTTCAAGCCATTTGTCCCTTTCTGAACTTTTCAGAACATCTTCATAACTGATAGGTTCGTCATCGCTTATGAGTAACACGTCGTTCGATTCACTTATGAGAAATCTGTATCTCTCTGGAATATTGCGTGTCCTATCAGACCTACGAAGAGGTGGTGGTGTTTTAGGTTCAACTGATAGCTCATCATTATGAGTTATTGGTTGTGGGTCTAGACTAGGTGTCTCTGTAATGTCTATTGGAGTTTCTTGAACTTCATCAAGTTCAATGTCACTCCCACTGTTTTCTTGTAAAAGAAATTCCTTTTCCAGAAATACAGCATGCCTTGAAACAAATACCTTTTGTTCCAAGGGATGATAGAATTGGTAACCCTTCGTTTCCTTAGGGTATCCAATAAATAGACATTTATCAGACTTAGCATCCAATTTGTCTAATATAGTCTGCTTCACATAAGCAGGACAACCCCATATCTTAAGGTGAGTTAAGTGAGGTTTCTTACTATTCCACGTCTCATATGGAGTAGTAGAGACTACCTTGGTCGGGACTCTGTTTAGCAAGTAAACAGTTGTCTTAAGTGCATAGCCCCAAAAGGATTTTGGAAGAGTTGCATGATTCATCATGGATCTAACCATGTCCATCAAGGTTCGGTTACGCCTCTCAGATACACCATTATGCTGTGGTGTATATGGCGGAGTCCATTGAGACAATATCCCATTGTCCCTAAGATAATCTTGAAACTCTTGACTTAAGTATTCACCACCCCGATCGGATCGAAGTATCTTAATACTTTTGCCAAGCTGTTTCTCTACTTCATTTCTGAACTCTTTGAATTTCTCAAAAGCTTCAGATTTGTGTTTCATCAAGAACACATACCCGAATCGTGAGTGATCATCGATAAAGGTAATGAAGTAGCTATAGCCTCCTTGTGCAAGAGTTGACATTGGTCCACATACATCAGTATGTATTAGACCAAGCAATTCTCCCACTGGATTACCTTTTCCGGAAAAGGGTAATTTGGCATCTTGCCTTTTAAGCATGATTCGCATGTATCAAATGAACCGGGTTCAAATGATTCCAGAATTCCACATCGGTGTAATTTGGTCATGCGTTTCTTACTTACATGGCCAAGACGACAATGCACGTATAGGAGTCTATTCGATTATCTATTCGAGCACGTTTGTTGCTAACTTCGATATTGAAAACGTCACCGGATAAATCTAACGTGTAGATACCATTGCACAAAGTTCCGGTCCCATAAAGAACACCATTTAAAGTTATGTAACAACAATTGTTACTAAAAGTTAAATGATAACCCTTTTCATTCAAACATGAAATAGATACAATGTTCTTTATTAACGAAGGAACAAAATAACAATTATCCAATTCTAAGACACGTCCAGTAGGGAGCTTTAGCAAATATGTTCCGATGGCAACAGCAGCAATCTTTGCTCCATTTCCAACTCGCAAATTCGCTTCTCCCTTGACGAGTCTTCTTCTATTCCTTAGCCCCTGTATGTCATTACATATATGTGAGCTACACCCAGTATCAAGTACCCAGGTGGTTGAGGAAATAGAGTGACATTCAATAACGAAGATACCTGAAGAGGATGGGGCATCGGATGCCTTCTTCTTCAAGGACTCAAGATAAACCTTGCAGTTTCTTCGCCAGTGACCCTCCTTGCCACAGTGATGGCAAGTGCCTTTTGGTGTCTTTTCAGTCTTTTTGGCCTTTTTCTTCTTTCCCTTATTCTGTTCTTTGGCCTTCCTCTTAGAACCTTTCTTTGAGGAACCAACTAACAGTACCGTCTTTGATCCTGCTTCACAGAAGGCTCTACAGTCTTCAGCAGGTTGAGCAACTCAGGAATGGTAGTCTCCAGCTTGTTCATCCGATAGTTCATCACAAATTGTGAATAACTTTTGGGCAAACAATGCAGAATTAAGTCAATACTTAATTCATGATCCATTGCAAAATCGAGTGTGCCAGTCGCTCAATGTACCCCAACATCTTCAACACAAACTGTGAGACAGAAGTGCCTTCCTGCATTTTAGAGGTGAAGAGGAGTCTGGAGACCTCGAACCTTTCGGATCTCGCCTGCTCGTCAAATAACTCATGAAGATGGAAGATGATGGTATAAGCATCCATATGCTCATGCTGCTTTTGCAGCTCAGGTACCATAGCGGCTAGCATGATGCAACTCGCAAGTTCAGAATCGGTCACATGTTTCTGATAGGCCACTAACTGGTCTGGAGTTGCATTTTCTGGAGGACGGTTGGGAAGTTGATCTTCAAGGACATAAGCAAGCTTCTCTGCCTTGAGGACTATCCTCAGGTTTCGAAGCCAGTCCATGAAGTTTGGCCAGTCAGTTTATTGGTGTCCAAAATGGAACGCAAATTCAGAGAAGACATGATCGAGTGATTATCCTAGAAATACAAATTGAGCTTATGTGAGAAGAATGATAAAGAATGCATCAACATACATTAATTAAATCCTATTTATTTTTCAATTGAATAACCCTTTTTATCAATTCGGGAGATCGTAGGAACACTCCAAATAGGTTGATATCCAACCATAGATAAGAACAACCATGGCTGTGGCCATCAAGTTATTCTTAGCTATGAAGGTAGGTAATTATACCGATTACATATCACATATATGTAACTATCACTTTATGCTATCAACTAATTGAATGTTTGCATAAATCATTGGGTTGTTAACTCATTAACAAGTATGCAACATTATACATAGCACCCAACTGCACCTCTCTTTACATCGACCTTGGCTGTGGCACAACAAATCGATGCTCCAAGCTTAAGGCTGACCCATTAATCAAGAAATAGTTTTAATATGGTTGGAGCTCATTCAACCGTTTAGTCAGGCTTGGATGTGTCCAACAACCAAAACTAAGGATTGACCTCTGACTCCAACTATATTAATCATAAACTAATTCCATGGTTTGAACATGTTGAGGTTCAAGCCGGGCATGGATGTGTCCATCAACCCAAACGAGAAACAAAACTCCGGTTCTAACCATATTAATGGAAGGTGTTAGCCTTAATATTTTGTAAGGGGTTTTGGGTCTCATCCTTTCTTTTCTAAGCACATTCATGACATATAATTATGTCATATACTAACGATTTCCTTAATAAAGTATGTATGTGACTTAATTTATCAAGTCTCATTAATTGAATTAGGAACCGGATTTCCTAATTCTAATTTCATACTTTATTCAAGGAATTGTTTTGGGAAACAATTTCCTAAATTGTCATAATCAATTTCGGAAATAATATGTTTAAGACTTTGATTTCTCTAAATCAAATCTTATTAAATTAAGAGACAGATTCCCTTAATTCAACCACATATTATTTTCATGAAAATCTTATTTAAGAAAACTCTATAGGAAACCATTTTCCTAATTAATTTTGGAGACAACAATATGTAAGAGCATCACCTCTTAAATCAAATAAGGAAATTATCGTTTGAGAATCACCTCAAAATTTCCAAGATTTGATTACATATTTTATTTATGGATTTATTAATTTCAACAAATTATTATCTTTGGGTGGCTCCCCAAGGCTCAAATACCCAAAAAAAAAGGAATTTGTTGTAAATCTAATTTGGTCCGCTCCCCGAGGCGTAACCAAATTAAACATGACAATTTTATTCAAAATAGAAAATTAAATTACAATAACTAACTTTAAATTGGACGGCTCCCCGAGGCTCAATCCAAAATAAAAAATTTTGTTAATAATTTAAAACCAATTCAAACTAAATTGTCAATTAATAATCCATAAATTTGTCTAGACTTTCTTGAATGAAAGTGCCCAAAATTGCGAGATTTCATAATAGGTTTTCAGAATAATTGTAAGTTTCTGGTACAAAGAAAACATACATATTTCCAAAATTAGAAAATTTCCAAAATAGGAAATTTCCAAAATTGGAAAGTTTCCAAAAATGGGAAGTCTTCACAATTATCATAAAATTTCAGAAACTAGGATATTTCAAAAGTTTGTGAAATTTCATGAGGATTTCCAAACTTTGAAATTCCTAAATCTAAAATTTATCATAATTGGAAAGTTTCCATAATTGGAAAATTTTCCAAAATTGAGATCATGACAAAGTTTTTCGCAAAACAATTATATGATTATGTCGAACACTAACCGGCTCTGATACAACTGTTGGGACCGGGTGCATGTTGACATGGATACGGGTTCGTAATTTTAAAATTTAATTACGTGCAGCGGAAGGTTTAGCATAAATAATTTCTCAAATTATTTTAACCACGTATCTAGCATGCAACCTTATGTTGTGGAGATATGATCATACATTTAAAATTTTTGCAGAAAGTAAACTAATTTACTTAATACCTCGCGTAACTCGTAGAAAGGGACGAGATCCAACCGTAGCATCCCTTGGAAGCTCCGCCTCTATTCGCGTCCACGCCGGGTTTTCTTCGGGATGACTTCGCAAAGCCACGAGTTTCGTGCCGACAAGAACTACTAGATTCTCCAAAGGCACGACAAGAATACCAAGAGAGAGATGAAAAACTAACCACCAAACGAAGAACGGAATCAAGATTCTGGGAGGAAGGAAGGAGTCACGCCCGCTTCTTCTTCTTCTTCGGCTTCTTGTTGGTGGTGGAAGCTCACGGCAAAGGGGGAGGGCTCTAGGGCCGGCGGCACTAGAAGAGGGAGAGGGAGAGAAGGAGAGGGAGAGAGGCTAGGCAAGAATCCTTGATCTCTTGGATTGATTTCCAAGCCTTGCCTTGGTACCTTTATATAGTAGCCTCTTAATCGTCAAGTCTCCTTTTAACGGAATAAATTTTTCATAAGAAATTTATCTTATAAATTTTTCTATGAATTATTCCGTTATGCCAAATTTTTATTATAACTTTATTTATAATAAAAACAATCATGTCTCCCCTTTTATTATGTAAAGAAATTTCTTTATATAAATTTCTTTATCATGGTAAATCAATCCATTATTGATTTTATAAAATAAAATAAATCAATCCAAGGTTTATTTTAATTTCCATGAAAATAAATCTCTTTATATAAATTTCTTTATCCATAATTTCATAAAACAAACCACGCGCGATTTATTTTATAATTTGAACCAAACAATTTGGTTCTCCCCTTTTTATTGTGGCCGGCCAAACAAAGAGGACAGGGACCCTCTTTGGCCGGCCAAACCAAGCCATGACCTCACGAATTAAACTCATTTAATTCGTCCAATAAGTCTTCAAAAGACTTAGCCATTTTATGCTTCCGATGTGTCTCTGAAAAATTCAGATTCGACTTACTCTCTTGATCGGAAAATCCAATTTTCAACTCGTTTTAAATCCCTCGGATCACTCGTAGTGCGTGTGACTAAATAGGCTTTCGATTTATGTTGGTCGTCTATAATTAACCAATTATATAACGATCATGAGTGGCACCTAGTAGTACATCATGATCCCCAATTAATCGAAAGATCAACGGTTGACCTCAGAAATAATTCTGAAACCCTTCAGCAGCTATAATGAGTCGTGCCCCATTCCCTTCACCATCTTATACCCACTTGGTTCAGGACACGGTCTATGTGTGTCAGTCCCCACTAGGCTGACTACGTCACACCTAGCCCAAGCAATGTCTTTCTCGTCCAACGGATTCTAATTACTCTCATGTTTCTTAGAGATTCATACTCGAAACATGTTATGCTCTGGCCAGAGGCTTCGAGTAACAATCCGACGATAGGCCTTGGATATACATCTCCTCGCAAGGAGTGGTGAATCCTTTGTAGGCTGTTCAAACATCTTCGGGCACTTCGGCTTATACCCAACCATCCTGGGTCCACACCTCCTTGGAGATGCTTGCTTAAGATGTCAAAGTATAAGTCTTCATGACCAAGATGACTAGAACACCGCAAGTCAAAGGAACATCGCACTTAAGCTGCAGTAAGAACTTCATTGACATATCTATATGTAGATTACCATATGAAGTCTTACAGCTAGTCACTCCAATGAACTAGTTCCCTTAACTAGCATTCATGTTTATCTCCGGACATCCCAATGTCACCAGCCAGTGAAAATCAGCTGATTAGAGAATAACCCATGCTAGTCTCAACAGAATTGATAGTGTCCGTATTTATCAATTCATCGACTAGGGACAATTTCAATACTTCACAATTGCACATATAGAGATAATCACTAGTTGTGAATTCATCATAAATTCTCTCATGCTGTGAATTGTATTGTGGACATTCAGTAAATGAGTTTAAGATCTCAATCAAATACACGAACATGTATACTTAAATAGTGAATTATTCATTTATTAAAGTAAATGATTACAATCATAAGGCGATTGCCTTAGGTCACTTCTCTCATATTACTAACACTACTAACCCTTGAGGTGCAGAAAACTCGAAAAGTGCTAAAGTTCAAGTGTCTGGCTACATTCACCCCCCCCCTCTCTCGCCATCCAAGTTCCAACAAGGAGTCCCTCTGATCGGTCCGGTGACCGATCAGTAGCTGGCAGCTTTAATTCAAAAACGATGTCAGAGTTCTGATTGCGTTCTGTTTCTCTTCTGATCACCACTGATATGTTTTGATGTTTTGATCTTCTGTTGATTTGCTGTTCTAATGAGCTGCTAAGTGTGCAGATGAATCAGGTTTACATAAGGAGAGTCAAATAGAGGCTTTTGCTACATCAGGTTTGGCAGGGATCCATCTCAGGTTGCAACGGATGCTGGCGCTGCTGAAGCTACTTACTGGGGCTCGTCTGAGGGAAGCTCAGGAAGTCCAGGAGAGCTCAGTGGTAGGTGGGCAGTTGCAGTTGAGCAGCTGGGAGATGCAGAGAGGTGGTTGTGACCTAGCGATCAGTGGGAGAGGCTTAAGGGCTTGGTAGCGATAAAGCCTCAAGAGAACACTTGATCACTTCACTGGTTCTTGCGACAAGCTGCTTCTCCATCTGTTGTGCATCACTCTGAAGCAGCTGAAGCTTTGAGCGACATTGCATACTTGAGCGCTTGGAAGAAGAAATAAGGAGCTTGGCGAGTCCATCAACAAGAAGACTCGAAGAGGGAGTTCTTGCGTGAGATCTGTGCTGAGTGGAGCTCGGTGAGGAGTTCGCTTGTGTTCTTTCTGTCCTAAGTGCTCTGTAAGCTTCCTTTGTGGTTCTTGTGCTTATTTCCATTATTCTGTTGAACCCGCTGTGGAGAGGTTACTCCACTGAGAAGGATGTTACATTAGATATCCAGATTTCCAAGGCTTGATCTGTCGACGATCAAGGGATCGCCCACCTCACGGGCACGCCAAGGAGTAGGGGTTGTTGGTGCAGGAAGCACCATATCGAACCTTGTTTTGATATTGGCAAAGGGTTCAAAGTTAAGTATTATTGGTGTTCTAACAATGTTACTCAAGTGTGCAGGAAAAGTCCTAGCGAAGGGCTGCTAGGCACCTGGCGAAGGGCTGCCAGGAAACAAAGTCCTAGCGAAGGATTGCTAGGCACCTGGCAAAGGGCTGCCAGGAAACAAAGTCCTAGCGAAGGACTGCTAGGCACTGGTGAAGGAATGCCAGGGTACAAAGCCCTAGTGAAGGACAGCTAGGCACCTGGCGAAGGAATGCCAGGGTACTGAAGTCCTGGCGATGGAATGCTAGGCACCAGGCGAAGGACAGCTTGGGACTGAAGACCTGGCGAAGGAATGCTAGGCACCGGGCGAAGGACAGCTCGGTATCCAAGACCTGGCAAAGGACCGCCAGGCAAAAGTCCAACCAGAGGAGCGGTTGGCATTAGGTACATTCTCCCGAGAGGAGTAGGTGAGGACGCGTTCCCCGTCGAGGGAACAGTAGGCGTCGGTTCGACCTAGGGCTCCATTTTGGAGACCCAAAGTCAGAACCAAGACAGCTAAGGCTGTATAAACTAACATCTTATTGTTTTATGGTGTTTTGGACTAACCCTGATGCAGGACCGAAGGAACGAGTGTCTGCAGCTCAGAGAGCCTCAAAGGAGTGAGGCAGCAGCTGACTAGGGTGCCCGGAGTGTCCCGGCGCCCCCAAGGTGAACACAAAACACATAAAACAAAGGCAGGCTTCGACAGCTCATCTCCCGGGCGCCCCCAGCGTCCCGGGCGCCCCCTGTGCATGCCATCGAACCAGAAGCCAGCGAAGCCAAGGGATAAGCTCTGACCCGGTCAACCCGGGCGCCCCCAGCATCCCGGGCGCCCCCAGCGTCCCGGGCACCCCGGTCAAGATCTAATCCCGAGTTTGAAGGGATCAGACGCTGACCGAGCTAAAGGTGGATCGGCCGACACGTGGGGGGCGCCCCCACCGTTCCGGGCGCCCCCAGGCGCTATAAAAGGACCCTCGAACCAAGGCTTCAGGACAACGAATTCTTTCAACGCTTCTACGCTCTTCGGCTTCCGCGCTCTGCTCCGACAACCTCCCGACTCAAGATACAAGCGCCGACGACATCCTATTGCTCCGAAAAAGTATTCTACATCGGACGTCGGTAAAAAGAAGAGCTCAATTTCAGTACTGTACTTGAATTGTAATTCCATTTCTGTAACTGTTTTTTACGCGATTATAGTATTGCCAGCAGTAAACGGTCAGCGACCGTGGGCCTTGGAGTAGGAGTCGACCTAGGCTCCGAACCAAGTAAAAATATCTGTGTTTGCGTGTTTTTGTTTTTAATCTTCCGCTACGCATTCTCTTTTCAAATCCGAACGCTTTCCGATTTTCACCCCCCCCCTCTATCGGTTCTCTCGATCCAACAAGTGGTATCAGAGCGGGAAAGTTCAAATTTGGTGCAACCACCAATTTGAAAAAAAATTTCAGATTTATTCTTATTTTTTTCGTTCGAATTTTTTCTAATATATTCTTCGTTCAAATTTCCTCTCGTTAATCGAGGTTAGTGCAACACCCCTCGATATTTTATTTTCCTTCTCCCGCACTACTAATCCAAGACCAAGTCTTGGTACATTTCTGTTATTTCTTTTGTGTGCAAGGATTATTTTTAATGGTCAATCAAGAATGGAATAGCATTCATCCACCGCTCTTCTTTGGTGAAAATTTCAACTCCTGGATGTTGGTGCAATCTTGGTTAGGTCAGTGTTGACCTAGTTTGACAAAGCTCAGGTGAGCTTGAGTCTAGCAAGCTCGGGTGAGCTTGAGGTGTATGTTTCAATGTTTGACATTGATGTTTGAATTTGATAATTATGGTTGAATGTCGTATGGTGTCAAGTGGGTCAAGGTTGACTGGAGACTTGACTAGGTGAAGTCCAGGTGGATCGGGGAGATCGCGCGCTGGCATGGGAAAAGACCTAGTGGGACTAGGCACACCTAGTGGGACTAGGTGAAGTCCAGGTGGATCGGGGAGATCGCACGCTGGCATGGAAAAAGACCTAGTGGGACTAGGCACACCTAGTGGGACTAGGTGAAGTCCAGGTGGATCGGGGAGATCGCACGCTGGCATGGGAGAAGACCTAGTGGGACTAGGTGAAGTCCAGATGGATCGGGGAGATTGCATGCTGGCAAGGTGGAAGTCTACCGTGAGACTAGACCTAACTCGAGTGTTAGGCAAACCTGGTGGGGAATCAGGTTAAGTCCTAGTTGGGAACTAGGCAGAAGAAATCTAGGTTGGTCAAAGGGGTTGACCGTGAAGTCCAGGTTGGTCAAAGGGGTTGACCGTTAAATCGAGGTTGGTCAAAGGGGTTGACCGTGAAGTCCAGGTTGGTCAAAGGGGTTGACCGTTAAATCGAGGTTGGTCAAAGGGGTTGACCGTGAACACAAGTTAGGTTGGTCTCAATCGATTGGGTGATCGATTGGGTTGTTGTCTCGCGAGAACAAGAAGGATCTTAATCAATTGGGTAATTGATTAAGAAGGATGGTAATCAATTAGGTAATTGATTAAGGAGGATCTTAATCAATTAGGTAATTGATTAAGGAGAAAGTGAATCGATTGGGTAATCGATTAAGAGAGTTTGTTGCGAGAACAGAAGGTGGCTGAATCGATTGGGTAATCGATTCAGCCTTCCCTTAATCGATTGGTCAATCGATTAAGAGCAGTCTTAATCGATTGGCTAATCGATTCAGGTTCAAAAACTAGCCGTTGAACGGCTAGTATGACGTGGTAATCGATTGGGTAATCGATTAGGGAACCCTAGGCGTCGGGTATAAGGGTTTTCACGCAGGTTTTGAGCTACAACTCTTCTCCCCTTTTTCCTTCTTCATTGGTGCCATCTCAAGGGAAGTCTTGGAGGTTTTTGCTGCTGCATTTCCAAGGTTCTAGAGGCAACCACAAGCTTGAAGATAGCAAGGAAAGCAAAGAGAGATTATTCATTGTAAATCTTGTAAGATTTCATTTTGTGTTTGCTTTGATTCTTGTTGTATCTTTGTGAAAGCTTGTAAGAGGTTTCTCCACCTCAAGAAGGAGATCTTTCATAGTGTATGAGAGAGTGAGGAGAGTGGATCCTTGGATTAGTCACCCGACCGGGGTGGATACCAAGTAAATCCTTTGTGTTAGCGTTTGCTCGAGTCTTCCGCCGCGACAAATCATCACGAAGCAAATCGGAGCTAATCACCCCCCCCTCTAGCTCGTCTACCGGTCCCAACAAGTGGTATCAGAGCAAGGTCGCTCTTCTTTGGACTCATCGCCAAGAGGGCAAGAGCTAGAGGAAGAAGAAGAAGTTGGAAGTAACCCAAATTTCAAGAAGTCATCATCAAGAGGGTTCAACCTCAAAATGGAGTTCGGCTACGACACCCGGGCACCTCCACCATTCGACAAGGCAAATTTCAATCTTTGGAAGTCAAAGATTGAAAATTACTTCATGATGGAGATAGAGCAATGGTTTGCTCTAATGGAGGGTTTTGAAGCTCCAACAAGCACCAAAGGAAAGCTCCTCAAGAAAAGCAAATGGAATGAGGAGCAAATCAAGAGATGCGAGGCCAACGACAAAGTGACCAAGTTATTGGTCAACCTATTGCCAAGCACCATCTTGGACAAGATTGGAGAATTCAAAGATGCCAAAGAGCTATGGAGCAAATTGGCAAGGCTTCATGAAGATCCCTCCACTATACCAAATCAAGACAAATCCGAAGAGGAAAATTCATCGGAGGAAGAAGATTCGGAAGTTGAGAGATGCTCAACATCCGAAGATGAAGCTCAAGAAGTCTCCACTTCAAGGGTTGAAGAGGAGCAAGATGTGCCATTGGCATCGGATCAAAGAGAAGCGTCAACATCATCATCCGAGATCAATGAGGAGAAAGAAGAAGTCTCCACCTCTAGGATTGAGGGGGAGCAAAGGCCTTTCACTCCGGAAAAGGAAGAAGCTTCTACCTCCGGATCAAGTGAAGAGTCATGCAACACCCCTACAAGCAAAGGTATAGATATTCCAATTTGCAAAAATAAAAATCATATCATTTGCTTTGAGTGTAGGGAAAGAGGGCACTACAAGAGTAAGTGTCCAAAATTGGTCAAGAAGAAGGTGCAAGTGGCACCCAAGACCAAGGAGAAGCCAAAGAAGGTCGCTCCCATGGCAAAAAAGGATAAGAAGCACATTGTGTGCTTCTCATGCAAAGAAAAGGGACATTATCAAAATCAATGTCCAAAGGGAAAGAATCCGACCAAGGCTAAAAGGAGGAGCTCAAGTCAAGGGGGAGCCTCCAAGAATAACACTAAGGTACCATTAGGTAATGGTACTTATTTAAATCATGATAATATGCATGCTAGAAACAATTATTATCATTTCAATACTATTTATCATGAAAATAGGAGGTATGAGAAACCAAAAGAAAAATATAGAGTCTTTCATGCTAGGTCTTCCACAACCAAGGATAGAGAAGATTTTAGATCATCTAAGAATAGACCTACCCAATCCAAGGCCAAAAAGAAAAATTACCAAGGCTATATTAGAAAACCAAGCATTGAGGAGGTAATGATTGAAAATCAAGTTTTGAGGTCAAAACTTGATAAATTAGAAAAATCCCTCAAAAGAATAGAAAATCTATTTAAGGGATCTAAGGATCAAAACCTAGATTTAGGAAATCAAGGACCCTCTAGGAGCAAGAAAGGTTTGGGGTACAAACCTAAGACTAAGGATGATGGTCCATCCTATCATAGAGTTCCATATAAATATGGAACTAAATCTAAGTCTAGGAGTCAAGTCAAGGTCGCAAGGGAAGCCATTCCTAGAGTTGACCAAGACAAGACAAAGGTGACTAAGGCCTCGGAGAAGCCTAAGAAAGTCTTTAAGAAGGTATCAAGGGAAGTCATCCCTAGTGAATACCTAGAACACCCAAGGAGCACCAATAGGTTTTGGGTTCCTAAGAGTGTGTTAGCTACACCGTAGATAAGTCTAGGGAGTGTCAACTCTAATTGGAAGGGTAGTTAACCCAACCTTGATGAAGTTGACACTTTGGGACATTTTCAAGGAGTTATCATCCTTGAAAATGAAGGATTCATTTATTTACTCTAGGAGGAGTAAATTTGTGCCAAACTATATTTTTGGATGATTAAACTTGATAAAGTTGGCACAACTAGGTTAGAATCCAAAAATAGGCCAAGTTGGGGAGTTTTGGCACTATCTTCGAAATTAGGGCAAATTTAGGATTATCAATGGCTTAGCGATGAGTTATTGATACTTAGATAGGAAATCTAGGTATTCTATTTTATGCTACTATGCCATGTTTTGTTTGCCCTATCACATGTCATGACATCATATTTCGTCATTTATATTTATTAAGAAAATATTACATGTCATGTCATACATGCATCATCCAGTTAAAATATAAATTAAATTCTCATATGATGCATGTCATAGTCATAATCATGCATTTAGTCAATTTTATTTGAAATTAAGGACATTGGCATTAATTGGCATCCTAGGTGGATGATCAAAGTTTATAATGTCTAGGTAGAAATGCATGAACCCTTAGATTAGGGAGAACATGACTTCCACATCTCACTAGGACTATAAGGTGACTTGTGAGTGTTTTTGAGACACATTAGAACAAGTGAGATGTTAGGTAGATGAACAAAACTCAAGGTGTTAATTTATCTTCATCTTATTGAGTTTTTAGTATCATCAAAACATGAAGTTCAATGAACTCCAATCATTGGGAAAGCTAATGTACAAGTCATGTGCATTTAGTCCAAGGAACATGGTTGGATATTATTTTTGAAAATCATTTTAAAACTATCTTGGAAAATCTTGGTGAAGACTATCTTTTGATAGCACTCATCATTGATGAAATGGATACAAAATAATGAAAAACATTGAAGTATTTCAATGGTTTCCAATTTTGTGTCAATCTTTGAAAATGGAGGTTATTTTCATAGAAAATTATTTTTCCTTGATAGTATATGGTATAAATAATGTCTACACAAAATTTTAGAATTTTTCAAATTTTGTAGAATTATTTAGGGGTTTCTGAAATTCGGACTGAAATCTATTTTTCAGAAATCAGAAACTCCCAATCGATTGGTCAATCGATTGGAGAGGCTTTTCTGCGAGCACAGAAGCTCGCGTAATCGATCCGATGATCGATTAAGGGTCGCTGTAATCGATCAGTTGATCGATTAAGGCTCAACCTAATCGATTGGTTCCCAACTCCAATCGATTGAAAAGACTGAAACTGTCTGATTTCAGTCAGTTAACCTATGTTTTGAGTAACCTAACCATCCCTAGACCCTAGAATTACTTTTATAAGTATATTTGGGGCAATTTCATTGTGAAATCAAAAAGGGAAATGGTTTGGTGATTATTTAAGGGTTAAGGAGAGATTTTGATTCAAGTTTTGAATCCCAAAATCTCAATAACCTCAAGTTGAGTTCTCCTAAAAGTTTAGGAACTCAAAAATCATTGTTGGTGCAATGATAGAGGTTTAGAGCATATTTTGAGGGGGTGGTCTTCCTTAACAACATGTGTTTGAATTTTTATTTTTGGAATAAGTGAATAAATGGAGATTGGGAATCTTCATGAGTGCTCAAGGTTGAGCATAGGTTCAATGAAAAGTATGGGATTTTCATTGGGTATACCTTTGACCATATAGACTCTCAGGGAGAGTGTTTGATGTGTGTCAAAGGGGGAGAAAATTGAAAGGCTAATAGGGATTAGTCTTTCTCAAACATATTGTCAAACATCAAAAAGGGGGAGATTGTTGGTGCAATCTTGGTTAGGTCAGTGTTGACCTAGTTTGACAAAGCTCAGGTGAGCTTGAGTCTAGCAAGCTCGGGTGAGCTTGAGGTGTATGTTTCAATGTTTGACATTGATGTTTGAATTTGATAATTATGGTTGAATGTCGTATGGTGTCAAGTGGGTCAAGGTTGACTGGAGACTTGACTAGGTAAGTCCATGTGGATCGGGGAGATCGCGCGCTGGCATGGGAAAAGACCTAGTGGGACTAGGCACACCTAGTGGGACTAGGTGAAGTCCAGGTGGATCGGGGAGATCGCACGCTGGCATGGAAAAAGACCTAGTGGGACTAGGCACACCTAGTGGGACTAGGTGAAGTCCAGGTGGATCGGGGAGATCGCACGCTGGCATGGGAGAAGACCTAGTGGGACTAGGTGAAGTCCAGATGGATCGGGGAGATTGCATGCTGGCAAGGTGGAAGTCTACCGTGAGACTAGACCTAACTCGAGTGTTAGGCAAACCTGGTGGGGAATCAGGTTAAGTCCTAGTTGGGAACTAGGCAGAAGAAATCCAGGTTGGTCAAAGGGGTTGACCGTGAAGTCCAGGTTGGTCAAAGGGGTTGACCGTTAAATCGAGGTTGGTCAAAGGGGTTGATCGTGAAGTCCAGGTTGGTCAAAGGGGTTGACCGTTAAATCGAGGTTGGTCAAAGGGGTTGACCGTGAACACAAGTTAGGTTGGTCTCAATCGATTGGGTGATCGATTGGGTTGTTGTCTCGCGAGAACAAGAAGGATCTTAATCAATTGGGTAATTGATTAAGAAGGATGGTAATCAATTAGGTAATTGATTAAGGAGGATCTTAATCAATTAGGTAATTGATTAAGGAGAAAGTGAATCGATTGGGTAATCGATTAAGAGAGTTTGTTGCGAGAACAGAAGGTGGCTGAATCGATTGGGTAATCGATTCAGCCTTCCCTTAATCGATTGGTCAATCGATTAAGAGCAGTCTTAATCGATTGGCTAATCGATTCAGGTTCAAAAACTAGCCGTTGAACGGCTAGTATGACGTGGTAATCGATTGGGTAATCGATTAGGGAACCCTAGGCGTCGGGTATAAGGGTTTTCACGCAGGTTTTGAGCTACAACTCTTCTCCCCTTTTTCCTTCTTCATTGGTGCCATCTCAAGGGAAGTCTTGGAGGTTTTTGCTGCTGCATTTCCAAGGTTCTAGAGGCAACCACAAGCTTGAAGATAGCAAGGAAAGCAAAGAGAGATTATTCATTGTAAATCTTGTAAGATTTCATTTTGTGTTTGCTTTGATTCTTGTTGTATCTTTGTGAAAGCTTGTAAGAGATTTCTCCACCTCAAGAAAGAGATCTTTCATAGTGTATGAGAGAGTGAGGAGAGTGGATCCTTGGATTAGTCACCCGACCGGGGTGGATACCAAGTAAATCCTTTGTGTTAGCGTTTGCTCGAGTCTTCCGCCGTGACAAATCATCACGAAGCAAATCGGAGCTAATCACCCCCCCTCTAGCTCGTCTACCGGTCCCAACACTGGAGAAGTCAAATGGAATCCCACCTGAAGGCTAATATAGATTTATGGTCGATAATCCAAACGGGGTTCAGATTCCCCACGGAAGATGGAACATCGATCGCTTGGGACAAATTGGACGAACCAACTCTGAGGAAGATCGAGACTGATGCTATGGCAACAGAGATCATACAATGCGGTCTAACCAACGAACAACTCAAGCTAGTCAGTTCATTTGGATGTGCTAAAGAGATGTGGGAGAAGCTACTCAACCTACATGAAAAGAGCTCCGATATTGAGGTCTTTGAAGGAGAGATGTTCGAATCATCGGACGAATCAAATGAAGAAGAAGATTACCAAAGTTATCTTGCTGTCTCGGTCCAAGCACAGACAGCCGAGTCAGACTCGACACCCGACGTTGAAATCGAACCTGAGTCGGACGACGAGTTTTCTGAGGCAAAGTTGGTAACTAATTTTGAATCATTTTCTTCTAAATTAAGGTTAAATAATCAAGTTGATACTGCAATGGTCGAGGAAGGTATAGTTTTCATTGCAGGGAAAACTCCAAGAGAACTGCAAAAGTGGCCTCAACCAGTACCGGAGTCCAACTCAGATTCAATATTTGACGACAAAGAAGGAGATCGAACCAAACTGTTCCGATTAGCTCGTGTTCACTACAAGATGATAAAGAAACAAAGAAGAATGACGACAAGTATCAAGGGGGAGATTCCCAACCGGGAATCAAAAGGTAAATTTTGAATACCTGAAAATCCAACATTTATCTCAAATGACGTGGTTAATTTGTATAAACCAGAGTTTTATTTCGATTATGATGTAACTTAGATCATTTTTTCTTGTTTGCTTTAATTGTATGTTACTTTTATTTTAGTTATTTATTTTTGCTTAGAATTAGGACTGGTTAGATAAGGACTAAAACGGTTCAACTAAAATTTGAACAACATAGTATTGGGTGGAGGTGAGATGATAGTACGTTAGGGAAGCCATTTTGGCGGAACTAGCTGAAGCTACCGATCCAAGACCCAAACTAGTTAGACCAGAATTTATCAAAAAGTAATTTTGAAGATGAAATTTCACTAAAAGGCTTTGTCTAGGAAAGGGTTGATGATCCAATAAGGCTACGGCCAAAGAAGGCCTAGTGCCTCGCCAAGACCTGGAAGCCAATTTTTGAAATTCAAATTCAAGTTACTTCTTATCGAATTCAAATCTAACACAAATTTCAATTATTCTTAGACTCAACTACTTTTTCAAAATAAAGCTAAAATTCATTAAAATGGTTTTCAAAGTTAATTCAGTTTTTCAAAATTAATCATGATTTTTCAAAGTAAAATCCTTACTTCTATTTTTGTCTCACAAAACCCATAAGGTTAACATGCTTGATCATGTAGAACTGGGTGAGATATCTAGGACCTAAAAGCATAATTCACTATCTTTTTAAATAAAAAATGTTATCAAAAGTTATTCAAAATTATCTCTTTTTTTCAGTTTTCGGTACCCTACTCTTTCAATTCTAATATTTTTTTTAATTTCATGTTAAATATCTCAATAGACTCATTTTAAATATAATCTAGAGCTTGTTTGATTTAGTTATTGATTAGTCAAACATAGTCAACTTAGTCAAACTTGGTCAAAAAAGTCAACCCTAGTCAACATAGTAAAACTTGCTCAACACTGAAACCCCTTAAGGAACTTAGATAAAAGCCAGACTGTGTCAGATCTAGGGGGAGATCAAATTAGAAGAAGCTCAAAAATACTATATTTCAAAATACCATTGTCATTTCAAATTTTATTTTCGGGGCTTATTCTTTAAAAAATTATCTTCATTCCAAATTGAATTTTCTAAAATTATCTTCTTGAAAATTACCATACTTTTATTCAAAACTATTCTCTTGATTCTAATAAACCCTAAAGACACAAAGGAGGTCTACTTAATGATCTACAAGGACTCCTAGGATGTGTAAAATTTAGGGGGAGGCTGAATCAAAAGAAGAATTTCTAAAAAGTTTTTATTGATAATCATCTGTGTTGAAATTATTAGATAATTCCTTTGATCTGAACTGAACCCTAAAGGCTTAGAGGAAGAGTACTTGTGGTCAACAAGCTTCCCAGGGCTGAGTCAAGTTTAGAGGGAGGTCAAAAGAATTATTTAATAACATATTTTCATGAACTATATCTTCAAAATCCTTGCTGAAAATTTAAGTCTTTCAAAATACCATTATTGTTGTGGCTTATGAAATTGTTTTTGAAATAATATTTACTTGGGTTAGAGAATTTCCAGGGCACTTAGGAAAACGTCCTTGTAGTCAACAAGGCTTCCTAGGATTGTGTCAAACTAGAAAAGAAACCTAGTCAAGTAAAATATTATATTTTTCAAAATCTAATACGTTCCAAAAATTACTTATATTTTTCAAAGTCTAATATGTTTCAAAATTACTCATATTTTTCAAAGTCTAATACTTTTCTAAAAGTACTTATGTGTTTCAAATCATAATCTCAAATGTACTTGAAAAATCTTTTTTTTAAGGAAAATCTTTCTAATACTTTCTTACAAATACAAAATATTTTTCAGAACTGCACAATACTCTTCAAAATGGATTTAATCTGGACATTTAAGCTTTTTGCTATGTCTTCAAGAATTATAGTAAGTATTTTTATGTTTTCAAAACTCATAGGCTCTAATACACAAACTTTCTCCTTAAAACTTCTTTCAAAATATATTTTTCAAGAATTCTTTATTGATATATGGCCAAGGGGGAGAGTAGAAAAAGTGAAAATTAAATTCTTCCTTAAAACTTTTTCCCTTTTCAAAGGAACTTTATTGAAAACTTCGAGTTGCTCTTAACTTAGAATTTCCTTTGTGATCTAAAAAATAAGGTGAAGAATTTCTCATTAAGGGGGAGAAAAAGGAAATTTTGTTTAATTGAAAAAAAAAAGTGTTCCAAAAATTCTTAAAGTGCATGTTTTTTTCCTAAGTAAAATTTTTCTTAGTAAACAAAATTTGTCTGAGTAAAAACTTTTTAAAAATTTTGGCAAATGTTTCTAAGTAAAGTTTTTGGTGAAAAACTTGTCTAGAAATTTCTTAAATATTTTGTTTTTCAAAATACACAAAGTATTTCCAAGCAAATTCTTCTAAGTGTGCAAATTTTTTTTAATTTTTTCCAATTCTCAAAGTTGAATTTTTTTGGAAAATTTGACTTCAAAATTTTACCTAAGTAAAATTCTTTTTGCAAAGCCTTGTAAGTAAAAGTTATTTAACAAAATTTAGGCTTGCAAAACCTTTCATAATGGAAAATTATCTAAGTGTAAAAAGTTTTAAAAATGCTTTTACTCTATTTTTGAAAAACAGTTTTTCAAAAACATGAAGCACATAGAAAAACTCAAAAATTCCTATTAGATACCTTGTTCACTCATGTTTGTTTTTGATATATGTCAAAGGGGGAGGAAAGGTCAAAGTTAAGAGTTAAGTTAATTATTGTTCAGGGGGAGTATGAGTATGAGAAAAAAATTTTCTGTTCAAATTACATTGGTATTAGACTGTTAAGAATTGCCATGTTTCATTGGTCTTAACCTTCGTGCTTAAACTGTTATAATTTTTACTTAACTTTGAATCGTGTTGCCATAAATCAAAAAGGGGGAGATTGTTGGTGCAGGAAGCACCATATCGAACCTTGTTTTGATATTGGCAAAGAGTTCAAAGTTAAGTATTATTGGTGTTCTAACAATGTTACTCAAGTGTGCAGGAAAAGTCCTAGCGAAGGGCTGCTAGGCACCTGGCGAAGGGCTGCCAGGAAACAAAGTCCTAGCGAAGGACTGCTAGGCACCTGGCGAAGGGCTGCCAGGAAACAAAGTCTTAGCGAAGGACTGCTAGGCACTGGCGAAGGAATGCCAGGGTACAAAGCCCTAGCGAAGGACAGCTAGGCACCTGGCGAAGGAATGCCAGGGTACTGAAGTCCTGGCGAAGGAATGCTAGGCACCAGGCGAAGGACAGCTTGGGACTGAAGACCTGGCGAAGGAATGCTAGGCACCGGGCGAAGGATAGCTCGGTATCCAAGACCTGGCAAAGGACCGCCAGGCAAAAGTCCAACCAGAGGAGCGGTTGGCATCAGGTACATTCTCCCGAGAGGAGTAGGTGAGGACGCGTTCCCCGTCGAGGGAACAGTAGGCGTCGGTTCGACCTAGGGCTCCATTTTGGAGACCCAAAGTCAGAACCAAGACAGCTAAGGCTGTATAAACTAACATCTTATTGTTTTATGGTGTTTTGGACTAACCCTGATGCAGGACCGAAGGAACGAGTGTCTGCAGCTCAGAGAGCCTCAAAGGAGTGAGGCAGCAGCTGACCAGGGCGCCCGGAGTGTCCCGGGCACCCCCAAGGTGAACACAAAACACATAAAACAAAGGCAGGCTTCGACAGCTCATCTCCCGGGCGCCCCCATGCTCCCGGGCGCCCCCTGTGCATGCCATCGAACCAGAAGCCAGCGAACCAAGGGATAACCTCTGACCCGGTCAACCCGGGCGCCCCCAGCGTCCCGGGAGCCCCGGTTAAGATCTAATCCTGAGTTTGAAGGGATCAGACGCTGACCGAGCTAAAGGTGGAGCGGCCGACACGTGGGGGGCGCCCCCGACGTTCCGAGCGCCCCCAGACGCTATAAAAGGACCCTCGAACCAAGGCTTCAGGACAACGAATTCTTTCAACGCTTCTATGCTCTTCGACTTCCGCGCTCTGCTCCGGCAACCTCCCGACTCAAGATACAAGCGCCGACGACGTCCTACTGCTCCAAAAAAGTATTCTACATCGGTCGTCGGTAAAAAGAAGAGCTCAATTTCAGTACTGTACTTGAATTGTAATTCCATTTCTGTAACTGTTTTTTACGCGATTATAGTATTTCCCGCAGTAAATGGTCAGCGACCGTGGGCCTTGGAGTAGGAGTCGACCTAGGCTCCGAACCAAGTAAAAATATCTGTGTTTGCGTGTTTTTGTTTTTAATCTTCCGCTACGCATTCTGTTTTCAAATCCGAACGCTTTCCGATATTCACCCCCCCCCCTCTATCGGTTCTCTCGATCCAACAGGGGAAAGTTATCCCCGAACCTTGTAAACCCTCCTTGTTAGCGTTTTTGGGTTGCTTTTCATTTTTGCAGTTCTACTCTATTTTGCATTCCTTCCACTGTGCTACTAACCCTTGAAGTACAGAAATCTGTTAAGTGAAAGCGATTTTTGTGTCTGGCTATATTCACCCCCCCCCTCTAGCCATCCAAGTTCCAACATTGAGGATCTAGAAAAACCTGACTATGTTTTTAAACTTAGAAAAGCCCTTTATGGGTTGAAACAAGCACCTAGGGCATGGTATGTGTGGGTGCCGGAAGCATCTAAGTCAAACCAGGATTTTGATAATGGCAAAGGGTTCAGAAGTTAAGGTGTTATTGTGATCTAACAAGCTTACTAAGTATGCAGGAAAGTCCTAGGAACACTAGGCAAGAAGTCCTGGCAAAGGGCTGGACAAGAAGTCCTGGACAAGGACTGGGCAAGAAGACCTGATCGGAAGTTGTGCAAAAAAGTCCTGATCGAGGACTGGGCAAGAAGTCCTGGCAAAGGGCTGGGCACCGAAGACCTGACCAGAAGTTGGGCAAGAAGTCCTGGTCGCGGACTGGGCACGAAGACCTGATCGGGAGGATTGGGCAAAAGTCCAATCGGAGGAGCCATTTGGCAAAAGGTAAACTCTCCTGAGAGGAGTAGGTGAGGACGCGTTCCCCGTACGAGGGAACAATAGGAGTCGGTTCAACCTAGGGTGCCATTTGGGAAACCCAAAGTCAGAACCAAGAAAGCTAAGGCTGTAAATAATTTCTAACAGTCTTGCTTTGTGTGTTTTGGAATTAACCTTGGTTGCAGGGAACGAAGGAATGGGTTTCTGCAGCTCAGGTGCCTCACTGGGCTAGGCGCCCGTATGGATACGAGCTCCCCAGTTCAAGGCCAAAAACAAAACATCGAAGCAAACTGCCATGAAACCTCTGGACCAAGTCAGCTCAGGTGCCTGTGTTAACACAGGCGGCCCAGTGAAGGGGATAAGCGCTAACCGAGCCTGCGGATTGGAATTCTCGTAGGAGAGGTCACGTGTCAGGCACCCCCATCGATACAGGCGCCCCTATGGCTACTATATAAGGGGGTTCACCCCCAAGGCTTTAGAACAACTTCTTCCAACTGTTTTCTCCAAGCGCTCTGCTCCAAAAAGCCCCGTGCTCACGTCTCAAGCGCCAACGACGACCCGCAGCTCAAATTTCGTTACTTTTCCGTCGTCGATATAAATTTTGTTAAAGTACTATACTCAATTCCATATTCTATTATTGTACTTATTCGTGCGAATTATAGAATTGCCCAAAGTAAATGGGCAAGGACCGTGGGCCTTGGAGTAGAAGTCGATCTAGGCTCTGAACCAAGTAAAAAAAACTTGTTAGCGTTGATTTTGTTTTTCCGCTGCACAATCGCTCTAACTTTTAATCCGAAATTCTTCGATCGATATTCACCCCCCCCCCCCCCGTCTATCGATTTTCTCCGATCCAACAAGTGATACCAGAGCGGGTGGCTCAAACTTGGTGCAACCACCAGTTTGAAAGTTTTTTTCAGATTTACGAAATTTTTAATTTTTTTTTCGAAACTTTCTCGTTAATCGAGGTTGGTGCAACACCACTCGATCTTTTCGTTGCTATTAATTTCTCCCACACTACTAATCCAAGACTCAGTCTTGGAACAAGTTTTTGTTATTATTTTTTAGAAAATACAAATGGTCATGCAAGAGGGATTTAGCACTGTCAAACCTCCTCTTTTCAGTGGAGAAGATTTCTCCTACTAGAAAAGCAGGATGGAAATCCACCTGAAAACTTAGGTGGACATGTGGATAATCATCCAATCTGGCCTGGAAATTCCCAAGAACACAGAAGGAGTGACACAACACTATACTGAATGGGATGCCTCGCTGAAGAAGAAGATCGAGACTGATGCAAAGGCAACCCAGACTTTGCAATGCGGTTTGACAAGGAGGAGCTGAACTGGGTGGGACCCTTTAACAGCGCCAAAGAACTTTGGAACAAGCTGATCAAGCTGCATGAAGGTACTTCCGACACCAGGATCAGCAAAAGAGATATGTTGCTAAACATACTCTACACGATTAAGATGAATGAAGGAGAATCAGCAGCATAGCTCCACGCCAGAATCCAGGAGCTGATAAATGGGCTGCATACGATAGGTCACAAGGTCGAGAACCGTGACCTAATCAGGTATACATTAAACGTGTTCCCTAGGAACATGTTGTGGGCATCCATGGTAGATGCCTACAAGGTGTCCAGGGATCTTTTCAAAATTAAATTAAATGAACTTTTCTCTGAATTAGAACTGCATTAACAGACTAACTCCACTTTGGTTGAGAAAAGTATTGCTTTCATTGCAGGAAAATCTCAAGGAAAAGCCCCCAAGAAGAAGCCTCAACCAGCACCCTAGTCTGACTCAGACTCAGATTCAGAAGACAGTGAAGGGGATCGACCCAAGCTGGTTCGGCTAGCTCGAGACTACTACAAGGAACTCAAGTACCAAACAAACAAAAAGAAATCAAGCCGAAGAAAGGAAGATCCAGCAGAACCTTCAACAAGCTCGAAGAGCAAGCCCAATGTCACCTGCTACGAGTGCAATAAAAAGGGACATTACAAGTCAGAATGCCCCAATCTGAAGGAAACGAAGAAGGCGCGAAGAAAGAAGGCTCTCCAAGCCACGTGGGATGAATCCTCCTCCTCCTCCTCCGAAGAAGTCCAGCACACAAATCTGCTCACCTTAACCGCTTCGGAAGACGTCGACACCGGATCGGAATTAGAACCAGACGACGGAAAACTTACAATCTTGAAAATGGGCAAATAACAGTAAGAGGTTACTCATGATATGAACTTTCAAAATTAATTTCTTATTTATCTCGCAACTTGGCGAAAGCCAAAATTCGGGTCGAGTCCCTCTGACAGGAAGTAAAACGCCTAAAAGAGGAAGCCGACTCGAGGTCCATGACCGAGAAAATTCAAGAAGGAAACTCCACTCAAGTTCAAAAGCTTGAGGAAGAGAATTCCTCCTTGAAAACTCAAGTCAAGGAGCTTAGAGTGGCCTTAGAACGATTCACTTCGAGTTCCAAGGGTCTTGACATGATCCTTGGAAAGCAGAAGTCCGTTCTTAACCGATATGGATTAGGGTATCGAACCAAGTCTAGGCAACGTTCTTATTATGCTGTATTGAACCAACCTAAAACCTAAGTCCAAGCATGGGTCCCCCAAGCTCTGTTTGAACAAACAAGCTGGACCAAACCAGTATTGGATCCCCAAGGACAAGATTCACATCTTGCCTAACCATTATCGAGGCTATAGTCCACGGGGAGCCAATATAAAAACCATATTCATAATTAGATAATTTTTTTAATTGCAATTTTTCTTTATTGCATGTTTGCCTGTTTATTTCCTTCTGCAAATCATCATGCTTAGACTTAGGACTGGTTAGACTAAGGACAAAATGATTTAGTTGAAATTTGAAAACCTAGTATTGGGAGGAGGTGAGATGATAGTACGTTAGGGAAACCATTCTGGTGGAACTAGCCGAAGCTACCGATCCAAGACCCAAATTAGTTAGACCAAAATCTTTCAAGAAGTAACATGAAGATGAATTTTCAATAAAAGGCTTTGTCAAGGAAAGGGTTGATGATCCAATAAGGCTACGGCCAAAGAAGGCCTAGTGTCTCGCCAAGACCTGGAAGCCAATTATTGAAAATCAAATTCACTTTACTACTTGTTAAATTTGAATCTAACACAAATTTCAATTAATCTTAGATTCAACACAATTTTTCAAAATAAACTTAAACTTTATAATTTTTTTTAAATTTTAATTAAATTTTTTTAACCATGCTTTTTAAATTAAAATCTTTATTAAAACCTGTCTCACAAAACCCATAAGATTAACGTGCTTGATAACTCTAGATTGGGTGAGACAGACTAGGTTGTGAAAATCAATTTCAAGCTATCCCTAACTCTAAATTTGATCCAAATCAATAAATACTTTATGTGTAGGAACATAAAGATTTGGACCAATGGATGTTGGATAGTGGATGCTCCAGACACATGACTGGAAACAAATTGAAATTCACCAAAATCAAGTTCAAGAACCTAGGCTCAGTAGCATTTGGTAACAATGCTACACTCAAAGTCATTGGGTCAGGTAACATTGAACTCAAATCCGATTTTGTGATTAAAAAGGTACTCTTGGTTGAAAATTTCAAGTTCAATTTGCTTAGTATAAGTCAACTATGTGATACTGGCTGTGTAGTTACATTTACCAACTCAGACTGCCTGATTAGAAACCTTCAAGACTCAGAAGTCATGCTTAAGGGTACTAAGAAAAATAATGTTTATACTATCAATCTACCTTTAGTACCAAAATGCCTCTTAACTCAATTAGAAGAATTCAACCTCTGGCATAGGAGATTAGGTCACACTAATGTTAGACTAATTTCTAAAATTACCCAAATTGGTCTAATTAAAGGGGTACCAAAAATTAAGAACTTTGAAAACATAATTTGTAACTCATGTAACCAAGGCAAACAAACCAAGTCTAATCACAAGCCAATTCAATCTGACTTAAACCAAACCACACTTGAGCTCCTTCATCTTGACCTATTTGATTCACATGGAGCCAAGTCACTAAGCGGGAACCGGTACTGCTTAGTTATTATCGATGATTACTCTAGGTTTACCTGGGTTAGGTTCCTAAAAACTAAAGATGAAACCCTAAACCTATTTATTGACTTATGAAAAATAATCGAAAATCAAAATGATACCAAAATCAAAAGACTTAGGAGTGATCACGGGGGAGAGTTTGAAAATCAAAGGTTTGAGGAATTCTGTAAAATAAATGGATATATTCATGAATTCACCTGTCCTAGAACCCCCCCAACAAAATGGCATAGTAGAACGGAAAAATAGAACCCTTCAGGAAGTCGCTAGGACCATGCTCAATGAATTCAACCTAGCTAACCAATTTTGGGCAGAAGCAATAAGCACGGTTTGCTATTTCCAAAATAGGGTCATAATTAACAAAAGACATAATAAAACATCTTATGAATTATATTATCATGGACTACCCAACCTACACTACCTAAAGTGTCTTTGGGTGCAAAGTCCATATCTTGAACACCAAGGACTACCTAGGTAAGTTTCAATTCAAGTCAACCCCAGGGGTCTTCTTAGGATATTCAACAACTAGTAGGGTCTATAGGGTTTACAATAAACAAACTAACAAAATTGAAGAAACGACTAACTTAATCTTTGATGAGGAAACTGAACCAAAATCTGATAACCAAAACTTGAACCAATTAAATATTGATCAGGAAGACAATGAACAAACAATTGAACCATCAATTGAACCATTAATTGAACCTCTAAATGAATTAATTCTTGAACCAACTACTGCGTCAACTGAACCAATAACTGAACCAACCCCAAGTAGTTGAATGAAACACTGAACCAAACCGTCCAGCCGGACCTGAGGCTGAACCAAGTTCTAGAAGAACCAAGAAACCCAGACTCAGTCACCCTTCTGATCAAATTGTGGGTGATCCAACATTAGGAGTCAGAACCAGATTCTTCTATAGAAATCTTAGTCAGATTGCACTAATTTCAAAAATTGAACCTAAGACTATAGAGGAAGCCCTACCTGATCCTGATTGGATCATAGTTATGCAAGAGGAGTTAGCCCAATTTGAAAGAAACCAAGTCTGGGAGCTAGTACCTAAACCTAAGGGCAAGTCTATTATAGATACTAAGTGGGTGTTTATGAATAAACTAAATGCCCAAGGGGAACTAGTTAGAAATAAAGCTCGCTTAGTAGCAAAAGGGTATAGTCAAGTCGAAGGATTAGACTATGATGAAACTTATGCCCCTGTAGCCAGACTTGAGTCAATTAGAATGTTGTTAGCTATTGCAGCCTATAGAGGGTTCAAGCTATACCAAATGGACGTTAAGTTTGCATTTTTAATGGGTTTATCAAAGAGGAAGTGTATGTAGGACAACCCCCAGGATTTGAGGACCTAGAGAAACCTGACTACGTTTTCAAACTTTTAAAGGCACTTTATGGGTTAAAACAAGCACCTAGGGTATGGTATGAACACTTATCAACTTACCTTATTTCTAAGGAATTTAACCAAGGACAAATTGACTCAGCCCTTTTTGTTAAAACCTTAGAGAAAGACATTTTCGTTGCCCAAATTTATGTTGACGATATAATTTTCGGATTCACCAACTCAAACTTTCTAAAAGAATTTGTAAAAATAATAGAAAATGAATTCAAAATGAGCTTAGTAGGTGAGCTCAACTTTTTCTTAGGATTGCAAATTAAGTAAACTAGAGATGGTAATTATGTTCACCAATCCAAGTATGCTAAAGATTTAATAAAGAAATTTAAAATGGATAACTCCAAAAGAATAAGTACCCCTATGGCCACAAATATCAAAATTGATAGTGACCCTGAAGGTAAGCCTATAGATCCTAAGCTATACCGAAGTATGATTGGAAGTCTACTTTACCTTACAGCTAGCAGACCTGATATCCTATTCTCTGTAGGAATGTGTGCTAGGTACCAAACTTGTGCTAAGGAATCCCACTTAGCAGCCCTAAAAAGAGTACTTAGGTACATTAAGGGCACCCTAAATGTAGGGATTTGGTATCCTAGGACTTCCACCTTTGAATTGTCAGGATATTCTGACTCTGACTATGCTGGGTGCAAATTAGATAGAAAAAGTACAAGTGGAAACTGCCAACTTTTAGGGCATAGTCTAGTCAGCTGGTGCAGTAGAAAGCAACACTGCGTAGTCTTATCTACAACCGAAGCATAATATGTTGCCTTAGGAGAGTGTGTGGCACAACTCTTATGGATGATGCACAGTCTTATGGACTTCCAGCTTGACTACACCCAAACCCAAGTCTATATTGATAACATAAGCTTAATCAACCTGACTAAGAACCCAATTCAACACTCCAGAACAAAACATATAGAAGTTAAACATCATTTTGTAAGGGATCATGTAGCCAGGGGAGAAATAGTCTTTAAGCATGTGGACTCAAAGTCAAACTTAGTTGATATCTTTACCAAACCCTTACTTGAGTCTGAGTTTAGCTCACTAAGAAGGCAGTTAGGGTTATGCTTAGTAGAATAGGACTGCTCTATATTTTTCAAAAATTATTTTATTTCTTTAATTAACTTGTTTTTAAAATCATTTCTTTTATCAAAGTCTTGAAATTTAAAATAATTTTCTGACTTAGATTTTTTTCAAAAACCTACCCCCTTCAAAACTAGAGTTTTTTCACAAATGGACTTAGCTTAGGCCCTAACCCTAGAACTGCATGCACCTATAGATTTAGAAGCCAACATCTTATAAGCACCTTAGGGTACTTTTGATTGATAACCTTGATTGAGTTGAGATGCTTAGGTCTATGCCTTGATTCAAGATGCTTTAAGTAAGTGCATCTACAGTAATTGGGGCAATAAATACAAGTTGAACAACAATCAGGTTAAGTGTCAAGCTTAGAAAATCTAACTTGATCAATTTACTTAACTTGACTAACCCTAGCGAAAGCTACTGTTTATGACAGTTAGTAAGTAGCTTACTGGGTTAGACAGGACCCGAACAAGATCGGTTTAAATTGGTTTGGTCCAGTTTATGCTTAAAGTTATTAGAGTTGGTTAAATGCAGAACTTCATTTGTTTTACTAGCTCTAGCTCTAATTTATTTTCAGTAATTAATATCAATTTAATTTTTTTTTATATATGACAAAGGGGGACAGAGGAAAGGAGAAATTTTTTCAAATTTTTATTTTTCAAAACTTTTATCTCCTTTTCAAAAAGTAAAGTAAATAACGAAAATGCTTAAAAATGTTTTTCAAATCTAAGCATTTCAAAAACTAAGTTTTTCTAAGTATGAAAACTTGCAAAAACTTTTTGGAAAAACTGTTTGAAAATTTTTCTAAGTATGGAAAAACTGTTTGAAAATTTTTCTAAGTATGGAAAAACTGATTGAAAGTTTTTCTAAGTATGAAAACTTGCAAAAACTTTATGGAAAAACTATTAGAAAATTTTTCTAAGTATGGAAAAACTGTTAGAAAATTTTTCTAAAATTTTTCTAAGTATGGAAAAACTGTTTGGAAATTTTTCTAAGTATGGAAATCCTTTTTGGAAAATTTATCTAAAGTGCAAAAACTTTTATCTAAGTGTAAAAAACTTCAGCACTTAGTCAAAATGTAAAGCACTTAGAAGGTTTACAAAACCCACATATCTTTGAAAGACTCAGGGGGAGAATATTCGTTTCAGGGGGAGATAACTAAATGTTTTTTTCGAATTCTTTGCTTGTTATCTATTTTTTTAACTTAACTTTTTGAACGGTGTTGCCATAAATCGAAAAGGGAGAGATTGTGGGTGCCGGAAGCACCTAAGTCAAACCTGGGTTTTGATAATGGCAAAGGGTTCAGAAGTTAAGGTGTTATTGTGATCTAACGAGCTTACTAAGTGTGCAGGAATGTCCTAGGAACACTAGGCAAGAAGTCCTGGCAAAGGGCTGGGCAAGAAGTCATGGTCAAGGACTGGGCAAGAAGACCTGACCGGAAGTTGGGCAAAGAAGTTCTGATCGAGGACTGGACAAGAAGTCCAGGCAAAGGGCCGGGCACCGAAGACCTGACCGAAAGTTGGGCAAGAAGTCCTGGTCGCGAACTGGGCACGAAGACCTGATCGGGAGGATTGGACAAAAGTCCAACCGGAGGAGCCGTTTGGCAAAAGGTAAACTCTCCTGAGAGGAGTAGGTAAGGACGCATTCCCCGTGCGAGGGAACAGTAGGCGTCGGTTCGACCTAGGGTGCCATTTGGGAGACCCAAAGTCAGAACCAAGAAAGCTAAGGTTGTAAATAATTTCTAACAATCTTGCTTTGTGTGTTTTGGAATTAACCTTGGTTGCAGGGAACGAAGGAACGGGTTTCTGCAGCTCAGGCGCCTCAATGGAGTGAGGCGCCTCACTGGGCTAGGCGCCCGTATGGATACAGGCGCCCCAGTTCAAGGCCAAAAATAAAACATCGAAGCAAACTGTCATAAAGCCTATGGACCAAGTCAGCTCTGGCGCCTGTGTTAACACAGGCGCCCCCATCAGCCTAGGCGCCCTAGTGAAGGGGATAAGCACTGACCAAGCCTACGGATTGGAATTCTTGCAGGAGAGGCCACCCATCGATACAGGCGCCCCTATGGCTGCTATATAAGGGGGTTCACCCCCAAGGCTTCAGAACAACTTCTTCCAACTGTTTTCTCCAAGTGCTCTGCTCCAAAAAGCCCCGTGCTCATGTCTCAAGCGCTAACGATGACCCACGGCTCAGATTTTGTTACTTTTCCGTCGTCGGTATAAATTTTGTTAAAGTACTGTACTCAATACCATATTCTATTATTGTACTTATTTGTGCGAATTATAGAATTGCCCAAAGTAAACGGTCAAGGATCGTGGGCCTTGGAGTGGGAGTCGATCTAGGCTCCGAACCAAGTAAAAGAAACTTGTTAGCGTTGATTTTGTTTTTCCGCTGCGCAATCGCTCTAACTTTTAATCCGAAATTTTTCGATCGATATTCACCCCCCCTATCGATTTTCTCCGATCCAACAGTATGAATGGTTATTAACCTATCTAATTTCTAAGGAATTCAACCAAGGTCAAATTGACTCCACACTTTTTGTTAAAACCTTAGAAAAAGATATTTTAATTGCATAAATTTATGTTGATGGTATAATTTTTGGATCCACCAACTCTAACTTTCTAAAAGAATTTGTAAAAATAATGGAAAGTGAATTCAAAATGAGCTTGGTAGGTGAGCTCAACTTTTTCTTAGGATTACAAATTAAACAGACTAGAGATGGTAATTATGTTCACCAATCCAAGTATGCTAAAGAGTTAATAAAGAAATTTAAAATGGATAATTCCAAAAGCCTAAGTACCCGTATGGCTACAAATGTCAAAATTGATAATGACCCTGAAGGTAAGCCTATAGATCTTAAGTTATACCGAAGCATGATTGGTAGTCTACTTTATTTGACCGCTAGTAGACCTGATATCTTATTTTCTATAGTAATATGTGCTAGGTATCAAACTTGTGCTAAGGAATCCCACTTAGCAGCCCTAAAAAGAGTACTTAGGTACATAAAGGATACCCTAAATGTAGGGATTTGGTATCCTAGGACTTCTACTTTTGAATTATCAGGATATTCTGACTCTGACTATGTTGGGTGCAAATTAGATAGAAAGAGTATAAGTGGAAGTTGCCAATTATTAGGACATAGCCTAGTTAGCTGGTGTAGTAGAAAGCAACATTGCGTAGCCTTGTCCACAACCGAAGAAGAATATGTTGCCCTAGGAGAGTGTGTAGCACAACTTTTGTGGATGATGCACACTCTTAAAGACTTCCAGCTTGACTACAACAAAACCCAAGTCTTTATTGATAATATTAGTTCAATCAATTTGACTAAAAACCCAATTCAACATTCCCGAACAAAACACATAGAAGTTAAACATCATTTTGTAAGGGATCATGTGGCCAGGGGTGAAATAGTACTTAAGCACATAGACTCAAAATCAAATTTAGCTGACATTTTCATGAAACCCTTACCTGAATCTGAGTTTAGCTCACTAAGAAGGCAGTTAGGGTTGTGCTTAGTAGAATAGGACTTCCTTATATTTTTCAAAAATATTTTTTTTGTTTTTTTAACAATTTGAAGAATCATTTCTTTTATCAAGTTTCTGAAATTTAAATGATTTTCTGACTTAGTTTTTTTTCAAAAAACTACCCCCTTCAAAACTAGGGTTTTTGTGAACATGGACTTAGCTTAGACCCTAACCCTAGAACTGCATACACCTATAGATCTAGAAGGCAACATCTCACAAGCACCTTAGGGTACATTTGATTGATAACCTAGACTGGGTTGAGATGCTTAGGTCTATTCCTTGATTCAAGATGCTTTAAGTCAGTGCATCTGCAGTATTTTTTTTTTTGGGTTTAGGGTTTAGGGCAGTAATTGGGGCAATAAATACAAGTTAAATAGCAATCAGGTTAAGTGTCAAGCTTAGAAACTCTAACTTGATCAGATCACTTAACTTGACTAACCCTAGTGAAAGCTACTATTTTATAACCGGTAGTAAGTAGCTAACTGAGTTAGACAAGACCTGAACAAGATCGGTTTAATTTGGAGTGGTCCATTTTGTTGCTTGTAATCATTAGGGTTGGTTCAATACAGAATTACAAATTATTTGACTAGCTCTAATTTACTTGCATTAAGTGTTATCATTTTTGATATATGACAAAGGGGGAGAGAAGCAAAAGGAAGAGGGAAATTTTTTTTCAATTTTTCAAAATTTCCATCTCTTTTCAAAAAGTAAAGTAAAGAGTTCTAAGTGCTCAGTTTTTAAGTACTCCAAATTTATTCTAAAGTTTTTTTAAACAGTACTTAAAAAATGTTTTCAAATTTTTCTAAGGATTTTTTTAGTGCCTTAAAAATGTTTCTCAGTACTTCAAATTTCTTTTGAAGTTTTTTTTTAAGTACTTAAAATTATTGCTAAATTTTTCTAAGTACATTCAAAATACTTCGAAAAGGTTTCAAAAATTTCTAAGTGTGTTTTGATAAAACATTTTCTAAAGAAAATATTTCCTTAGTAAACAAAATTTGCTTGAGCTAATTTCCTTTCTCTAAAATTTTTTTGGCAAATGGTGCTAAGTAAAATTTTCCTTAGTAAACAAATTTTGTTTAAAAATAATGGTTAAAGATCTTTTGGCGAAGATGTGTTATGCAAATTCTCTCTAAGTTTGGAAAATTCTTCCCAAGCTCTCAAAATTGAAACTTTTTAAGGGAAATCAATTTTCAAAATTTGTTTTGCCTAAGTAAACTTTTTAAGTACAAGGTGTTGAAACAAAATTAGGCTTACAAAACATTTTCAAAAATTGTCTAAGTGTTGAAAAGCTCTTAAGTTTTTTGTTGAAAAACCTTTAGTCAAAAACCTAAAAGTTTTTTGCTAAATTTTGAAAAACACCTAGCACTTAGAAAGTTTTTACAAAACCTGCATGACATTGGAAATTTCAGGGGGAGAACCTTTTCAGGAGGAGATAAAATGAATTCATTTACTTATTATTGTTAGATTAATGTAATATGTTGTTTTAACTTAACTTTTTGAACCGTGTTGCCATAAATCAAAAAGGGAGAGATTGTTGGTGCCGGAAGCACCAAAGTCGAACCTATGTTTTGATAATGGCAAAGGGTTCAGAAGTTAAGATTTGGTTGTGATCTAACAAGCTTATTAAGTGTGCAGGAAAGTCCTAGGTACACTAGGCACGAAGTCTTGGTTCTATGAATTGGGCACTAAGTCCTGGACGCGGGTTGGGCAACGAAAACCTGGTGAGTAAAGCTGGGCACGAAGACCTGGTCGAGGACTGGGCACCGAAGACCTGGTCGAGGATTGGGCACCGAAGACCTAGTCGAGAACTGGGCACCGAAGACTTGGTGTGTGAAGCTAGGCATGAAGACCTAATCGCGGATTGGGCATGAAGACCTGGTGAGTGAAGCTGGGCAAAAGTCCAACTGGAGGAGCCGGTTGGCAAAAGGTAAATTCTCCCGAGAGGAGTAGGTGAGGGTGTGTTCCCCGTAGGAGGGAACATTAGGCGTCGGTTCGACCTAGGGTTCCATTTGGGAAACTCAAAGTCAGAACCAAGACAACTCAGGCTGTAAATAATGGTCTAACACTATCATTTGTATGCTTTGTATGTCTTTGGAACTAACCGTGGTTGCAGGAACGAATGGAAGGAGTTTTCTGCACTTAGGCGCCTCAATGGAGTGAGGCGTCCTAGCTGGGCTAGGCGCCTGTGTTGATACAGGTGCCCCAGTGAAGGGTTAAACCAAGCCATCGAAGCAAACTGCCACGCAAGCCTCTGGACCAAGTCAAGTGAGGCACCTATGTTAACACAGGCGCCCCAGTCAGCTCAGGTGCCTCAATGAAGGGGATAGACGCTGACCAATCCTGCGGATTAGAGTTCGCGTAGGAGAGGCCACGTGTCAGGTGCCCCCTTCAACACAGGCGCCCCACTGACCACTATAAAAGGGGGTTCACCCCCAAGGCTTCAACATCAATTGTTTTCATCTGCTACGCTTAAGCGCTCCGCTCCGACAATTTCCGTACTCGTGATTCAAGAGCTGACGACGACCCGCTGCTCCGGAAACTTCCAACCCCTCCGGTCGTCGGTAAAACTGATTTTTCTTTAAGTGCTATAACTCTGTTTTTCAATTCTATATTTGTACATTCGAATTGTAATCTTTCAAGAAAATATAGAATTGCCCATCGTAAACGGTCAAGGACCGTGGGCCTTGGAGAAGGAGCCGACCGCGACTCCGAACCAAGTAAAAACAAATCATGTTAGCGATTGGTTTTATTTTCTACTGTGCAATTACTCTAACACTTCCGAAAAAAAGTTTTACGAACGATATTCACCCCCCCCCCACTATCGTCTTAATCCAATCCCACATATCCTGATCGTTGATGTTCGATATAGAGAGATTTCTGATTGGTCTGTGAACCGATCAGATTTCAGAAAAATTTCTAAAACTCTGATACGTTCCAGGTCAGACTGCATCAACAACACGATTTGAGTCCCTTAACCAAAATTTATTCCTCTACACTATGAATCAAGTGAAAGATCGTTTTCTTATGGATTTAAAATCTCAAGACAAGTTTGTATCAAAACCCCAATACAAGTTTGTATCAAGACAATGCTCCAACCAATTTTACTTGATTAGAATGTCAAAGTATGTTCTTGGAACCAAATACACATGTATTATGCATTGGTTTTCCCCATACTTGGTCAAATTAATGATAATTATCTCTTCAACCTCATTATTCAAGGGATGCATGATACATTTTGAATAATTTGGTTGATCCTAACATCTCACCCCATTTTTAGCAACACAAAAATATTTTTGTTAGACCTTATAGTTTGTGTGAGATGTCCCCAAGTTACCCAACAATTAGGAATGACTATGAAGGGTTTTTACCATGATCCTATTGTGCACGGCACATTCCCAACTCTCTCCTTAAAAAACTAAATTCACTTTTAGGGAGTGGTTTGGTGAATATGTCCGCTAGATTAGATTTTGACTCAACATGTGAGAGTACAATATCTCCTCTAGCAACATGATCTCTAATGAAGTGATGACGCACTTCAATGTGTTTGGTCCTTGAATGGTGGACTGGATGTTTTGTAAGGTTTATGGTACTTATGTTGTCACGCAACACTTGCACACCCTTGTAAGATAATCCATAGTCCTCTAAGGTGTGTATCATCCACAACAATTATGATACACTCTCCCCCATGGCAATATACTCCGCCTCGGTCATGGAGAGAGCAACACAATGTTGCTTCCGACTTGACCAACTCACCAAAGATGATCCTAAGAATTGGCAACCCCCACTTGTGCTTTTCCGATCCAACTTGCGCCCAGCATAGTCAGAATCGGTATAGTCTATCAAATCAAAAGACTCTGTATGGGGGTACCATAGACCAACTTCAATAGTGCCCCTAAGGTATCTCAAAATCCTCTTAACATCAATTAAATGAGATTCCTTGGCACATACTTGGTACCTAGCGCACATACCCACAGCAAAAAGAATGTCTGGGCGACTCGCTGTGAGGTATAACAAACTACCTATCATGCTTCTATATTGGGTCAAATCAACTGGCTTCCCACTCTCATCATTATCTAATCGCGTGTTAATTGCCATGGGAGTGGTTACCTCCTTTGAGTCACTCATATTGAATTTCTTGAGCATCTCTTGAGTATATTTGGATTGATGCACATGAATTCCTTCTCTTGTTTGATTGATTTCAAGTCCAAGGAAGAAAGTCAATTCTCCCACCACACTCATCTCAAACTCACTTTTCATGTGCTCAATGAACTCATTCAAATAGCCCTTGTTGTTGGAGCCACAAATTATGTCATCGACATATACTTGGGCTAAAAAATATTTTCACCATCTCTACGTAGAAATAGTAGAGGGTCTATTTGACCTCTCACGAAGCCTTTTTCAATTAAAAAAGTTGACAACCGCTCATACCAAGCACGAGGTGCTTGTTTTAGCCCATAAAGAGTCTTCTTTAGCTTAAACATGTGGTTTGGAAATTCGGAATTTTCAAACCCCGGTGGTTGTTCAACATAGACCTCTTCTTTAATGAAATCATTTAAGAAGGCCGATTTCACATCCATTTGATAGAGTTTGAAACCTCTATGTGCTGCAAATGCAAGCATCAATCGAATGGACTCTAATCGTACCACGGGAGCATATGTCTCATCGTAATCAAGACCTTCAACTTGACTATAGCCCTTTGCTACTAAGCGTGTCTTGTTTTTTACGATTTCTCCCTTATGGTTCAATTTGTTCTTGAAGACCCATTTAGTTCCAATAATTGTGGTCTTCTTAGGTCTAGGAACTAAGTCCCAAACTTGGCTTCTCTCAAATTGACTTAACTCATCTTGCATAGCAATAATCCAATCGGGATCATGTAATGCCTCGTCAACTACTCTAGGTTCAATTTCAGAAATCAAGGCGACCTCATTAGCATTATTCCTAAAGAATGATCTAGTTCTAACCCCATGATGGATATCTCCAACAATTTGATCTTGGGGATGACTAAAGGCTAACCTAGTTTGCCTTGGTGTTGGAGGCGCTTCTTGGATGGTTTCACTAGACACAGGCTCAGACTCAGGGTCAGGCTGAGCTCCATGTAGTCTAGGCTCACCATCATCAGACTCATCCGCCACATCTCCAATATTTGGACTTTCATCCGATCCTAATTTCCTAAGTTTGAATTGAACTCTTTCTACATCTCCTGAATGATCAATCACTTTTTGGATCTCCTCAAATACAACGTCAGAAGATTCTTCAACTAACTTAGACTTCTTATTGTAGACTTGATAAGCTTTGTTGACAAGAGAATACCCGATCAGTATCCCTTCATCAGCTTTTGCTGTGAACTTTCTAAGATGATCCTTGGTGTTTAGAATGAACACCTTACACCTAAACACCCGGAGATGTCTAACTGTAGGCGGTCTTCCAAACCAAAGTTCATGTGGAGTCTTTCCTAAAAACCTATGGATAAGGACTCGATTTTGCACATAGCAAGCTGTGTTTACAGCTTTAGCCCATAAGTAGCTTGGTAAAGAGTACTCATTAAGCATGCTTCGTACAGCCTCTTGTAAGACTCGATTCTTCCTCTCTACAACACCATTTTGCTGTGGTGTTCTAGGAGTAGAGAACTCATGTCTATATCCTTTCTCTTGACAAAACTCTAAAAACCTATGGTTTTGAAATTCACCTCCATGATCACTCCTAATGGTTTTTATTGTTGTAGATTTTTCATTTTTAGTTCTTCTAAAAAAGAAATAAAAATGTCTAAGGTTTGGTCCTTATGTTTTAAAAAATTGGTCCATGTATATCTAGTATAATCATCAACAATCACAAAACAATATCTATTACCATTCAATGAAACTATGGTACTACAATCAAACAAATCCATATGCAATAAATCTAAAGCAGTAGAAGTACTTACAACACTTTTACCTTTATGAGACGCTTTTGTTTGCTTACCCATTTGACATGCATCACATAATTTTTCTTTTTCGTACTTGATACTCGGTAATCCTAGTACAAGTCCCTTGTTGGTCAATTTCCGGATGTTCTTCATGTTTACGTGAGCCAACCTCCGATGCCAAAGCCAAGATTCTTCTTCTTTTGACATGAAACACTTAACAAAGGCATTAGTAGCACTTTTAAAAGAAACTTGATAAATGTTGTCTATTCTTGTGCCTACTAGTACTGTGTCATGTGTGTCATTGTGTCTAATTAGACACTGACTTGGGTAAAATTCAATTGTGTATCCCGCATCACACAATTGACTGACGCTTAGGAGATTGAAGGTCATCCCCTTGACTAGAAGGACATTCTTAATCCTAAGACATTTAGATATTTGAATGTCACCTATTCCTACAACCTTGAGACTACCATTGTTACCAAATGAAACATTACCTCTACTTTTGCTTTGTAGGGTAGTGAATAACGATTTATCCCCGGTCATGTGTTTGGAGCACCCACTATCAACAAACTATGTTAATATATACCCCCCCTCAACCAATGCCTACACAACACGAAAGATAGATGATTTAGGTACCTAAACCTTAAGACCTAACGCACCTACAATGCAAGTCCTTGGCACCCATGCCTTGGTCATTTTCTTCCTAAGTCCTTGAACCCTAGAAACATTTGATGATTTAAATTGAGTTCTAGACATCAATGACACAAAACTAGGTTCCTTAGGTTGGTAACCTATACCGGCCTTGTTGTAGACCGCTCTTTGGGAGTTGAGGATCATGTCCAAGGTCTTAGAGCTATTTGAAAATTTCCCAAGAAGATTCTTGAGTTTTTCAACTTCACTCTTTAAGGCCTTGTTCTCATCCTCAAGGACCTCAACATGCAAATCATCAATTTCAACATCCTTAGAGGTTTCTAATTGTTCTACTTCTAATTTTAAGGATTTTACCTTGTCCTTAGATTTTTTTAAGCAAAGTAGTCAAGAAGGCAATAGTTCTATAACACTTATCAAGCTCGGGGAGATTACCTCTTCATCATCCGAAGATGATGAAGCCGTGGTTGAAGGATCACTTGACTCGTCACCACTCTCCATGTTTGAATCTTCTAATGCCATGAGAGCCACGTGGCGAGTGCTCTTCTCCTCCTTCTCCTCCTCGAATGAGCTAGATGAGGACTCATCCCATGTGGCCTTTAGGGCCTTCTTCTTCTTTACTTTCTCCTCATTCTTCTTGAGTTTTGGACACTCACTTCTATAGTGCCCCTTCTTGCTACATCCATAACAAGTGATATTAGATTTATCAACATTATTTTCACTTGTTTTACCTTTCCCCTTGTAGCATCGACTCTTCCTCATCATCCTTCTCACAAAGTTTACCATTTCGGTGGATGAAGACTCGTTCCCATCCTCATCGGATTCGGATGAAGAAGAGGAGACCTCCTTCTTCTTTTCTTTCTTCTTCTTTCCTTTGTCCCCTGCTACAAGAGCAATACCCTTTTCTTTTGAGTCTTTGTTAGCAAGTTCATGTAGCTCCATTTCATAAAAGAAATCGTCTAACTTTACAATGGAAAGATCTTTGGATACCTTGTAGACATCCACCATGGATGACCACAAGGCATTCCTAGGAAAGGACTTGAGTACATACCTTACAAGATCACAGTTTTCGACCTTCTCATCGATCGAGTGCAAACCATTAAGGATCTCCTTGAACCGACCATGAAGCTCACTCACGGTTTCAGAATCTTTCATGGAAAGGTTCTGGAGTTGGTTGAGAAAGAGATCCCTCATTGCTATCCGGGAGTCTCGAGTGCCTTCATGTAGCTCTATGAGCTTATTCCACAGATCTTTGGCACTTGAGAAGGGACCAACCTTAATGAGTTTCTCCTTGGTCATCCCACACTGCAGAGTGACCACTGCCTTGACATCTGCCTTTCCTTTCCTTGTTTGTTTTGCCGACCACCTTGATGACTCAAGCTCCTTGCCCTCAGCATCCTTTGGAGGAGTGAATCCCTCCTTGACTGAGAACCACATACCTATGTTGGTTTTTAGGTAATACTCCATCCGGCTTCTCCAATACTGGAAATCTGCTCCATCAAAGAAAGGTGGATGGTTGGTGCTGAAGTCTTCTCCTCTCAAAGCCATCTTCTTGCTCTTAGGGTGTTAATTCTGTTGAAAGAGCACCAAGCTCTGATACCACTTGTTAGGATCTTGGGATGGCTAGAGAGGGGGGTGTGAATAGCCACCCACCAAAACTTGCTTCTTTCTTCCTATGATTAGGTTAGCAGTGGAAAACAGAACAGAAAGAAACTAAAGTAGAGAATAACATAAGGATTTACAAGGTTCAGGGATAACTTGCCCCTACTCCTTGGCGTGCCCGTGAGGTGGGCGATCCCTTAATCTTCGACAGATCAGACCCCGGAATGAACCCGACTAAAAACTTCTCCTTCTCGGTGGAGTAACCTCTCCACAAACGTCTCAGCAGTATATCAAGTTAAGCACGAGAGACAAGAGAAACTTATTCAATAGAGCACAAGCACCAGAAGTAAGAAAGCTCAAACATGAAGAAGAATACAGAGAGCACCAACAACTCAACTCAATAGCCAAAACCCTTTGCTTTGTTGTTCCTTGTTTCGTTGTCTGATCAGTTGTAACCTCTGCTTCGCCAGCTTCTTCTTCTTAAGCTTTCTTCTGCACACATATAGGTGTCACCCACTGACCCCTTCTGAACTCTCAGCATACTGACTGCTGAAGCTTCAGGTCAGCGTCACCCACTGACTCCTTCTAAGCTCTCAGCATCCTCCTCAGCTGAAGCTTCAGGTCGTCAGGTGCCGTTGAAACCTGCAAGTATATATCAAACAAAATAGTAACAGTGAAAGTCACCCTGGACCCTTCTTCTTGCTCCTTCATTTGACTTTCCAAGCTCTGTGTTATCTGCACACTACAGATTTATTAGAGAAGAAAATCAGAAGCAAATCAGAAATCTAACAACAATTTGAATTAAAGTTCTGAGGTGTTGATCGGTCACTTTGACAAATCAGACAACCTTCTGACCAATCAAACTCTATTCTAATCGATCTAGTGATGTTCTGATCATTCTCACTGACCGATCAGAGACCAGGGGATCAGTCACCAGCCTGATCCTTAAATCTACTGGAAATTCAGAACAAGTCACCTGATCGATCAAGGTGACTGATCAGGCAACCTCTTGATCAGTCAAGGTGACCGATCAGGAGGGTTCTGTTGAGGCAATCGACCCTTAAATGATTGGAAGATCATGGTTTTGATGTGTGAGCGAATATGTTTAAGGTTAGAGTGTTATGTTGTATTTGATATGTGTGATTGAGTTTGCAGGACTTGGAGAATCATAGATGGTGGACATATCCGAGGTACGAGAGCCGAGGTACGAGAGCCGAGGGAGGAGAGCTCCAAGGGCAAGCCAGGAAGTGGACTTCAAGGGAACACGTGAAGGGTGGCATGGAGGCAAGCCGAGGGAAGGCTTGCGTGCGCATCCGAGGGACGATCGCCAGAGGCAGAGGACTTCAAAGGGCGAGCCAAGGGAGCAGACCTGAAGGCACACGTGAAGGAGAAGGTCCGGAGTGGCTAGAGCTGAGCTGGGAGGCAAGGCAGTCGACTGCCCCAGAGGCAGTCGACTGCCAAAACCCACAGAAAGTTTGCGGCCTCAGACCAGTCGACTGGCATTTGGGCAGTCGACTGGTATACCCCGAAACTAGTCGTTGGCTAGCAATTAATGTTAGTAATATGAGAGAAGTGTCCTAAGGCAATCGCCTTATGATTGTAATCATTTACTTTAATAAATGAATATTCACTATTTGAGTATACATGTTCGTGTATTTGATTAAGATCTTAAACTCATTTACTGAATGTCCGCAATACAATTCACAGCATGAGAGAATTTGTGATGAATTCACAACTAGTGATTATCTCTACATGTGCAATTGTAAAGTATTGAAATTGTCCCTAGTCGATGAATTGATAAAAACGGACACTATCAATTCTGTTGAGACTAGCATGGGTTATTCTCTAATCAGCTGATTCTCACTGGCTGGTGACATTGGGATGTCCGGAGATAAACATGAATGTTAGTTAAGGGAACTAGTTCATTGGAGTGACTAGCTGTAAAACTTCATATGGTAATCTACATATAGATATGTCAATGAACTTCTTACTGCAGCTTAAGTGCGATGTTCCTTTGACTTGCGGTGTTCAAGTCATCTTGGTCATGAAGACTTATACTTTGACATCTTAAGCAAGCATCTCCAAGGAGATGTGGACCCAGGATGATTGGGTATAAGCCGAAATGCCCGAAGATGTTTGAACAGCCTACAAAGGATTCACCACTCCTTGCGAGGAGACGTATACCCAAGGTCTATCGTCGGATTGTTACTCGAAGCCTCTGGCCAGAGCATCACATGTTCCGAGTATGAATCTCTCAGAACCATGAGAGTAATTAGAATCCGTTCGACGAGAAAGACATTACTTGGGCTAGGTGTGACGTAGTCAGCCTGGTGGGGACTGACACACATAGACCGTGTCCTGAACCAAGTGGGTATAAGATGGTGAAGGGAATGAGGCATGATTCATTAAAGCTGCTGAAGGGTTTCAGAATAGTTTCTGAGGTCAACCGTTGATCTTTCGATTAATTGGGGATCATGATGTACTACTAGGTGTCACTCATGATCGTTCTATAATTGGTTAATTATAGACGGCCAACATAAATCGAAAGCCTATTTAGTCACACGCACTACGAGTAATCTGAGGGATTTAAAACGAGTTGAAAATTGGATTTTCCGATCAAGAGAGATAAGTCGAATCTGAATTTTTCAAAGACGCATCGGAAGCATAAAATAATTGTCTTTTGAAGACTTATTGAACGAATTAAATGAGTTTAATTCGTGAGATCGTGGCTTGGGTTTGGCCAGCCAAAGAGGGTCCCCACCCTCTTTGTTTGGCCGGCCACAATAAGAGGGAAGAACCAAATTGTTTGGTTCATATTTATAAAATAAACCGCGCGTGGTTTGTCTTATAAAATTATGGATAAAGAAATTTGTATAAAGAAATTTGTATAAAGAAATTTATATAAAGAAATTTATATAAAGAGATTTATTTTTCATGGAAATTAAAATAAACCTTAGATTGGTTTATTTTATTTTATAAAATCAATAATGGATTGATTTACCATGATAAAGAAATTTATATAAAAAATTTCTTTCCATAATAAAAGGGGAGACATGGTTGTTTTTATTATAAATTAAGTTATAATAAAAACTTAGCATAACGGAATAATTCATAGAAAAATTTATAAGATAAATTTCTTATGAAAAATTTATTCCGTTAAGAGGAGACTTGGCGATTAAGAGGCTACTATATAAAGGTACCAAGGCAAGGCTTGGAAATTAATCCAAGAGATCAAGGATTCTTGCCTAGCCTCTCTTCCTCTCCTTCTCTCTCTCTCCCTCTTCTAGTGTCGCCGGCCCTAGAGCCCTCCCTCTTTGCCGTGAGCTTCCACCACCAAGAAGAGGCCGAAGAAGAAGAAGAAGCGGGCGCGACTCCTTCCTTCCTCCTGGAATCTTGATTCCGTTCTTCGTTTGGTGGTTAGTCTTTCCATCTCTCTCTTGGTATTCTTGTCGTGCCTTTGGAGAATCTAGTAGTTCTTGTCGGCATGAAACTCGTGGCTTTGCGAAGTCATCCCGAAGAAAACTCGGCGTGGACGCGAATAGAGGCGGAGCTTCCAAGGGACGCTACGGTTGGATCTCGTCCCTTTCTTCGAGTTACGCGAGGTATTAAGTAAATTAGTTTACTTTCTGCAAAATTTTAAATGTATGATCATGTCTCCACAACATAAGGTTGCATGCTAGATACGTGGTTAAAATAATTTGAGAAATTATTTATGCTAAACCTTCCGCTGCATGTAATTAAATTTTAAAATTACGAACCTATATCCATGTCAACATGCACCCGGTCCCAACAATTAATGCTAGGCCAGTCGACTGCCCCAGGGGCAGTCGACTGGTGCGGGCTGGACAGATTGCGAATCTGTCCTGTTCACCTATAAAAGGAGCACTTTTTGCACGTGCACGGTACGGTTCCGTACAGTGTCGAAGTGCTGCTCGTGTGTAGAGTGACTCTTGCTTCCTCTCTCGTATTTCTGCATCTGTAAAGAGGAAGATCTTGCTGTAAAGGTTTCTCCACCTCAAGGAGACTTTTCGATAGTGAAAAGTGGTACTCACGGCGTGGATCCTTGGACTAGTCACCCATCTAGGTGGATACCAAGTAAACGATAAGTGTTAGCATTGTTTTGAATTTCTTTTGCATATTATTTCCGCTGCGCTAACAATTCTGTAGAGATCCAATATCCGAAAAAGTGCATTCACCCCCCCCCTCTGCACGCCTTACACGATCCTTCAGGTTCTGGACCGATCAGGATCCATCCTGATCGGTCCAGGCAAGTTCTGACCGATCACACTGATCGATCACCAACATTTCTGTGACCTCACAGAATGTCTTCTGATCGGTCACCAGAACGTTCATAAAATCTTCTGTTTCCTCAGAAGCTTTTTAGATCGGTCAATAGACTGATTAGACATCCTGGATCGGTCTTGTGACCGATCTACTATCAAGAGAGTTTGTGCCAACTCCCTGATCGGATCTCAGATCGATCCAGCTCTAATCATTTCGACCCTGAGTCCAGAGAACAGGCTCCCTTGCCTTCTCTGACTCAGTCTGGTCCGGAGAATGAGCTACCGAGCCCTCTCCAACTTATCCCGGTCCAGAGAATGAACAACCAAGCCCTCTCTAACCAACGTCTGGAGAACGAGCTACCGAGCCCTCTCCGACTCATCTCGGTCCAGAGAATGAGCTACCGAGCCCTCTCTGACCAGAGTCCGGAGAACGAGCTACCAAGCCCTCTCCGACTCATCTTGGTCCAGAGAACGAGCTACCGAGCCCTCTCTGACCAGAATCCGGAGAACGAGCTACCGAGCCCTCTCCGACTCATCCCGGTCCAGAGAACAAGCTACCGAGCCCTCTCTGACCTAAGTCCGGAGAACGATCTACCGAGCCCTCTCCGACTCAACCCGGTCCGAGAACCTACTGAGCCCTCTCCGACTCAACCCGGTCCAGAGAACGAGCTACCGAGTCCTCTCTAACCTAAGTTCGGAAAATGAGCTACCGAGCCCTCTCCGACTCAACCCGGTCCAGAGAACGAGCTACCTAGCCCTCTCTGACCAGAGTTCGGAGAACGAGCTACCGAGCCCTTTCTGACTTATCCCGGTCCAGAGAATGAACTACCGAACCCTCTCCGACCAGAGTCCGGAGAATGAGCTACCGAGCCCTCTCCGACTCATCTCGGTCCAGAGAACGAGCTACCGAGCTCTCTCCGACTCATCTCGGTCCAGAGAATGAGCTATCGAGCCCTCTCTGACCAGTACACTTAATCCGAACTTAACTATCTAATCTCAATTCTCACTCAACTAAACTTAAATCGGTGTCAACTGTCAACATCGAAACAACAATCAGGTCAGATTGCATCAACACTAAACAAGTCCAATTTGACCTATTTTCAAGTCTTGTAGATTTTTAAGGTTGCAACGAGTCTAATGGTGTCTTCCATTGCTTATTTCAACTTCTCTAGATGCATTAAAATGTTATAAGGAAGAATTGACTCCAAATCCCATGTTGGACCTGATATGAATCACATCTGACATAACGTAGTTCTGATATGGACTTGGGCCTGATATAGACATATCAGGCCCACGTTAGCTTGCTATGATTCATATTAGTTTCAACGTGGGTTCGTCTTCGGATTTAGAGCTGATTCTTCCAATAATATTGTAACGTACATCTTCGGAGAAGCAGAAATAAATAATGGAAAGCACTATTGAAATTATTGCAACCTTAGAAATCCACATGCCCTGAAATGGGTCCAATCAGACTTGTTTAGGTCCATTAATGAATTTCGGTCAAAATCTATCGATGAACCTAGACAAGTCTGATTGAATGCATTTCGGATTCTGTAAATTTTTGAGGCTACACCGAGTCTAACAATGCCCTCTATTGTATATTTCTATTTCTCCGGAAATGTTAAACTATTTTTTGAAAAATCAACTCTAAATCTCATACTGGTATGAATCATATCATATTCATATCAGCCCTTTCGTATAAATATTTATTGAGAAGAGAGAGAGGAAGAAAAAAAATAAAAAGACAAATTTAGTCAGAAAGATAAAATAAAAAATATATATAATTAAATATGATTTTTTGATAAATATTAAAGTAGTGTATATTTTTTTGATAAATCTAAATATGTCTTTTTAAAATAAATATTCATAGTCATAAGAGCATTGCATTAGTTGATTCGAACGTCCCATTAATGTTAAATGGAATGTACAAGATTCATATGATTGAACGTGTTGAAGTTTTAATTTTTAATTTAAAAAAAATACATAAGAGAGCGTGAAAGGATCCAGCTTCATTTTTTTAATTAAACAAATTTTTAATTAAAATTTATTTAATTTTAATTAAATGACACATATAAAATAAGAAAAAATATTTTATATAATAAATATATTTAAAAATAATAAGAATCCTTTAAATTACATAAATAAAATTTAAATTATATTTATTTAATATAAAATAAAAATAAAAATGAATAAATAGACAATGAGATCAACAAATAATAAATTTTATTGTTAAAGGGAAGGTAAGAGAATGAATACCTTAATATAATATGTATATGATATCTAAATTTTATATATATATTTTTTTTTTGTATGAGGAGGTGAATTTGATAGTATCAACGTTCCTAAGATAATGATATGTGGGAAAATGTGAGAAAACTCTCCAACATCAAAGTGGGCTTTGCATGCACTACCCAATCAAAAATGTCTTTGCATACACTCCCTGATGGGATTGACAAGACAGTTTTGTGTGTTATTTTTTTATCAGTATAAAAGAGTAAAAATTCAGTATAAATCGTAAAGATTTGAATATAAATTGTTTGAGATTGAGTACTAATTTAAGAAATTTGAGTATTATTTGAAAAAATTTGAGTATACATTGTTTCAGTATATAGTAAAAATTTCAGTATACATTATCAAAATTTAAGTATGAATTGATTTAGATTGAGTATTATTTGAAAAATTTTGAGTATAAAATTTAGAAATTTGAGTATGTGAGGTTGCATCCACCACATCAAAATTTTCACATGAGGGGTCGTCGAAATTTTATACTCAAATTTCTTAAATTAGTACTCAATCTCAAACAATTTATACTCAAATCTTTATAATGTATAATGAGTTTTCACTCTTTTATACTCACGACATCAAGATTTTTACATGAGGGGTCACCGAAACTTTGTACTCAAATTTCTTAAATTAGTACTCAATCTCAAACAATTTATACTTAAATCTTTACAATGTATACTGAGTTTTTAATTTTTTATACTCAATCTATTAGGGAGTGAATGCAAAGAATTTATTAAGTGGGGAGTGCATGCAAAGGTTAATTTGGGATTGGGGAGTTTTCTCCAATTAACACATGATATGTTAACAATTCTACTGTAAAATAAAAAGAAATATAAAATATAATTAACTTCTAATTAATTGAATATTTTTTATTATTATTTTCTATAAGATTATATTATGGATTTCTCTTATTATTTTTTATACGAAGATTATTATATTTTAGAAAAAAAAAACGAAATCGTTCGTCCCAGCGCCCTTGTCGCATCCGTCCTAAGATCATCACAAAAAAGAAAAATTATGATCCCGAAAATAATTAGTGTACAGTTGAAATGAAAAAATTATTATATTTTGCGTGGCACAGAGAGGGAGAGAGAGAGGAGAGAGAGATACGTACGGGGCACTGGAGAGAGAGTGGTAAACGCTCCTTTCTTCCACACTCTCGTAGCCTGCGTAGAACCGAAGTACTTGTGAGAGTCGGAATAAATTGATGAAGAATGAAGATGCAGATTTGGGTTCTTGAATGAAGCGGCCTTAGATGAGGGCATTTCCCTTTCATGGCCGGAGGAAAGGGCGCTCTGAAGCCGCGGAAAGAGTATTAGAGGCAAATCAAGCTTTTTTCTCGCCGAATAACGTGTCAAAGCTAGGGATTCAAGAGGGAGGGGAACCAAGATCGGTGCTAGATCACAGGAGCCCTAGTCCTCCCACCTCCACATCAACCGTGTCTTCTTCCCTGGGCGGCTCAGGTTCATCCGACAACGCCGGAGTGGCGGCGGCCTCCGAGTCGGCTGCAGGGGAGGGCGGCGGCGGCGCAGGCTGGAAGGAGGAGTGGGCGGCGGAGCTGCACCCGGTACCAGCCGGCCTTGACCTCGGCTTCAACGCGAGCGGCGCAAAATGCGGGCTCGGAATCGAGGACTGGGAGACGATGCTCTCCGAGGATTCCGCCGTCTCCCCCGTCCGCGAGCAGACTTTTCTCGGTTGGATCATGGGCGATGCCGACCGCCCTAACTCAGCCCGTCTGAAGCAGCAACTCTTCGCTCATAGTCCCCCGGATTTCGATGTAAATAATGGCGGCTTTGGATTTGGGATTCTCGATTCAGGCAACGGAAGCATTGAAGACGTGGGTACTTTCGTCGCCTCCAACACTGTTGGCGGCGGCTTTCCATTCCCGAGTAGTAACAGCTGGGTATCGCCGCCGTCCACCGTCACCGGCATCAAACAGACGCCCATTTTCCCCACAAACGATAGTCAGCTAATCTCGCCGCCTCTTCCACCGGCGGGCAACTTCGCCTCGCTGTTCTCTTTCCCACCGGGCATATACTTGCCGGGACCCTTTGGAGGATAAGCTGCAACTATTTGGCTCAAGCTTTCTCTTCAATCAGCAATCCGCCACCCCGAATCCGTCCTTCTTTCTAGAGTAGGGCAGGCAGAGAAGCAGCAGCAGCTGTCTAAGCTCCCTTTTCTTCCATCTGGTGGCAGCTCGGACATCTTCCCTAGGCAGCAACTCGAGCAGCAACAGCAAAATCCGGGATTTTCTCCGCCTCAGCTCCAACAAAGGTCGGTGAAACCCAAACTGTCAGTTTCCGGTGATGATGGAGCAACACCTTTATCGGTGCAGCAGCTACATCAGGCATTGGTTGACCTGCTTATCGAAGCTTCAAAGATGGTCGAGGTTAGGAATTTCGTCGGCGCGCACGGGATATTGGCGCGGCTCAATCACCAGCTCCCTTCCCCATCAGGGAAGCCCCTTCTGCGCTCTGTCTTCTACTTCAAGGAGGCACTGCAACGTATACTCTGTAACGGGCCTATCCCTGATCTCTCTTGCAATGCATCCTCCCTCCAACAGCAGAGTCCATTGTCGATGCAATTCAACATTTTACACAAGCTCAGTGCCTACAAAACATTCTCCGAGGTCTCTCCGATCGTCCAATTCTCCAACTTTACCTGCATTCAATTGCTATTGGAAGAGCTTTGTGCCTCTGACCGCATCCACATCGTAGACTTTGACATTGGAGTTGGTGGACAATGGTCTTCCTTCATGCAGGAGCTAGCACAGCGACGCCTCTCTTCTGCAAATCCAGTGCGAATGCTGAAAATGACAGTGATCATGTCTAATTATGTCCAGGACAATCTGGAGCTCCACCTTGTTCGGGACAATCTCGCCCATTTTGCAAGTGATCTCAATATTCCCTTTGAATTACACTTCCATAGCCTGGAATCATTCGATACTGTGGAGCTCCATGTAACTGGAGGTGAAGCTGTTGCTGTAAACCTCCCTATAGGCTCTGGGAGCCTTCCCTTACCATCCATTCTCCGCCTTGTCAAGCAGCTCTCCCCGAAGATTGTCGTCTCAGTCGACCAAGGCTGGGATTGGAGTGACTTGTCATTTTCGCAGCATTTCCTACATACTTTTCAGTCCTCCATGGTGCTTATGGATTCCATCGATGCCTCTGGGACTAACCAAGATATGACAGCCAAAATTGAGAAGTTTCTGCTTCAACCAAGGATAGAAAGTTCGGTTCTCGGGCGATATCTTGCTCCCGGCAAGATACTTCCCTGGAGAACACTCTTTACCACATCTGGTTTTATCCCCATTCAACTCAGCAGTTTCATGGAGACGCAGGCTGATTGCCTTTTGAAGAGAGTGCAGGTGAGAGGGTTTCATGTGGAGAAGCGTCAAGCGACTCTTAACCTCTACTGGCAGCGCAAGGAGCTCGTCTCAGTGTCAGCTTGGAGGTGCTGAGGATCGAGCTACCTGGTTACAGTCATGCAATCCTTGTGTCCTGATTCTTGAATATCGGTAATTCACTCTTGGTTTAGATGCTTTCATAACTTAATCCTCTATTATGGTAAGCATTGTTATCATCTTAGCATCGCCTTGCAGGTTATATCACCTCGATTATGTTCTATTTGTTTCAAGCAAAGTGAAATTGGAACATCTGATCATTCTGTCCTAACTATTATCCTTGTTCTTTTGTTTGTGCTGATAATATGATTACAGTTTAAATTGCTTCTAGGTTATCTGTTGTATGCTTTAGGTATCGCTTAGGATTCAATCAAAAATTTAATGTTCGTGAATTTGAATTGCATGTTCAAAGACTGAAACGAACATATCAGACTAACATCATTCTGGTTATGTATAAGTAGGAAATTCGATAGCAGTTTAAATCAACATGCATTCTTAATCACATGAAACACAAACTCTTTGAGCTAGCAACATTAGTTGACAGTTTGACTTGATGAAATGCAGGATTTGGTTAAATTCTGTTAGTAGTCTACCAAAGTATGAGTATCTGTCAGGCTTGTAGATCTAAATGTTTGTCTTATTGATTCATAAAGATATAGTTCATCCATAGCGTCAGCATTTGAATGTTGATATCTGATAAAAGTCACGGAGGGATAGAAGAAGAATCCAAGTAAGTAGAAGGTTATTGCTTTGCTCGATAACAGTTACACTATTAAAAGAACAACCAATGCTAACATTTTAGTGATATCAAGTTAGAAGTATTGGCAACTTATGCATCCTAGCGTTTTGGGGACTGATTTGATCTGTGATCATGGCAGGTAAATTATGAGATTCTAACTCTTGACTTGATTGAATCACTTGACTTATAATATATCAAATCGAAACTCGTTTAGATATCTACATTTGTTATCGGGTTTACTTGTAACGGCTCAGTTGAAGGCCCAAAAAGGACGTTTAAAGCTTTTTCGAAGGCTCGGAAGAATTAGGGTTTTTGAGATTTTATAATTTATGTTATTTTCGTCTTTTAGGGTTTTGATACTATTTAAATCATTAGTTTAGTTGATGTTGAGTTTTTATTATCATCAATAATCTTTTCCTTTTTAAAAAAATTACATGTTTTAAATGTTTGTTTTTTTGGTATTATGATGAATCAATGAGTTTTAAAAGATTATTTCCGACTCTCATATTTGAGTCATACTATTTCTTCCTTTCCTAACTAAGTAGCGTTGGTTGACAGATTACTAGTGGCAAAACTTAAGACAATTTAATCTCCTTTTGCACGTCAGGTATGCATATATGTAACGTGTGCAGCTTCGAGAGAATGATTGGTCTCCATTTGCACAGTTAGATTCCTTTGTTAGATTGATTAGCCTCCCTAATGAGTCCATTATGCTCATCATCTTCGAACATGTTCGTATCATTTTAACTTCTTTCCCTGCATTTTGGACTTTTATACGTACTTTTTTACAGGTATCATGACAATCTTATTGAAAGGGAGAACGCCTTCACTGTTATTTTACACATGAAGTCCAAATTGATTCTGTCACCAAACTTTTCTTCTTGTTGTTTTTTGTTTTTAATGATTGCCACAACTATTGGAAGTAACCGAATATCATTGTGCGCGTGATTTGGATGAGGACCAAAAGTGAGAAGGACGATCTATTTGTTCCAAATCATAAAGAGGTGTTCCACATTGTTTGTTTTCTAATCAAAAGGACAACTTTTATCATTGTTCAGTCATATAGATTTATCCTTCTACCGTTCAATAATCTAAATTTCCCATCTAAATCTTGGCACTTTATAATAACTACTAAATTGTACTTGTTACCACGCATATTTAACATGTTCAAAAATATTCATATTATAACAACTATCATTTCGTAGTTGTTACAATGCAGATCCAATCATGTCGCCTACCATTTAAGTTGTAATAGTTATGATTTCGTAACCGTTACAATACGAATTCAACTTGTGTAATAGTTATGATTTGTATTTGTTACTATACTATTCAAAAATTAGACGGAAGATAATGATTGGGAGAGTGAAAATGAGAGAGTGAAAATCATAGTGAATGACGTGGCACCTTGCATGCACGATCTCCGACGGATTCACCGTACCCCCAGGATATAGTTTGATTCGGGTGACGGCCGAACTAAACGATAATCGGATGTGTGCATGTAAAGTGACATGTTATGACATATCATTCATTATATTTTTTATCTTTTATTTTCACTCTCCTATCATTGCTCGTAATAAAAATAGTATTAGAGAATAGGTGGATAAATGGACAAGGCTGGGCAATGAGAAGTATTCTTTTGATTAAAAAGTAAAGTGAAACGCCTATTCTACTGGATGATTTAGATAAAAAGGGATATTTTTTTATTTTTACCCTTTGGATAATATTGAAAGTTGGGTGCGTGCCCCGGAGCAATGGTAAAGTGGCCGATTACTTTCTTAATTTCTTAAATATATAAGAATTGAATCTCAATTTTGATAAATTAATGGATGAATTTTTTATGTGTTGCAGAGTTTTTTGAAATTGAATGGATAATTTCAGAATAATCAATATAAATGGGATATCTAATATAATTTAAATAATAATAATAATAAAAGTTGGGTGCGTGGTTGAGTAAAACACAGAATTTATTTGTTCCTTCTACCTTTCCGTGATCTACAGTAAGCCCGTGTGAGCTGATTTCGACAGCTCGTGGCATTGTCGCATTCTGATCAAATTATTGCTGCCTTTGTGTTCCACAAATAGCTTTTGTGATTTTTCATATATATATATATATATATATATATATATAGTGGTTGAATCTCCTGTTTACTTTTCAGGCTAAAAAAGAAGCAAAAAAAACTTCACTTTTCATTTCCTTGAATTCATTCTGGAGCAAACAGAATACTTATTACAGGTACTAACTTGACAATGGCTGAAATTAAGTGTCAATCGTCCTGCAGCTTCTACAGGGATATGGTGCAAAAACACAGTCAAATTTCAAATTGTCATCATCAATTATGTAGTTCCTGTGTTGGTCAGTGCTTTTGTCCCTTCCTGGTTAGTGAATCAAATTTTGTATGGTTGTCAGTACTGAAATATTGTAATGTCGCCTATTTAAAACAGTGAGTGATCATTCATGGCTAAGTTGTTTCTTTCCTTGTTGATTTCTCACATGCCAGTGTTGTCCACATGACAGCCCCATGCCCCATTCTCTGATCGACAAGGAAAAGAAACCTTAATTAATTTTTTTAACTAATCAAATTTTATCGTTTAAATTATTAAATGAAGTGAATTAAAACTTTAAATTAGTTAAGACCATTTTTGAAGAAATTCCTTTGTTGCAGTTTCTTACCTGCCTTTTGTCAGTGGTGGTGTGGACAGGTTGGCTAGGGCAGGCCAGGCTAGGACAGGGGCGTCGTCGCTGCATTGGCAAGATGGCGATTGACAGATTTGCAGATAATTGAAGAAGAAGAAGAAGAAGAAGAGTTCCATGGAGTTGGAGCTAGCAAGGTAGGTCCCAAAGACGGCGACATCACACTGCTGAGAAGTCATTTTCAGTTCAGAAAACAAAAGCAGAGCGCAGAGGGTGCTCAGGGTTTCCATGTCCCCATGCATATGCATTGAGACTTCCCAGGTCGCTTCTGGATCACAGCCACAACTTAGCTTGGTGTTGTTGTAAGTTAAAAACGAGGACTGTACCGTGGCCAAGTCTTAGAGTTAGATTTCTGAAAAATTATCATAAATTCTTTGCATGCAAATTTATTTTTTTTTTTCTAAATCTTTGCATCAGAAAAAATGTATCAAATTATTCTTCAATTTTTTTAGATACAGAAAATCTGAAATCAAGTATAATTCTTTCTAAATTCAACATCATTTAACTAAAATTCAGTATATTTTATATCAAATTTAGTATGATTTGATCAATTTATCCTAAGCTAATCAATTGATATGAACTCCTAATCAATTGGTCCGGTGGAAAAAATATGTGGTAGAACATATACTAAATTCTAATTGAAATATACTGAATTTAGAAAGAATTATACCTTTTTTGGAATTTTATACGTATAAAAAGTGTACTACTTAATTTGATAGAAATATATTAGATTTTAATTATATGATACTAAATTTAGGAGGAACTATATCTCATTTTGGACTTTTTGTACCTAAAAATTATAAGCGCAAGTATGTATAAACTCCTAATCAATTGGTCCGATGGAAAAAAAATTGTGCTCAATTTGATAGAACATATACTAAATTCTAATTAAAATATACTGAATTTAGGAAGAATTATACTTTTTTCTGGAATTTTTATACGTATAAAAGGTATGATACTTAATTTGATAGAAAATAAGCTAATTTTAATTATATGATACTGAATTTCGGAGGAACTATATCTCATTTTAAACTTTTTGTACCTAAAAATAATAAGGGCAATTAGGTAAAGCAATATTTATTAAGGAGCTGAAGTAAATGAAACTTTGCATATAGGGAGTGGAAATGAACTTTTTCTGATATAAAAATGAAGATAAAGTTTAAGATTCAATTGAGATTTAAAGACAATTTATACTAGATTCATCTCCCAGCATTTTACTCGACCACTTACGTACGCATATTTCAATATTATCTATTTCCTATACCTAACTAACTTGTATAATTTTAAAAATAATGTTGGGCAAACATTCACTGTGAAAATTATTTATCAAAAATTACAAGAATAATTGTTGAATTGAAATAAATTTGAAAATATATAACTTTGGACGTGTTGAGATGACGAATCGAAAATCTTAATCTGTCAAGCAAGTAGGAGGGGTGATAACTACCATTTTGTTGATAAATTTAGGCTCTCAAATCCATGTTTTGATCCACTTTTATATGCTTAAGTTTGCATTTATATTAGGTTTTATATATTTCCTCTATTTTAGCTTTTTAATTCAAATCTTTATATATTCGAGATATTTTAGCACTAAAATGTGAATCTAATTTTGTAGGCTTCAAATGAGCATGACCTATATCGGATTGGATCAAACTTGAGTCAGAATTGGATCCGGATCAGGGTGATCAAGCATCGGATTAACATGGGTCGTCCATTCAAGAAAACGCTAGATCTGAGCCATCGGTCAACTTCTGATCAATCTGAGTTCAAGATAGAGTCAATCATGACCACAGATCAAGATCTGAAAATTTCATCCAAATCAGAAGCAATCTGACCGTTGGATCAAGCTCAAGAGAATCTAAACCATCCAAGCAAGAGAAGGGAAGATCTGAGCCATCCGCCACTGATCTGGTTGATCCGAGCTAAGGACAGGTAGATCAGGACCATTGATCAAGATCTGGGGAGTTTGATTCAGATCTGAAGAGATCCAACCGTTGGATGGAGCAAAGAGAATCACAGCCGTCCATTTCAAACTATATAAACTGCTTCTTCCCCAGATCCACGGTCGTCGCGTCTTCGCCACTGTTCTTCGCAAAGTTTCCAGTTTTCTTCGTTTTCTTCATGTTTTTCCTTGCGATCGCGCGGCCACATCAGATCGGTTCGTCATCAAGATTTCAGATCATCAAGGTCGACTTCCAGTTTAGTTCGCAGTGGATTTCGTCACTGAGAGGAGCAAAGGGGAGGGTTTCGCCGAGCTCTGATCCACAGATCGATTCATTTGATCGCGGCTGTCTTCATCGAGCGGATCATTCAGAGCAGAAGGAGGGGTTCTCCGGAGGTTCCTGAAGGTATCTGAGCAAGATCGACACTCGGACGTATCAAGATGGGGCTCGATCACGGAGTTTCTCAGCTTCTGATCGGTGTCTGTGACCAGACAGAGTCGGCTCTGACCGATCAGAAGAGTACCTGATCGGTCGGCAAATTCACAGCAGCTGATCCAGGGAGTTTTTCTTCATTGATTTTCGAGTTAGGGGGTTCTTAACTAGACCTTTAGGTGACGACAAAGGGAAATCTTGTTGATAAACTCATTTGATGTTCTAATTAGGATTATGTTGGCTTTTAACATATATTTCTTCAATTGCTCTAGTTGTTTCCATTACACTTCAAGCTAAATTCTTAAGCCATGTTTGTTTTCGTTTCTTTATCTGCAATTAATTCTCTTGCAATTTAGTTTTCTGTGATTAATTTCCTGCAATTAGTTCTTAAGTTTCAATTTAAGAGTTTGAATTTAATTGCTCAATTGTCAATTAGGTTAAGTTTCGTTTCCGCAATTTCCTAATTCAGTACATGCTTTAGCTAAGTTCATCCTATTCTGTCTCGTATTGTTGATTCATTCTTTATCACAAAAACCCCCCATTTTATTAGAAAACCCAAATCATCAAACGACAAATAAACTTGCAAGCTCAGTTAAATATTCATTCAACTAGTCCTTGGAAAAATACGACTTTAGGCCCCTCTACTACATTTCTATTTTGTTAGCCAAGGGTTTTCAGTTTATAAATATCTAAATTTGAGGCTCACATCGTGACACCTATTTTGGGCCGCCAAGGTAGGATCCACATCAGTTTATAAATATCTATTTGCTCCATCCAACGGTTGGATCTCTTCAGATCTGAACCAAACTCCCCAGATCTTGATCAATGGTCCTGATCTACCTATATATCCTTAGCTCGGATCAACTAGATCAGTGGCGGATGGCTCAGATCTTCCCTTCTCTTTCTTGGATGGTTTAGATTCTCTTGAGCTTGATCTAACAGTCAGATTGCTTCTGATTTGGATGAAATTTTCAGATCTTGATCTGTGGTCATGATTGACTCTATCTTGAACTCGGATTGATCAGAAGTTGACCGATGGCTCAGATCTAGCCATTTTCTTGAATGGACGACCCATGTTAATCCGATGCTTAATCACCCTGATCCGGATCCAGTTCTGACTCAAGTTTGATCCAATCCGATCTAGGTCCATGCTCATTTGAAGCCTACAAAATTTGATTCACATTTTAGTACCAAAATATCTCAAATATACAAAGATTTGAATTAAAAGCCAAAATAGAGGAAATACATGAAACCTAATATAAATGCAAACTTAAGCATATAAAAGTGGATCAAAACATGGATTTGAGAGCCTAAATTTATCAACAAAATGGTAGTTATCAATTTCCCCACACTTACTCTTGGGCGTCTCGCACAAGCCAACTAGTAGCTAAGATGTATCCTCCTAGATTAGTTTCAATCATAGTTAGAAGCAATTGAAAGGAAATTACCTAGGATTGTCAATTTTCAGAAATCTAAGCTCAATGGACTAGTATCTTGTCCTTAAACCAACAACTTAGCATACTTCATCCATCATGACTCATTGAGATGAATTAAACTCAAAAAACCTTGCAAGGGAAGTTTTGGGGCTCTCTTTCTAAATTCTACATTTCTGATGAAGTGGAGCTCACTCAAACACAACATGATTCTTGCACTATCATAAGCTTACTTATTATCTACTCTCCATCATCATTCTTGATTTGGATCAACACTTACAAAAGCTTATTCAAACAAGGTAGGAAATATGGAATGATAAAACTAAAAAATAGAAATTTAATGACTTTGATACCAAAGACTCATGATAAAGAAAATAAAGAGATATGATATGATAAGAAGATATGGAAAAGTAAAGAAAATGATATGATAAGGAAATATGGAAAAGTAAAGAAAATAAAAGACTTGGATACTCAAAAATGTCTCTGATGCACTTTGCCCTTTCTCTTCGTGTATTATTTTGCATGTATCAGAGTTGTGGTGGAGGTTTGGGTGGAAACAATGCTGAAATGAAGTGTACCCAGGTTTTGTTGTGTGCCAGCCTCCACTGATCGGTCAAGGGACCGATCAGACATTGCCTGATTGGTTTGGAAATCGGACTGGACTGATACTGATCGTTCTGGCTTCACTCTGATCGGTCTGTGATAGTCCTGATCGGTCTGGAGACCGATCATGTGATGATCAGTAGCTGAAATTGCATATTTCTGAACTGCTCTCTGCCAAGGTTTCAATCTTTCAGTTAACAACTCACTCTTGGATTCAAATAACTTCTTGCAAACAACTTCAAATTCGAAATCTAACCCATCTTTTGAACCTTCATGTTTTACTTTGTCTTTTCTTTTTTTTTCTTTTCTTTCCTTTCTTCTGTTTTTTTTTCTTTTCAGCTGCTCTATTTTTGCAGCTATGCTTTTTTTTTCTTTTTCCTTCAATGCCTTTCAATGGCTAGCTCCAACTTGCGCAATCTGAAATGTGTAGCCTTTCAAAATTTTCAACTTGATAATATGGAATGAAATCATCCTTTTGTTCCTACTTGATACTTGGTCCAATGGAGCTTGTTTCTTATCCATAATTTGAACTTAAAGATATGTCTTTGCTCTCTAACTTTTTTTTTTCCTTTTGCTTCACTTTTCAAATCACACAAAATTTTCTTTTTCTTGCAACTGAGCTGATGGGTATGCTTGCAACTCATTCTTGATATAAAACTCCTTCAAATTGGCACATCTTTGCTTGTTGGTTGCCAATTGCTTCAATTGTCCTCATTCCATTCTTTTTTTTTCTGTAAACTTATAGCTTTCATTCCAGTTTTTTTTTTCTCTCTTCCTGCATAACATAGAATTGGAGAACTCAAAGTTTCATTTGGAATTAGACTTGACACAATTTACTTGTATGTTGGCAAACTCTTCACATTGACCTCACTACAAGATAGAATGCTTGCATCCTTAAAAATTTGATGGGCCCAAAATAGGTGTCATGATGTGAGCCTCAAATTTAGATATTTATAAACTGAAAACCCTTGGCTAACAAAATAGAAATGTAGTAGAGGGGCTCAGGTCGTATTTTTTTCCAAGGACTAGTTGAATGAATGTTTAACTCGAGCTTGCAAGTTTATTTGTCGTTTGATGTTTTTGGGTTTTCTAATAGAATGGGGGTTTTTGCGATAAGAGAATGACAATATGAAATAGAATAGAATGAGCTTAGCTAAAGCATGAGAAGAATTAGGAAATTGCAAGAACTACTCTTAACCTATTGGAAAACTAAGCGATTTGATTGCAAACTATTGAAATGAAATTTAAGAACTAAACATCAATGCAGGAAATAAATTGCAGAGAATTAATTGCAGATAAAGAAAATGAAAACAAACATGGCTTAAGCACTTGGCTTGAAATATAATGGTAACAACTAGAACATCTTGAGGAAATAAATGCTTGAAACTAAAAATTATCCTAAGTAAACATCAAATCAGTTCGTCACAAGACTTCCCTTTGCCGTCACACAAAGGTTGAGCAAGAAACCCTCTGAACTCAAAAATCAATGGAGATAAACTCTCTTGCTCATGTCTGCTGCGAAGTGTTCCGTTCTGCTCTTCCTGATCGGTCAACCGACCGATCAGGACCTCTTCTGATCGGATTGGGGACCGATCAGAAGCTCCTATGTCCGATCACCAGCATCGATCAGAAGCTGCAAACTGCCCACCAAACATCTTGATCTTGATGCGCTAATCCACGATCGAGCTCGAAAACCATCGGGACAGTTCGGAGAACCCCTCTGAACGATCCTTCAGCTTCGGTCGATGGATATCAGCGATCAAACGTCAGCGATCAGTGGAATGGACTCCGGGCGAAACCCTCCTCCTAGACTCCTTCAGCTACGAGATTCAGTTGAGCAAATTAACAAGAAAGTTATCTGGACGATCTGAGATCTTGAAGACGAACAAGATTGATGTGCCCGCGCGCGATCGGATGGAAAAAACTACAAAGGAATCGATGAAGAAACGTTGAAGAAAACGCAAAGAACAGTGGCTGTGACCTGGCGACGACGACCTGGATCTGGGGAAATTAATGGCTTTATAGTTTGAAACGAACGGCTGAGATCGTTTTGGCTTTATCCAATGGTCGGATCTTCTCCGATCTGAACCAAACCTTCCAGATCTTGAACAATGACTCTGATCTACTTCTCCTCAGCTCGGATAAATCAGATCAGTGATGGATGGCTCAGATCTTCCTTTCCTTTGAATTGACGGTTGAAACTCCTCCTAAGCTCGATCCGACGGTCAGATGGACTCTGATTTGGCTCCAAACTTCAGATCTTGATTCATGGACTTGATTAACTCTATCTTGATCTTGGATTGACCATAAGTTGACGGATGACTCAGATCTAGCCGTTCTCTTGAATGGACGACCCATATTAATCCGATGCTTGATCCCTTTATCTGGATCCAATTCTGACTCAAGTTTTACCCAATCTGATCTAGGTCCATGATCATTTGAAACCTACAAAATGATATTCAAATTTAGTGCCCAAAATATCTCAAATATAGATAGAATTGTATTAAAAGCCAAAATAGAAAGAATTCATGAAACCTAATGTAAATACAAACTTAAACATATAAAAGTGGATCAAAACATGGATTTGAGAGCCTAAATTAATCATCAAAATGGTAGTTATCAACTCCCCCACACTTACTCTTGGGTGTCTCGCACAAGCAAGCTAGTAAACTAAGGATGTATCCCCCTAGATTATTCTCAATCATAGTTAGAAGCAATTGAAAGGAAATTACCTAGGGTTGTCAATTCTCAAAATTCTAAACTCAATGGACTAGAAACTTGTCCTTAAATCAACAACTTAGCATACTTCATCCTTCTTGACTCATTGAGATGAATTCAACACTCAAATCCTCTCAAGGCAAATGTTGGTGGCTCTCTTCCTAAATTCTACATTTTTGATGAAGTGGAGCTCACTCACACACAACATGGTTCTTGTACTACCATAAGCTTGCTTGTTATCTACTCTCCACCATCATTCTTGATTTGGATCCACATCTACAAAAGCTTATTCAAAAAAGGTAAAGAAATATGAAATTATAAGAATGAATTCGATATTTAATGAATTTGATGCTAAGGGATCATGATAAAGAAAGTAAGAAATGTGATATGACAAGGAAATATGGAAAAGAAATATAGCATGGTAAGAAAATATGGAAAAAGTAAAGAAATTTGGTATGGTAAGGAAATATGGAAAAAATAGAGTAAATGGAAGACTTGGACACTCAAAAATGTATCCCAATGCGCTTTGCCATCTCTTTTTGAATTCCTGCAGATATCAGAATTGCAGTGGAGCAAGGACTGAAGAAATGCACTAAATTCAATGTGCCACGGTTTTGTTTCTGTGCCAATGCTTTCTGATCGGTCAAGAGACCGATCAGGCTCTTGTGGATTGGACTGGAGTTCGGTCTGAGCTGCTCCTGATCATTCCCAACTGCTTCTGAACGGACTGGATTCACTCTGATCGGTCATGGTGACCGATCAGAGGCTTCCCTGATCGGATTGGGAACCGATCAGGCTCTGAACAGAACTGAAACTGATCTGAATTCAACATATTTCTGAAATGTTTCTACTAAGATTCCAATCTTCCACACAATAACTCGCTCTTGCTTTCAACTAGCTTCTTGTTCTCAACTCCAAATCAGAAATCTAACCCAGCACTTGACTTCCACTTCATATATATATTTTTTTCTTTCCTTTTCTTTTATTTTTTTCAGCTGTTGTTTTCTTCTTGCAGCTAAGTTTTTTTTCTCTGTTTTTGCTTCCTTTTAGCTTCTCAATTGTTTTCTTTTTCAGCACTTTCAAACTCAATTCGCACTTGAACTGTACAGCTCATTTCATCTTCAACAGAAACCTTTACAACCAAACTTGATACAAACTCCTTCAATTGGCACCTTTGCTTGTATGTTGCAAATTCTTCACATTGTCATCCAAAATTTGATAGAATGCTTGTATCCTCCCCCACACTTAAACTTTTGTCCGTCTCGGGCAAAGTAACATTAAGAAACATTAAGGCACCTAAGTCCATGGAAAATATTATGATGAACATGAAGAATAGGGAAAGGAAATATAGAATAAGAGTGTATAAACAAGGAAATTGCAAAAATGATATGATAAAGGAAACAAAATGATTTACCTCCATAAATGTGGTCCAATCATAGAATTATAGCTTCGAAAGAACCTAAACAAGTTCCAGAGTACAATCACATGTGTGTATCACAAAAATTTGGCCAATTCCTCACTAGATAAAAAGAATTCATCTCAATTCATCAATTTAGAATCCAATACTAAGTAGTACTCAAGCATCCAAGAATTTTCATCCATTAGCTCAAATCCTAAGTTTTAACAACCAATTTAATTTGCTTTCAAGGGACTCTAAAATGATATAAGAAATCTAGATGGATACATTTATTCCTAGTCATGCAAAAATAAAGTGCCAAGAAGACTAACATGGTATTTACAATGACTTTTATTCATCCTACACTACCTAAGTATTTATTAGCAAGAACTTTTTTTAAAAGGAAAATTACTGCTTGAAAACATGAAAGTGATATTTACAATGAAATAAGAGTGTAAAGAAGAAACAACTCCCCTTCAAATTGGGTAAAGAGCACGTAGCATCCATCTTGGGAGAACTATCCTCATGTGATCAATCTCATAGTGTGCTTTCTCTCTTATTATCTTCACATAAGTACATTCCGGGGGTCGAAGACGATTAAGGTTTAGAATCCATTCTTGGGGTAAATAATTAAAAGTCAAAGTGAACTCGACCCCTCCCACTGCATGCTCCTTAGAAGTCCTTCCGGGAGGTTGTAGGCTGTTAAGTTTGAGTACCCATTCTAGAAGCCTACGGGATCCTGCAAAGCCCTGTAAAGAAAATACCTCCCGCACGCATGCAGGGTAAGAAAGGAATGAAATATAAATAACCTTTACATAAAATGAATCAAGATATGCGTCACATCCAATAAAATCAATTTTCGGTACCTCTATGAATTTATCACAATTAGTATCTACAAAGGGTATATCAAGAAACTCATCACAACCAATGAAATCAATTTTAGGTACCTCTATCAGTTTTTCACCATCAATTTTTACATAGGATGTATCAAGAAATGTTTCACAACCAATGAAATCAAATTTAGGTGCCTCCATGGGTTTTTCACAATCAATTTCAGCATAAGATGTATCAAGAGATTCATCACAATCAATTATAGGTACCTCAATGAATTTTTCTAAAGAAATAGGAGAAATACTTACCTAATCATGCTGAAGAATACCTGGAGTTTCTACAAGAGTAGATGTAACTATGGCCTCCTCTTGGTCATGTACAGGCTCCATCTCAGGCTCAGGTTCTGGGTGACATTCAACGAACACAAGTGATTCTTGGGTTCTTGCTTCCACCATGCAAGTCCCTACACTTTCTTTCTTATCCTCTGAATCTTCTAATATACCAATCAATGATGGTGGTCCCTGGGGCTCAGTGCAATCCCCTACACCTGTAGAATCATCTCCAATGCATGCTTCATCAACAGTATCTGCAACAATCATATTAGAAAAATTAGGACCGACATCAACTATATCATCACAAAATAAAAGATAAGAAGGGTCCTATAGAGCTTCAGAATTGAATTCAAGGCTGTCACAAGCTTTTCTATCCATCTCCTTCAATGCCTCTGTCTCTATTGCATCTTCAACCTCATCTGAGCTAAAATCTCCTCCCACTATATCAAGTGAAGCTTCATCAGCAATTAGATCTGCCTCAACATCCTCAACTGAAATATCCATGATAATGCTAGGAGATTCCTCTCTGGGGTGTTGTGAGGAGGGTAAAGAAACTTTTGGCTCCTCCTCTTGAGCTGAAAATTTTGGAAATGAACTCTCAACAGGAATTTTAAGAGGAATAGTTGCTGTAGGTACCCTGATTTTACTGAACTCTTCTTCTTCTACTACCAAAATTGCAAGATCAATTGAAGAAGGACTTAGACTTGCACTAGGGTCACTACCAACTGATGTAGAATCAATTCCAGGGCTGTTTTGAAATGGAAAATAAGATGCTGACAATTTTTCAGGAATTTCAGCCCTTGGAATGTTTAGACTTGAAATAACTTCCTCATTCCTCAAAGTTAGTTCACAATCATACCCCTTAAGATTAAGAGTAGCTTGAGAAGGTAATTGTCCTGATCCTTGGGCTTGCATTTGTTCCATTCCTCTAACCATTTGCTCAAGGCATCTTTCAAAGTCTTTAAGAGTAGAATCATACTCTTGTTGTTGTAAACTTTTCTATTGTATGATTTGTTCCATAATTTCCCCAAGCCTTTGTTGTTGAGCCTCAAGCTCACTGGAATCCTCAAAATCTCCTTGATTGGTGTGGAACTCCTGTTGGTCTTGAAATGTAGCATAAGGTTGCTCAAAGTCATGATTAGGCTGTGAATTCTGAAAATCAAGTTGTTGGGGCTGATCAAATGAATAATTGGGCTGCTGAAGTTGTTGAAAATTAGTTTGACAACTTGGTGGAGGTTCCTGAAAATTGTGACTCTGAAATTGCTGATCTGCTTGCTGAAAGTGTTGGTTGTAAGGCTGAAAATTTTGGGGCTGTGAAGATGGAAAATCTTGCTGAAAATTCTGGAATTGTGGCTGATAAACTTGCTGTGAAGGTTGACATCCTTGCTGATCATAATGAAATGGTTGTTGGAAATCTTGGAAATTCTGCTGAAACTACTGTTGTGGCTGCTGAAATGGTTGAAAATTTTGCTGAAAATTAGGATTGTAACCTTGCTGAAATTTTGGAATTGTGGTTGAAATTGCTGTTGTGGCTGATTGAAAGGTTGGTTTTACTGAAAATTCGAATAGGGCTGCTGAAATGCTTGAGAATGCTGCTGGAAACTCTGAATAGGCTGCTGAAATTGTTGGAAAGCCTGAAATTGTGGCTACCCTTGCTGAAATTGATAATTTGGTTGCTGAAAATTTTGAATGGGACTGCTGAAAATATTGATTTTGCTGTTGAAATTGTTGACACGGCTGCTGAAAATTCTGAAATGGCGGTTGTCCTTGTTGCAGGGGTTGTTGTGGAGTATTTTGCTGGTAGGTAGATGAATAAATGTTTGTTCTTTGTTGGCATTCCATTAGCTTCACCAAACAGGTTAACTCCATCAAAGAACTCTTGATCTCTATTTGTTCCTTTGAAAACATTTGAATTTCCTCTCAAGATCTCCACCTGCAGCCCTGTCACAAAACAAACAAAATGGCAGCATCTGTATACAAAAAGATTAAGCAAATGAGAATAGAATCAAAGAATATAAATATTAAACACAAGCTCAAATTAAACAAACTCAACTAGTGATTCCCTGGCAACGGCGCCAAAAATTTGATGGGCCCAAAATAGGTATCACGATGTGAGCCTCAAATTTAGATATTCATAAACTGAAAACCCTTGGCTAACAAAATAGAAATGTAGTAGAGGGGCCTCAGGTCGTATTTTTTTCCAAGGACTAGTTAAATAAATGTTTAACTCGAGCTTGCAAGTTTATTTGTCGTTTGATGTTTTTGGGTTTTCTAATAGAATGGGGGTTTTTGCGATAAGAGAATGACAATATGAAATAGAATAGAATGAGCTTAGCTAAAGCATGAGAAGAATTAGGAAATTGCAAGAACTACTCTTAACCTATTGGAAAACTAAGCAATTCGATTGCAAACTATTGAAATGAAATTTAAGAACTAAACATCAATGCAGGAAATAAATTACAGAGAATCAATTGCAGATAAAGAAAATGAAAACAAACATGGCTTAAGCACTTGGCTTGAAATGTAATGGTAACAACTAGAACATCTTGAGGAAATAAATGCTTGAAACTAAAAATTATCCTAAGTAAACATCAAATCAGTTCGTCACAAGACTTCCCTTTACCGTCACACAAAGGTTGAGCAAGAAACCCTCTGAACTCAAAAATCAATGGAGATAAACTCTCTTGCTCATGTCTGCTGCGAAGTGTTCTGTTCTGCTCTTCCTGATCGGTCAACCGACCGATCAGGACCTCTTCTGATCGGATTGGGGACCGATCAGAAGCTCCTCTGTCCGATCACCAGCACCGATCAGAAGCTGCAAACTGCCCACCAAACATCTTAATCTTGATGCGCTAATCCACGATCGAGCTCGAAAACCATCGGGACAGTTCGGAGAACCCCTCTGAACGATCCTTCAGCTTCGGTCGATGGAGATCAGTGATCAAACGTCAGCGATCAGTGGAATGGACTCCGGGCGAAACCCTCCTCCTAGACTCCTTCAGCTGTGAGATTCAGTTGAGCAAATTGAACAAGAAAGTTACCTCGACGATTTGAGATCTTGAAGACGAACAAGATTGATGTGGTCGCGCGCGATCGGATGGAAAAACTACAAAGGAATCGATGAAGAAATGCTGAAGAAAATGCAAAGAACAGTGGTTGCGACCTGGCGACGATGACCTGGATCTGGGGAAATTAATGGCTTTATAGTTTGAAACGAACGGCTGAGATCGTTTTGGCTTCATCCAATGGTCGGATCTTCTCCGATCTGAACCAAACCTTCCAGATCTTGATCAATGGCTCTGATCTACTTCTCCTCAGCTCAGATCAATCAGATCTGTGATGGATGGATCAGATCTTCCTTTCCTTTGAATGGACAGTTGAAACTCCTCCTAAGCTCGATCCGACAGTCAAATGGACTCTGATTTGGCTCCAAACTTCAGATCTTGATCCATGGACTTGATTAACTCTATCTTGATCTTGGATTGACCATAAGTTGACGGATGGCTCAGATCTAGCCGTTCTCTTGAATGGACGGCCCATATTAATCCGATGCTTGATCCCTTTGATCCGGATCCAATTCTGACTCAAGTTTGACCCAATCTAATCTAGGTCCATGATCATTTGAAACTTACAAAATGATATTCAAATTTAGTGCACAAAATATCTCAAATATTGAAAGAATTGTATTAAAAGCCAAAATAGAAAGAATTCATGAAACCTAATGTAAATACAAACTTAAGCATATAAAAGTGGATCAAAACATGGATTTGAGAGCCTAAATTAATCATTAAAATGGTAGTTATCAAAAAATTTGATGAGCCCAAACTATGTGTCACGAATGTGGGCCTCAAATTTAGATGTATATGAATAACTGGAAACCCTTTTACAATCAAAAGTATGAAAATGTAATATAGGGGCCACAGGTCGTATTTTTCTCGGGGACTAGTTGATATAATTTGATTCGCGCTTGGTTTAGGTGTCGTTTATGTTTTGGGTTTCAAATAAGTAAATGGAATTTTGAGTTTTAAATAAAAGTGAAAATGTGATGGAAGGAATTAAACTCAACTAATAACCAAACAATTGATGGCAAATGCTAATTCAACCAATAAACACCTAATCAAGCTCTCACCAGATTTTCCTTTTTAAAATTGATTTCTGATTTCAACAAAAGCAAAAGAACTGCTATGCAATGAAGTAAACTCAGTGATAGGAGTTTTCGGAAACAAACAAGGATACAACAGATCAATGCTAAGGAGATTCGAAATTCACACAAGCAACAAACATCAATTATCTACAAGACTTGGAAACAAACAAGGCTAGGGACTGTTCCGAATTGACACAAAGACAATGCTAGATTATTTCAAGCTATAAAACACACTAGAACTCGTGGCTATTTTATACCAAGCAATGCCACAGCTGCCTTTTTGATACAAAATGCAAGGATTCATTCAAATTGGCACGCAAACAAGGAAGACTATGTGCTGAAAATCATGCCAATTGCAACACTATAAGCTGATGTAAAGCAGACGCAACTGGGGCAAACAAATCAAATGAAAATGTAGAAACAATTGATTGGAAAAACGACAACTCAGATTTCTTAATCAAATGGGCAGAAATGCAATTTCAGACACAAACTGCAAAATGAAAAACAGGGCAGATTTGATAATGATTGAAGTGGGAAACAAATTGGAATGTCGAATTATCAAAACTAAACAAAATTCAGGATTGAACTTAAAGTCTAGACAAACTTAGACCAACTAAATTGGCTCACTAAAACTGAAACAAACATGAAAATTCTGAAACTGAAACGCAATTGCAGGAATGAAGTGGCACGCAAACAAGGAATTGGCATGCAACAGTTTAAGCTACAATTAAACTGAAATTTAACTCCATCTATCACTAAACAAGTTCCTAACTTACTGAACTCGAAGATATAAATCCTAATTAAGCTAAACAATGCAGAATTGAAAACTAAGATAACCGAAGACTGAATTTTTGCAGAAACAGAACAGAATTGCTCAAAACTGTAAATTACAACTAAACAAACGAAAATTAAGTATCTAAGCTACTCCTCAACCCTTCTCCGACTCAAATTCTTCTTGGTCGTCAAGCAAGAGCTGGCTTCGAACCCCTAGGCTCAGCAAATCAGTGAAAATCAGCCTCGCATGATGAACTCTGCTCAAACTGCGTCATATGGGGAAATCCAATCCGAACCCCTTCGATCTCAAATAATGGAGTTGCGATGATGTATTGGGAAGCTTCTGAGCTCACCTGAGAACCCCTACAAATGGCTCAGAAGCTTGGAAATGGCTTGTGGATGAGATTTCAGTGGTCAGACCACAGAGCCACCGAAACCCTCAAATAGCTCTGTCCGGCGTGAATTCGAGCTGAATTCTCCAACTAAACTGACCTCCAAAGATCCAGAAGATGATCTTGATGAAGAATTGAGGGGTCGCGCCCCGGAAATGGAGAAAAACGACTGGAAAACGAAGAAGAAACGATGAACCTACTGTAGCGGCGGAGACGCGACGAAGGGGAAGCTGGGCAGCGTTTCTGATTAAATAGGAACTAATGGACGGCTCAGATTGATCGGATGAAATCCAACGGCTGATCTTGCTCCGATTTGAGCCAAACTTTGAGAATGTTGATCACGGGTCAGGATCTGCCTCGTGGTAGCTCAGATCCTCCAGATGGGCAACGGATGGTCCAGATCAACTCAATCTGTGAATGGACGCTCTAGAGCCCTCCTTGCTTGATCCAACGGTTGATTGAGCTCTGATTGGAATGAAACCTTCAGATCTTGATCATAGAGCTTGATCAACCCTAACCCTAGCTCGGATTGCTTCAGATCGTCCCGGATGGCTCAGATCTAGCCGCTCTTGAATCGGACGGCCCGGATTAATTGTAAGCTTGATAATTCGATCCGGTTCCCATCCGACTCAAGTTTGACCCAGTATGCCCTAGGTCCAGGATCCTTTCATGCCTACAAAATATATCAGAAAATTAGTGGCCAAATAATCCAAAAAATATGTAAATTTGCAATTAAGTCCAAAATAAGAGGAAATCCTAAAACCTAGGGTAAAATCACAATTAAGCAATAAAAACATAGGTCAAACATGGATTTTAACAATTAAAATAATCAACAAAATGGTATTTATCAGGCTACTTAGAAGGTTGAGCTGCCCGAATGATTTGACTGAGATTCTTGGTGAAGGTGTCTGCCAAGACATGAGACTGAGATGCCAAATTGAGATGTATATCGAGACGTTAGAGATGTTCAGTCGATCAAGACAACAATGTCAGATGTCTTGCTGAGACACCTGATTGACATGTTTGCCAATACACTTGACTGAGACGTCTACTGTGACACTTGACTCAGACAACTACCGAGACACCTGGCTGAGACAACTACCGAGACACTTGGTTGAGATGTCCGCTGAGACGTTTGTCATTACAAGTAAACCCGGTAACTCTTGATTTTGGTTAGTAGATTCGCTAAGTTATTCTTTGACTTCACATAGTCAATAGTGATAACTCCCGTTAAGAATAGTTGTCTAATGGTATTGTGTCTCTGATATATATGTCTAGACTTACCATTATATAGATGACTCTATACTCGATCAATTGCTGATTGACTATAGCAATGTGTGCAAATTGCATGCACATGTTTTGGTCATTTTAAAACATTTTCTAAGAATTGTTATAACCATTTAGCCTCTATACCACATTTGTCAAGAGTTACAAACTCATATTCTATAATGGATCTAATTATTATGGTTTACTTATAAGATTTTCATGAAATAACTGCATCTCCCAGAGTGAATACATATCCACTCATATACTTAGAGTCTTTTATGTCAGATATTCAACTCATATCATTGTATCTTTCGATCACGCAGGATATCTCGTCTAATGCAGTCCATTTTCATGAGTATAGTTTAAGTACCTCAGTACTCTTTTTATCCCTTTTCAATGTTGAACATCAGAATTATTCGTGTATCTACTCAGTTTATTTACTATGTAGACTAAGTTTGGTCGTGTACAATTCATCGAGTACATCAAAATTTCAATCACTCGAGAGTACTCTATCTGAGAGATACTTTCTCCTCGATTATTCGATAGATGTTGGCTCATATGTATAAGATCGGTGTGCATCAATAAAGGAGGTGGAGATCGATCTATTCATTTTCGTCTTTTCATTATGTTTGATCAATCATATTAGTAGCAACAAAATATATAAACAAAAGAGAAAAATAAATTTTGGGTACCAAACTTGATACTAAATGGATGATTCTGATACTAAACTTTTGAAAAGACTTTATTAGTCCCAAAGTTAATACTTTATTTTATTTTAGTCTAAGGTTCACCTTTTTAATTTGGTTATAGTGTTCAAACTAAAAAAATTAAAAACTAAAAACCTCCAAGGTTTACCTTGTTAATTGGGTTGTAGTGTTCAAACTAAAAAATAAAAATCGAAAACTCCTAGGGTTCACTTTTCCAATTAGATTATAGTGTTCAAGTTTAAAAAAAATTAAAAATTAAAAACCCCTAGGGATTACCTTCCCAATTGAATTATAGTGTTCAATCATAATTTTTTTTAAAAAAAAGACTTGAGGTGTCTCACATTGCATGGTATTGAAATTGTTACTTTTAAAATTTGGGACTAAAAAAAGGTAAACGCCTAACTTTGGGATTGTAAAAGTCTTTTCAAAAGTTTTATATCAGAATCGCCAATTTAGTATTAAGTTTGTGACCTAAAGACTATGTGCCCCATAAATAAAAGAACGAAAGACTCCGGGATTTACTTAGTTTACAATCTCCCAGGGTTAGTACGTCCAAGGCCTACACCTAACTAACTTACGTACACATATGTCAATATTATCTATTTCTTATACCTAACTAACTTGTATAATTTCAAAATAATGTTGGGCAAACTTTCACTGTGAAAATTATTTATCGAAAATTACAAGAATAATTATTGAATTGAAATAAATTTGAAAATATATAACTTTGGACGTGTTGAGATGATTTGAACTGAAAATCTCAGTCTGTCAAGCAAGTAGGAGGGGTTGCTTAGAAGGCTGAGTTGTCCGAAAGAATTGGTCGAGATTCTTGGCAAAGGTGCTCGCTAAGACAACGAGGCTGAGACGCCAAACTGAGATGTCTGTTGAGATGTTAGAGGTGTTCAGTTGATCGAGATAAAAATATCTTGCTAAGACACCTGACTGACACGTTTACGAAGACATTTGGCTAAGATGCTTGCCGTGACACTTGGCTCAGACAACTACTGAGACACCTGGCTGAAATGTCTGCCGAGACACTACCGAGACGTCTGTCGAGACACTAGACAAGACAGCTGTAGAGACATATATGTCTGCCAAGACAAAGATGTGTTAGGACCGAAAGGAATTTAGATATCTCCACAATTGTATGATATTGTCCACTTTAGGTTTAAACCCTCATGGTTTTGCTCTTGGGCTCTCCCAAAAAGCCTCATGCCAATAGAGATAATCTTTTTTCCTTATAAGCATATGATGTTTCCCATGTGTTTTCGATGTGGGACTATGTTTGCAGCCTTGCATCCCCAACAATCCCACCAAACAAGGACCACAAGCCCCCCTTAAGAGGAAACCCTTTCCGTTTGATGTTCGATCCTCAACTCACCGGGACTTTCTGCCCCTCGGTCCACCAGACCTACTAAGATTTCACCGCCTAGCCGCAACTAGGACTTCTCTGCCTGGTGTCTGATTCTTTTGATCAAGACACGGAGCCCACACATCCTTTATTCAAGACTTAACCCACATGGTTAGATCTGGATCATGGCTCAAGCTCGTGCTTCTTCCGGCGGTTAGTCCGGTGAAGAGCGACCTGACTCTAATACCAATTGTTAGGACCGAAAGGAATTTAGATATCTCTACAATGATATCATATTGTCCACTTTGGGCTTAAGCCCTTATGATTTTGCTCTTGGGCTCTCCCAAAAGGCTTCATGCTAATGGAGATATCTTTTTTCCTTATAAGCCTATGATCTTTCCCATGTATTTTCGATGTATTATTATGTTTGCAACCTTGCTACCCCAACAATATGTGACTGAGATTCCTACCGAGACTCCAACCACTACAAAAATCAGTAAATTGGAGACGAATTTTTTCATCACTGACACATGATTTTTCATTGCTAACTCTATATTGCGACAATAAGTATTCGTTGCAAATATCATCGCAATAAGTTTATCATAAACTTTATTTTGCCACCAACATTAGTATTTTGTCGCTAAGTTTAATGACAAAACACAAAACATCACTAAATTTACAAAAAATTGCCATTAAGATACAACACGATTAACGATGAAAGAGCAATTTTCGTCGCCAACTGATAACTAGAATTTTATGACATTATATTTGCTCATTTACTTAGCATTTTTTATCCTCTCGTACGTTTAAATCATGTTTATATCATATTTTATGATTAGGATCTATTTTTCGAGCTCATTATAATTTCCTCTAAATTTTGGCATTATTTCATGATTTTTGTAGGGAATTAAAGATGAACCTTGGACCAAGGCTTGGATCAAAGTAATTGGACCCAATGCTAGTGTTGAGGAGCTTGGTTCAATTTAGGCATGGTCTAATTTGAAGGCTTGGTTCAATTCAAATGAAGATGGTTTACTTCATCCAACCCAATTTGGATCCAAGAAGAGGAAAACTCATCAACATCATCCAATCCTTAAGCCCAATTACAACCCTTATTGGATTCGGATCTAATTTCTTACTCCTACCTCCTACCCAAAACCCAATAACGCAATAAGAAACCCTTCCCTCATCCACTTCTGGAGGTCATCGCAGAGAGGGGGGGCCGAACAAAAAGGGATCCATCCGGACGCCACGACCTTCTTCTTCCTTTCTCCACAAAGGTCGGCGGCCACTCCCTCCACCACCGTCGGCCGACCCATTTCCTTTCCATCTTCTCCATCTAAATCCCTCTCAAGCCTAAGACACTCCTCGGCCTCCTCTTCTCGTTGCAACCTAGGAAACTAGAGCTCAGGTCATTCTTCCATGAAGTTTATGTTGGCACATCCTACGTCTCCACCATCTCTTGCCCACTTCATCCCATTAGAAGAAGCTTATTTGCTCATCGGCATTGCTGTTCTTGCAATCTCCACCTTGTCCAGTTTATGCCGCAAGTTTCAAGTCATTCAATGGAGTAGATTCAGCGGGTTGGATCATTAGCTAGTATCAATTCCTCTACTAGTTGCTTTGTGTTCGTTTGACTATTAGGTGGAGTTTTACAACATTTACTTTTGTGTTTCTTGTTCGGATTTGCATTCCCTCTTGGTATTTCGTTAATGTATGTTTTTAGTTTTCTTCTTCCCGAGATGAGTTAAGTCTTAGCAGCTAATATTAGACTGTAATTTGAGTGTTTGAAGAAATGTTTCCATTAGTAGATGTTCAATTTTCCTTTCCAATCAGAATCCACTTTTTGTTTTGTGTTCGTTCTTAAAGCATTTGATTCCATTATTTGGTTTCGCTGCATCTAAGGGTTCATCAAGGGATCTCTTGGAAAAACACATTGAGGAGAGCTCTGTATTTCCTCCTTCATCTTCATCCAAGCTTCGATCAGCCCTTTATCTTCATCCGAGCTTCGATCAGCCGCTTCCGAAGTCATCCATCCGACGATTGTGGGAGAAGCTCCAGCCATCCTTGTGACTTGATTTATGCTTGTTGTTTGTTTCATATAGTTGGATGTTTTTGTTGATTGATGAATGGTTGTATTGAACTTGACTCTCCATGTTTCGATTCCATGTACATGACTTAGATTCTTTCATGCATACCATATGTTTGATGAATTGTCTCTTCCATTAGTTGGATTCTAGTTTGAATTTTCCTTATCAGAGATTCTTGCAATGTTTCGTTAATTTGATTGCTTTATGTTCTCTTATGGTTGTCTTTCAGTTTGATGCAATTAGGTTAGGTTTCATTTATGCTCCATTTCCCTAAATGCTTACTTTATGTTGCTTTTCATTTCCATGCAAGTATAGATTAGATTAGATTAGATCTTCTTTACTCGCATTGTCTTTCATTAATTAGGATTAGATTTTATACTTGCTTTGCTATTTCATTTCGTAGTCATAGCTTTCAAATCCAAACCCCAGTTTAATATCCAAAATCCAAAAGTAATAACTTGGAATCCTAGGATTATTAATCTATCATTACATTCCTTAAGAGAGACGACTCGAGTTACTCTATACTACATTAGTTTAGAAGAGTTCGACGCAGAGAGGGAGGGCCGAACAAAAAGGGATCCATCCGGACGCCACGACCTTCTTCTTCCTTTCTCCACAAAGGCCGGAGGCCACTCCCTCCACCACCGTCGGCCGACCCATTTCCTTTCCATCTTCTCCATCTAAATCCCTCTCAAGCCTAAGATACTCCTCGGCCTCCTCTTCTCATTGCAACCTAGGAAACTAGAGCTCAGGTCATTCTTCCATGAAGTTTGTGTTGGCACATCCTGCGTCTCCACCATCTCTTGCCCACTTCATCCCATTAGAAGAAGCTAATTTGCTCATCGCCATTGCTGTTCTTGCAATCTCCACCTTGTCCAGTTTATGCCGCAAGTTTCAAGTCATTCAATGGAGTAGATTCGGTTGGTTGAATCATTAGCTAGTATCAATTCCTCTACTAGTTGCTTTGTGTTCGTTTGACTATTAGGTGGAGTTTTACAACATTTACTTTTGTGTTTCTTGTTCGGATTTGCATTCCCTCTTGGTATTTCGTTAATGTATGTTTTTAGTTTTCTTCTTCCCAAGATGAGCTAAGTCTTAGCGGCTAATATTAGACTGCAATTTGAGTGTTTGAAGAAATGTTTCCTTCAGTAGATGTTCAATTTTCCTTCCCAATCAGAATCCACTATTTGTTTTCTGTTAGTTCTTAAAGCATTTGATTCCATTATTTGGTTTCGTTGCATCTAAAGGTTCATCAAGGGATCTCTTGGAAAAACACATTGAGGAGAGCTCTGCATTTCCTCCTTCATCTTCATCCGAGCTTCGATCAGCCCTTTATCTTCATCCGAGCTTCAATTAGCTGCTTCCGAAGTCATCCATCCGACGATTGAGGGAGAAGCTCCAGCCATCCTTGCGACTTGATTTATGCTTGTTGTTTGTTTCATATAGTTGGATGTTTTTGTTGATTGATGAATGGTTGTATTGAACTTGACTCTCCATGTTTCGATTCCATGTACATGACTTAGATTTTTCATGCATACCATGTGTTTGATGAATTGTCTCTTCCATTAGTTGGATTCTAGTTTGAATTTTCCTTATCTTAGATTCTTGCAATGTTTCGTTAATTTGATTGCTTTATGTTCTCTTATGGTTGTCTTTTAGTTTGATGCAATTAGGTTAGGTTTCATTTATGCTGCATTTCCCTAAATGCTTACTTTATGTTGCTTTTCATTTCCTTGCAAGTATAGTTTAGATTAGATTAGATCTTCTTTACTCGCATTGTCTTTTATTAATTAGGATTAGATTTCATACTTGCTTTGCTATTTCATTTCGTAGTCATAACTTTCAAATTCAAACCCCAGTTTAATATCCAAAATCCAAAAGCAATAACTTGGAATCCTAGGATTATTAATCTATCATTATATTCCTTAAGAGAGGCGACTCGAGTTACTCTATATTACATTAGTTTAGAGGAGTTTGACACTTTAATTGTATTTGATACTCGTGGTACGACATGCGGGTCACATCAAATTTGGCGTCGTTGCCGGGGACTTTAGTGATGTTTGATAATTTTAGGATTGTTTCCCTATTTTTCCACAAGAATTTAAAAAAAAAATACTTGTCATGTGCTTTAATGTCCATACATTCATGTGTTTGATATCATATGCTCCTGAGTCTTCTAATCTTATTTATTAGTGTTTCAATGTAAGATGAGGATAACTCTTTCAGTTCAACATGGATTTCTACTCTCAACAATTTGGAGGCTTCAATGAATATCACGATTCAGAAATTGGGGGAGTGAAACACATATGCACTAATTGTGACAGTCCATCCCATTCAGCTGCTATATGCCACCTCATCCAAAAGACTTCTAGATTTCCTCAAGAACCCCTGCATTCCCAACATCAATATCAAGATACTTATGATTCAGCTCCTAGCACCTATAATGATGATTGGGGCAATTACCCGACTCAGTACATTTAACCCCAACAGATTCCAAAGCAGCATGGATACTTCCAACCTCAACAGTCAGATAGGTATAACTCATTTTCTAATTCCTACAATTCTAATAGGGGGGATCAGTCATATTTCAGGTATGAGGATACACAAAGTCAATTTACTAAGCAATATCCAGCATATCAGAACCTACAGACATTCCAGGATGATCCTATGCCTTCATGGTCACATCCGGTTCAGCAACAAAATCCGGAGTTTCCACTCACTTTGGAGCCCTTTTTCACTCAATTTCTTCAACAAAATGAGAGGAGTTTTCAGCAACTTAGCGCTCAATTTAGCACTCACCTTAGCGCTCAGCTTCAGCAGCAAAATGAGAGGGATTTTCAGCAATTTAGCGCTCAATTTCAGTAGTATCAGGAAGACTATAGACAGTTTCAGAGTAGGACTGATGCTTCCATTTAGAACATAGAGCGAAAATTGGACAGATATCCTCCACCATTAGTCAGATACAGACTGCAAGGACCAAGATCAATGTCCAGAGAGGATATTCTAGTTTAGATGAGGTAGAGGAGGTATTAGCTACAGAGACAGCTGAGTTGGAGGTTGAATCTGATCCATTTCCAGTTGCAGATGACTTTATAGGTGTAGGGGATTGCACTGAGCCCCAGGGATCACCTACATTGAGTGATATATTAGGAGATTCAGAGGATAAGTATGGAAGTGTAGGGACTTGCATGGTGGAAGCAAGGACCCAGGAATCACCTCTTTTAGTTGTATTTCCACCAGCACCTGAACCTGAGGTGGAGCTTTTACCTGACCAGGAGGAGGCCATAGTTACATCCACTTTTGTAGAACCTTCAGGTATTTTTCAGTAAGACAAGATAAGTATTTCTCCTAATTTTTTTGGGGAAACTCATAGAGGTACCTCAGGTTAATTTTATTGGATGTGATGCATTTCTTGATACATTCTATGTAGAGATTGTTTGTATTTCATTTCTTTCTTACCCTGCATGCGTGCGGGAGGTATTTTTGTTCCATAGTTTTGCAGGGTGTCGTAGGCTTCTGGAGTGGATTTTGCACCTAAATAGACTCCAACCTCCTGGAAGGACTTCCAAAGAATATATAGTAGGAGGAGTTGAGTTTGCTTTGACTTGTTGCAAAGCACCCCGAGAGTGGATTTTGCACCTTAATCGTCTCCGACCACCGGAACATACTTATGTGGAGTTGAAGTGTGGGGGAGCAGTGCACTATGACATAAATCACGTGAGGAATGCTCTCTCTCGACTACCCAAACCACACCACTACCGGGATAGATGCTACTCCTTAACCGACTCCAACCGCCAGGAATGAAGGGGAGTTTATTTCTTTTCTTTCCTTTTCTTATTTTTCTTTATGTTTATACTTGCATGTTTGTTTGCTTTTATACTTTGCATTCATGCTTTGCTTCCTCATTCTGTATTTTGTTTGGTCTTGAATAAACCTTGCTTGATTTCCAGTTGTATCTCCCTATATGTCCCTTTATTATGCTTTGAAAATCGTAAAAGATGGTTAAGTCTGACTATTGAGTTTTGGTTTCCTTGGTATGCTTGGGGACATTAATTTCATTTAGTCATTTGTTGTAGTGATGGACTCTATCTTGATAGATTAAGCATGACATTTTATTGTTCACCTAGTGAGGATATTGCCATGTTTATCCTTAATCCTCTTATGTGTGATAGCATTTGTGATACTTGACACTCTAGAACTTGCTTTGATACTTTTTGAAATTACAATAGCTTAAGCTTACATGAATATGATGGAGACAAACTTTCTTGTTGATCACTTAGTTTTCCCTCTACTTTGCTATTGTCACTAGCGAGCATTTCACCTATTACTTTCATGTTTCATTGTCTTTCCTTTGTCAGATCTTCTCATTGTCATTACATTCTCACTGTCATATCTTTATTAGCTTATTCTTCGCTTGAGCATGTGATGAGAGCATGGGGTGATTGCATGATGAGTTACATTTTTATTTGTCTATTATTAGCCTCTATTATTGTGAGTTTTAGATGTTATCATGCTTTGTACATTGTCTGAGGCAAGTTTTAAGTGTGGGGGGAAGACAAGTGTATATGGACGAATGCTTGTTGAAAAAAAAATCTCTCTATGTACTCAAAAAAAAAAGTGAAAAAAAAGTGAAAAAAAAAGAGAAGAAAAAAAAAAGAATGAAAAATTAAAGAGAGTGAAAAAAAAATTCTCAAGCATTTGGGATTTTGTTAGTGAGAAACATAAGAGTTAAGTTGTTAATACATACATGCATTTTTAGAGATGTTGTAAGTGGTTGTTGTGTATTGCATTGAGAATGTGCAAGGAGAAGTTTGAGTATTGGATGTTTGGGTGAGTTTTTTTTATTTTGGCATATTATTTGATTGTATACGTCATGTTGATTATCCCAATACTCTCATGCTCTCTGTGATCTTCTTTGTTATCTACCCTTCTTGTTCTCTTGTTATCACGTGGTTTCATCATTAGTCATTGAAAAGTCCTCTTGATTTGTGTACTTATGTTATAGTAGTGGAGAAGTAGAAAATAAGCAAGCATATGGTAGTGCAATGTCATGAATGCTTTGAGAGAACTCCACTTTCATATTTATTATTTTTTGTGAGCATCAGTGCATATATCCATCTTGTGAGGTTTTTGTCATACTTAGTTTATTCAAGTTGATTGAAATTACCATGCCTTTTGACTTATATGAGATTTGGAACCATAAATACGTCGATTCTTGAGACTTGATGATCCTAAGTAACATTTTTTATTATTTTTAAAGTATCGATAGGGGATGTAATGTTTGGGAGATATTTTGTTTTCTTTTAGTTTTGTTTGCTTGCTCGAGACGTACAAGAATTAAATGTGGGGGGTGTGATAACTAACATTTTATGGCATTATATTTACTTAGCATTTTTTATCCTCTCGTACGTTTAAATCATGTTTATATCATATTTTATGATTAGGATCTATTTTTCGAGCTCATTATAATTTCCTCTAAATTTTGGCATTATTTCATGATTTTTATAGGGAATTAAAGATGAACCTTGGACCAAGGCTTGGATCAAAGTAATTGGACCCAATGCTAGTGTTGAGGAGCTTGGTTCAATTTAGACATGGTCTAATTTGAAGGCTTGGTTCAATTCAAATGAAGATGGTTTACTTCATCCAACCAATTTGGATCCAAGAAGAGGAAAGCTCATCAACATCATCCAATCCTTAAGCCCAATTACAACCCTTATTGGATTCGGATCTAATTTCTTACTCCTACCTCCTACCCAAAACCCAATAACCCAATAAGAAACCCTTCCCTCATCCACTTCCGGAGGCCATCGCAGAGAGGGGGGCCGAACAAAAAGGGATCCATCCGGACGCCACGACCATCGTCTTCCTTTCTCCACAAAGGTCGGCGGCCACTCCCTCTACCACCGTCGGCCGACCCATTTCCTTTCCATATTCTCCATCTAAATCCCTCTCAAGCCTAAGATACTCCTCGTCCTCCTCTTCTCGTTGCAACCTAGGAAACTAGAGCTCAGGTCATTCTTCCATGAAGTTTGTGTTGGCACATCCTGCGTCTCCACCATCTCTTGCCCACTTCATCCCATTAGAAGAAGCTAATTTGCTCATCGCCATTGCTGTTCTTGCAATCTCCACCTTGTCCAGTTTATGCCGCAAGTTTCATGTCATTCAATGGAGTAGATTCGGCTGGTTGGATCATTAGCTAGTATCAATTCCTCTACTAGTTGCTTTGTGTTCGTTTGACTATTAGGTGGAGTTTTACAACATTTACTTTTGTGTTTCTTGTTCGGATTTGCATTCCCTCTTGGTATTTCGTTAATGTATGTTTTTAGTTTTCTTCATCCCGAGATGAGCTAAGTCTTAGCGGCTAATATTAGACTGCAATTTGAGTGTTTGAAGAAATGTTTCCTTCAGTAGATATTCAATTTTCCTTCCCAATCAGAATCCACTGTTTGTTTTCTATTAGTTCTTAAAGCATTTGATTCCATTATTTGGTTTCGCTGCATCTAAGGGTTCATCAAGGGATCTCTTGGAAAAACACATTGAGGAGAGCTCTGTATTTCCTCCTTCATCTTCATCCGAGCTTCGATCGGCCCTTCATCTTCATCCGAGCTTCGATCAGCCGCTTCCGAAGTCATCATCCGACGATTGAGGGAGAAGCTCCAGCCATCCTTGCGAATTGATTTATGCTTGTTGTTTGTTTCATATAGTTGGATGTTTTTGTTGATTGATGAATGGTTGAATTCAACTTGACTCTCCATGGTTCGATTCCATGTACATGACTTAGATTCTTTCATGCATACCATGTGTTTAATGAATTGTCTCTTCCATTAGTTGGATTCTAGTTTAAATTTTCCTTATCTTAGATTCTTGCAATGTTTCGTTAATTTGATTGCTTATGTTCTCTTATGGTTGTCTTTCAGTTTGATGCAATTAGGTTAGGTTTCATTTATGCTCCATTTCCCTAAATGTTACTTTATGTTGCTTTTCATTTCCTTGCAAGTATAGTTTAGATTAGATTAGATCTTCTTTACTCGCATTGTCTTTCATTAATTAGGATTAGATTTCATACTTGCTTTGCTATTTCATTTCGTAGTCATAGTTTTCAAATCCAAACCCCAGTTTAATATCAAAAATCCAAAAGCAATAACTTGGAATCCAAGGATTATTAATCTATCATTACATTCCTTAAGAGAGACGACTCGAGTTACTCTATACTACATTAGTTTAGAGGAGTTCGACACTTTAATTGTATTTGATACTCGTGATACGACACGCGGGTCACATCACCAACCAAGTAGATTCTTAGCGATGAATCACCAAAAATCATCGCTAATCACATCAAAGGTTCATGACAAAATACCAACAATCATTGCTAATCACTTCATAGGTTCGCGACGAAATACCAACAATCGTTGCTATCCTTTACCATAACATCGCTGCCAGATTTTCTATACACTTCGGTACGATCTGAAGGGTTACCGACGAATTGTCGCCAAAACACAGAATCATAATAAATTCATTGCTAACCCTATTTTTTTTTTTGAAAAAGTAATTTTATTACTTTTCATTCATATCCTATATACAATCACAAAATCAAAAAAAAAAATCACAAACAACTCATACTTCAACATCATCAAGTTCTCAACAATTGCAAAACATTCACATCTTTAACTTTCATAAACAACTCATACAACTCTAAAAACAAGTAACATAAAAAATAACATAGTTTTAACGACAAGTAACAAGTTTACAACATCTAGTTAACATCAAGTAGCACAACAATAAGTAACATAGTTCTATCAACAAGTAGCTAATGCCAAATTTTTAGTGGCGATTATTTTAGATTTGTCGCAAAGAATTTGATTTTCCTAAACAAATATATTTTAATATTATTATTTGCAACAAACAAGTATTTCGCCGCTAATAATGATATTTAGCAATGAATCATTATTTCATCGCTAATATTTCATTGCTATTTTACTGATTTCTTGTAGTGAGCCAAGACTATTGTAGAGATCTAGATATGTCTACCGAGACAAAGATGTGACCGAGACTCTTGTTGAGACATGAGGAAGAAGATACCAAGGCCTGCGTTTTACGTAGATTCCTTAAAACAGATTCGTCCTCCTCCGGCGGTGCTTCGAGGTTACATTAGATGTCTATTTCTACTGATACAACAGGAAAGACCATGTCGACAATCAAATACTGGTTGATCATGGCGAACTAAGAGAGTATCCAAATGCTATCACGAGTAGAGGTGTCGAGCGAGCGCACAACAGGAAGAAAGGGGAAATGAAGGTAGTGGAGGAATTTCTTTTCGAAATTGCATCTACCATCAATCTGCTCTCAAGGCTATGACCTCCTTTTATAGGAGCTCCATATCTTCATTACATTGAATGACGGAGTAATGTCCATTCATTACCTTCAACAGCTTAGCAGTTACAAATTTTCCATTAATCATCAATTAATGTTTCCATTCCATTTGAGAAAAAAGACTAAACACGTGATAAAATATTGGTTCATCTACTTGGACAAATTTTACCTCAATCGGTCCGACATTCGACGTGCACAGGTAATACTGGCACATGATTCAAAATTTGGGTCAGTGCAATTCGTGCCCTAGTTTTACACACCTTTGCGCACCCACGTGTGAAAGAGAGCCTCTCCCCTTGTATTTGTTCACAACATCAATATATATACCATAATTTAAACCAACCAATATACCTTGAAACTTTCTACGTGGGACTAAAGTCTTAGACACAATGGAGTTTCTTCCTCTCCACCTCTTTTTCATTCACATTTTCAACAATTCCCCACATGAATGGAAATAGGGTATATGATAGCATTCAGCAGTTAAGTTCAGTATAGAATAGGTAGGTTTTACCCTTTGAATTTTCCCTTATGAATATATGTTTGTTTACTGGCTAACAAAAGACACGATGTCCTTGAACTGTTCTGTCGTCTGTGTAAGCATTGACATATCTCACCTAGGACTTTCCTTAATACAATTTAGTTCTCAAAGTGTGTTTGTTCTTGGCCATGAACATGTCTGATTCTGTGAGAAATTCTAAGAATAGTACCTCTAATTTTTTTTTTCAAAGGTGTCTCACTTCTTTCTCATATAGGTGATCTTTTAAAAGCATTTCACATAACTCTTTGGATCATTAAAAGACGTGTGTTTAATCTTTATCCTTCACTGATCCATTGGGTCATTCCCCCCACAGAGAGCAACTTTGTCAGTGTAGTTAGGTTATCCTTTTGAATCTATTTTTTGGGATTTTCAGTCTACATAGGTTGAGTTTCCTTTATATCAACATTTCTCATTGACATCAAGTTCATCCCTCTCAATAAGCTTGCATCATCCCTCTCAATAAGCTTGCAACTAACTCTTGATTTTGGTTAGTGGATTCGCTAGGTTATTCTTTGACTTCACATAGTCAATAGTGATAACTCCCATTGAGAGTAGCTGTCTAATGGTATTGTGTCTGTGACGTATATGTTTAGACTTACCATTATACAGACGACTCTGTGCCTGCCCAATTGCTGATTGACTATAGCAATATATACAATTGCATGTACATGTTTCAGTCATCTCAAAATATCTTCTAAGAATGATCGTAACCATTCATCCTCTACACCACATTTGTCAAGAGCTACAAACTTAGATTCTATAATAGATCTAGTTATTAAGGTTTACTTAGAAGATTTTTATGAAATGTATGCACCTCCCAGAGTGAATATATATCTACTTGTATACTTAGAGTCTTTTATGTTAGATATTCAACTCGTATCGTTGTATCCTTCAATCACAGTGAGTTATCTCTATAATGTCGTTCATTTTCAAGAGTATATTTCAAGTACCTCAGTACTTTTATTATCCCTTTTCAATGCTCAACATCAGGATTATTTGTGTATCTACTCAGTTTACAAACTACGTAGGTTAAGTCTGGTCGTGTATAACTCATCAAGTATATCAGAATTTCATTCACTCAAGAGTACTCTATCTGAGAGATATTTTTTCCTCATTTCTTCGATAAATGTTGGCTCATATTTGTAGGATCAGTGCGCATCAATAAAGGGGGTGAAGATCGATTCATTCATTTTTGACTTTTCGTCATGTTTGATCGATCAGATTAGTAGCAACAAAATATACAAATAAAAGAACAAAAGACTTCAGGATTTATTTGGTTTCCAATCCCCACAGGATCAGTACATCTAAGGCATACGCACTCAAGTGTGAGTCTACTAGTGGTCTCCTTTCCAAAAGCTTTCCGAAGGTGGAGAAACTCATTTTATAATTTTAGCACAAGCATAAAGAATATTAAAATACATCACAACTTGTAAACTAAATACAAACAAACTTAGTCGTCGATCGGTCTAGAAGTCGTAAGAGTCTTGCACTCCTACCGCTTCCCCGGTCGCACGAGTAGAGCCTTGTCATCTTTTGAGCACAGAGTCAGAGAGTCGAAGAGTAGAGAATTGTTGTTCTTAAAGGTAGAGTCTTCCTCTCCTTTTATGTAGTTGGATCAAATCCTTATCTGGATCAACTCTTATCTAGATGAAGTCATATCTAGATCAAGCCTTATCTTTATCCCTATCATCTGGCTTATCCTTATCCTCATCCAAATCATAAAGATGAATCAAATCTTTTGCCACATCATCTTCCATGTCAACATTTCTGACAATTCAGTAATTTGGACTGAATCCAATCGGTCTACCGAACCACTAGTTCAATCTACTGAATCAGTTTAGGTTAGATTTGACCCACGTCAAGTCTGATTCACCCATTTACATTTGTCTATTGTCTGTTTTAGCTTCAGGTTCCTGTAAAACAACCATACAACGACAAGCAAGTAACCTATACACTTAATCCTGTAAGTCTACCTGACCTACTAGGTTTATCTTTTGCTAGAAGGTTCCTCCTCCAAGTCTACCACATAAGAGTCAATCCATTAGGATCGAGTCGCACTCATGTATGTCTACCTGACCTACTAGCTTAACTTTTGTTTGAAGTTAATCTTCCAAGACTTTACCACATAAGATTTACTCCTTAGAATTTCACCTTAGCTTCACTCACTAGGACTTTTACCACCTAACTTTACTCACTAGGGCTTATCTTTACTCACTAGGACTTTCACCACCTGGCTTCACTCACTATGACTTTCACTGCCTATCTTTACTCACTAGGGTCTAGCTTCACTCACTAGTGATGGATCGTCTTGGCGTGCTAGAGGGGGGGATGAATAGCGTTTCTTCGAAGCTTTCTTCCTACACGGTTAGTTTGCGCAGCGGAAATAATAATAAACAACACTAACAATGAAGAACAAACGCTAACAACCTGATTTACTTGGTATCCACCCTGGACGGGTGACTAATCCAAGAATCCGTCGGTGGATCGCGCCCCGTATAACCTTCGGCTAACTCTGTCGCTCCTTGTGGGTGGAGAAACCTCGCCACAATCCCAAGCAAAGCACTGAGTACAAAGACTACTATCTTGCCTTTAACCAAGACAAGATTCGTCAAGAATCTCAGCCACCACGAAGTCCTCTTTAAATAGGACTCGGGCTGAAACCCTCGCCACCAGTCGACTGCCCCCAGGGCAGTCAACTAGTGCCACTGAAATTCGACCGTTGCACCCCAATGTTCGAATTCTCAGCCAACTCACCAACCGCTACCAGTCGACTGCTCCCAGGGCAGTTGACTAGTCCAGTGGCCAGACCCTTTCTGTGAGTTTTACCAGTCGACTACCCCAATGGCAGTCGACTGCCCTACTCACACACCTAGGGTTTCCCTTCCCGAGTACACTTCTCTCAGCACTCGACCCTAGGACTTTCCCGAGTACAATCACACAGTACTCGTACCCTCACGACTCGACTGACTCCTCCTCTGCAGCCTCAACTGTTGCCTTCGCGCCCTCTTCATCTTCGGCTCCCGTCCCTCGGATGCATGCAAGCCTCCAGCTTGCCTCCATGCCATCCTTCACGCATGCCTCGAAGTCCGCCCCCATCAGCTCATCGTCCCTGCTCTCCAAGGTCCCTTGGATGCGAACGCAAGCCTCCAGCTTGCCTCCATGCAATCCTTCACCGTACCGAGGCCGTCCAGTCAAGTCCATATGTGTAACCTTTACAACCTGCACACTCAACATACACATATAAAAACACAAGGGTAAACCTAACTTAAACCCTTTTCCCAAACATCAAAACACTTGGTCACTCCGGACCACTGATTGCCTCAACAATCTCCCCCTTTTTGATGTTTGGCAATACGTTTAAGTTAGGGAAAGCAAAATAGTAGTCACTGGCAAAAATAATGCATATGCAATGCATGGATGGATCCTATCCCAAGGCATGCATCCTACACCTAACCCTCCAGGTTAGGAATTTTTTACACTTAGCCCTCCAAGCTAGGACTTTTCACACCTAACTTCCCAAAGTTAGGAATTTCCACCAAAACGGGCTTTTTAAAGCTTTTCCCAAGCTCCCCTACACTGGACTTACAAAGATTTTTTAAGAACCTCTCCAAGGTTCCCCTTACGCCAAGAATGGAGCAACCATGCTCCCCCTTTATCTTAGCTCCCCCTAAACCTAGGGTTTCTAGCAAAGGTGTGTTTGGTTTCTCAAATTAAACTCAACACTTCTCCCCCTTTGCCTAACATCAAAAAGAACCCAACAATATCCCAATCATTGGTTCTTTTAATCCCTAATGATCATAAACAATGTGTATTAGCCCCCCACACACTTGTTTTGCATCATTTGGACACATACCCAGCTGCTGAAACTTATTTCATCCTTTACCAGTCGACTGCCCCAAATGGTAGTCGACTGATACTCTGAAACATAGAATTTCAGCCTTTTTTGACGAAGTTCAGAAATGCACCAAAGATTCCATAAATCTCCAAAAATTTCCAAATTTTGTGGAGAGGTTTGTGGTACCCATATCTACTTGGAAAAAATACATTCCAAAATGTATCTATCACCATTCCAAGTTTGACACAAAACCCAAAACTAGCTAAAAAGTTCAATAGAACCTTAACCTAAAGTCCTAGTTTTGGTTTCCTCTTGATGTCTCTGCTCATGTCAACCCACAATGCATCCCTAGCATTAATTTACATGACATTTATACATCAAAAACCAACATTCATGCTATATAACCCCAATGTCATATTTCTATGCATGAAACTCAAAAACACCGTGCCAAAACCCAAGAATTGAGACTCAAGTCTGTCTCCAATTCCTTTGGCACACTCCATAGTCCATCTAGACCTCTAGGAGCACCTCTCCTAGGGTCCATTCACCATATATCCCAAAGGCTCCTAGAGCTCCCTTTAGCTCTTAGCCCTAGCCACCTCCCTAGATGACTCAACCATCACTAGGCCACATCGGTGTTCCACTGGTGACTCTTGGCCTACAAACTTGACACTCTTAACCTTTGATACCTTGTCTTTGGTTAAATCCTTCTTTTTCCCTTTAAATGGCATCCCCTTGCCATTTTTGGACTCCCCCTTCTTGCCATAATCAAATGTTATCCTAGCATATATCTTTCTCTTGGCATGGGAGATCTTAGATCGGTATCCTAGACCCGATCTATCATTGTGCGGTTTAAGCCACCCAACACCATATCTAAACCCTTAGATCCAATAGTGAATCTTTCTAGGGCCTTTTCTAATGTGTCAAGCCTTGCCCTCAAGGCTTGGTTTTCCCTTTCCAAATTTCTAACCTTTGACTCTTTTGACCTAACTTGATCATTTATAGATCTACCCATTTTTCTAGACATGTTTCCCTTTTTCTTAGGGTTTGTGCCTTGGTCCTTAGTCCTAGAATTCCTAGATTTAACATGAAACATGGAGGTTTTGATGTTTTGGCATGCAGAAGTATTTCTATTCTTATCATGATATTTAAAGCCAAAATTGCATCTAGGCAAGCAATCATTTATATTCCTAGCATTCATGGAAGAGCTTTGAACATAAGTAAAGTTAGGGATTACCTCCCTTATCCTTGTAGCTCTCCCTTGACGTGAGCTCCTCCTTTTCTTTTCTTCCTTCTCCCATCTCCTTAGATGCTCCATCTTCTTGAGCTCTTTACTCCTTGGACACTTTGTATGGTAGTGCCCTAGCTCCCCGCATGTGAAGCATCGGATTTTCTTTCTTTTCTCGTGGGTTTCTCCAATCCTACACTTCATGTTAGATTTAAATGGAATTAAAATTGGTTTAGATTGTACCTCCTTTTTACCTTTCGGGCACTTGTCCTTGTAGTGCCCCTTTTCGTTGCAACCAAAGCATGTGATGTGCTCTTTCGATTTAGCTTTGGTGAAGGTAAAGGCTTCTTCTTGTTCTTGTATGATTGAGGGTCTCTCCTCCCCCTCAATTTTTGAAATCGATACCTTCTCTTCTTCTCTTGAGGAGGTTGATGATCTTTCACCCTCTCCCTCACTTGAAGATGTAGATGACTCAATTTTCTCCTCTTCTTGAATCATGGAGCTCACTTCATTGGGATCCTCTATTAGTTGGACTCATGTAGGATTTTCATGGAATTCGACCACCTTTTTCCATAGCTCATGTGCATTTGAATATTTTCCTACATCACTCAGGACGTTGTTAGGCAAAATATTAATTAATACTTTAATTACCTTCTTATTCGCCTTGGATTGGTCTTGTTGCTCTTGATTCCAATACCTAAGTCTAAGCCTCTTCCTGTGCTTATCCTTTGGAATCTCGAAGGGCTCCTCAAGCACAATCCGAAGGTCCCACTCCATTCCAAACCACGTCTCCATCCACGACTTCCAATACCCGAAATCTCCATGGTCGTAGGCCGGCGGAGTGTAGATGTCATCCCCAAATTTTTCTTCCATGTTCTTCTCCCTCTTGCGTGTGCTCTTCTTGGTGGTTATTCCAATCACGAGCAATCCTTCGCTCTGATACCAATTGATGGATCGATGACGTTGCTAGAGGGGGTGAATAGCGACTTTCGAACCCCTTTCTTCCTGCACGGTTAGTTGCACAGCGGAATATACAATAAAAACAATCAAACAAATACTAATCAATGCTAACATGGAAGATTTACTTGGTATCCACCCCGGACGGGTGACTAATCCAAGAATCCGTCGGTGGATCACGCCCCGGATAACCTCCGGCTAACTCTGTCGCTCCTTGTGGGTGGAGAAACCTCGCCACAATTCCAAGCAAAGCACTGAGCACAAAGTGTTGGTGCAGAAAGCACCTAAGTCGAACCTGAGTTTTGATAATGGAAAAAGGGTTCAAAAGTTAAGTCTTATTTGTTATCTAACATGCTAGTCAAGTGTGCAGGAAAAGTCCTAGCGAAGGACTGCTAGGCACTGGCGAAGGAATGCTAGGGTAAAAAGTCCTAGCGAAGGACTGCTAGGCACTGGCGAAGGAATGCCAGGGTAAAAAGTCCTAGCGAATGACTGCTAGGTACTGGCGAGGAATGTCAGAGTATTGAAGCCCTAGCGAAGGACTGCTAGGCACCAGGCAAAGGACAGCTTGGGACTGAAGACCTGGCGAAGGAATGCTAGGCACCGGGCGAAGGACAGCTTGGTATCCAAGACCTGGCGAAGGACCGCTAGGCAAAAGTCCAACCGGAGGAGCCGGTTGGCGTCAGGTACATTCTCCCGAGAGGAGTAGGTGAGGACGCGTTCCCCGTCGAGGGAACAGTAGGCGTCGGTTCGACCTAGGGCTCCATTTGGAAGGCCCAAAGTCAGAACCAAGACAGCTAAGGCTGTATAAACTAACATCTTATTGTTTTATGTTGTTTTGGACTAACCCTGGATGCAGGACCGAAGGAACGAGTATCTGCAGCTCAGAGAGCCTCAAAGGAGTGAGGCAAAGGCTGAGTAGGGCGCCCGGAGTGTCCCGAGCGCCCCCAAGGTGAACACAAACAGTTGAAGCAAAGGAACTTCGACTGCAGCTCATGGGCAAGGCGCCCCCGTGCTCCCGGGCGCCCCCAGGTGAAGCTGACAGAATAGATCCCCTCGAAGCCAACGGATAAGAAGGAGACCCGGTCAACCCGGGCACCCCCAGCGTTCGGGGCGCCCCCGTCAAAGCTTGATCCCGAGTTTTAAGGGATCAGAGCTGACCGAGACGGAAGCGGATCGGCTGACACGTGGGGGGGCGCCCCCGACGTTCCGGGTGCCCCCAGGTGCTATAAAAGGGCCCTCGACCCCAAGGCTTCGAACAACAATTCATTCAACGCAATCACGCTCTTCTGCTCCCGCGCTCTGCTCCGGAAACCTCCCGACTCGAGACTCAAGCGCCGACGATGTCCCGTTGCTCCGAAAATTCAATCTACATCGGATGTCGGTAAAAGAAGAGTTGCTTTTAAGTTTACTATACTGCTTTTGTAATATCTCTCTGTAAACGTTTTGCGCACTTATAGAATTGCCCGCAGAAAACGGTCAACGACCATGGGCCTTGGAGTAGGAGTCGACCTAGGCTCCGAACCAAGTAAAACTACCTGTGTTCGCGATTGTTTTTATTCCGCTATGTACTTGCTCTAATTTCTATCCGAAAAGTGTTTAACGATATTCACCCCCTCTATCGTTTCTCTCGATCCAACAAGTGGTATCAGAGCGGGGAAGTTCAAATTTGGTGCAACCACCAGTTTGAAAATTTTTCGGATTTTTTTTCTCTTAATATTTTTTTTCGTTCGAATTTCTACTAATATTTTTTTCTTCGTTCGAATTTCTTTTAATATTTTTTTTCGTTCGAATTTCTACTAATATTTTTTTCGTTCGTTTGAATTTCTTCTAATATTTTTTTCGTTCGAATTTCTTCTCGTTGATCGAGGTTGGTGCAACACCCCTCGACAAATATTTTTTCCTTTCTTTATCCCGCACTACTAATCCAAGACCAAGTCTTGGGATATCTCTCTCCTTTTCTTAGTTTCAGATAAATGGTCATGCAAGAAGGATTCAGCACAGCCAGACCTCCACTTTTCAGTGGAGAAGACTTTTCTTACTGGAAAAGTCGAATGGAGGTCTACCTGAAAACTCAGGTGGATATGTGGATAATCATCCAGTCCGGACTAGAGATTCCTAGAAATGATGAAGGAGTACCTCAAAGCTACACAGAGTGGGACACCGCTCTGAAACGGAAAATTGAAGCGGATGCAAAGGCGACCCAGACCCTTCAATGCGGCTTAACAAAAGAGGAGCTGAACCGGGTGGGCCCGTTCAACAGTGCCAAGGAGCTGTGGGGAAAACTGATCGAGCTGCATGAAGGAACATCAGACACTCGGATCAGCAAGAGAGATCTGCTCCTGAACAAGCTGTATACCATCAAAATGGCCGACAACAAAACAGTAGCTCAGCTTCACGCCCGAATTCAAGAACTAATGAACGGTCTACACACCATTGGTCACAAGGTAGAAAACCGTGACCTAATAAGGTATGCTTTAAATGCTTTCCCAAGAAACACCTTGTAGGCATCTATGGTAGATGCATACAAGGTTTCAAGGGATCTTTCAAAAATTAAATTAGATGAATTGTTCTCTGAATTAGAGTTACATGAACAGACTAACTGCAATCTGGCCGAGAAAGGTATTGCCTTCATTGCAGGTAAAACTGGAAGGACAACTAAGAAGAAGCCTCAACTTGAACCCGAGTCTAACTCAGACTCAGACTCAGAGGACGAAGAAGGAGATCGACCTAAGCTGGTCCGACTGGCCCGAAACTACTACAAAGAATTGAAGAACCAAACCAACAAATGGAAAGTCAGCCGAAGAAGGGATGAACCACCTGAACCCGCAAACGAAAAGAACAAGCCTAACGTGACCTGCTACGAGTGCAAGAAGAAGGGTCACTACAAGACGGAGTGTCCGAACCTAAAGGAAACCAAGAAGAATAGAAGGAAGAAGGCACTTCAAGCAACGTGGGACGAGTCCTCTCCTCCGAAGAAGAAGAGGTCGCACAGTCGAACCTACTAGCACTAACCGCCTCAGAAGAAGTCGAGACCGAGTCAAAATCAGAACAGGACGACGACAGACTGACCTTTTCAGAGGATGGAGAAATCAAGGTAAGTGGATTTACTAGAAGTCAATTAAATGAATTAATCTCTTATCTTTCTCGAGATTTGGCGAAAGCCAAACTCCGAGTCGAATCCCTCCGACAGGAAGTAAAACTCCTGAAAGAGGGAGCTGACTCTAAACCCTTAACTGAGAAGGTTCAAGAAGGAACCTCTAATCAAGCTAAAAACTTGAGAAAGAGAACTCCTCCCTGAAAACTCAGGTTAAGGATCTTAGATCAGCATTAGAACGATTCACTTCTGGTTCCAAGGGTCTTGACATGATTCTTGGAAAACAGAAATCGGTTCTAAATCGATCCGGACTAGACTATAGAACCAAATCTAGACAAAGATCCTATTTTGCTGTACTGAATCAGTCCAGAAATAAAGTTCAGGCACGGGTACCTAAACTGTACCTGAACAAACCAAATGGATCAAATCAGTATTGGATCCCCAAGGACAAGATTCACATCTTGCCTAACCATTATCGTGGCTTTAGTCCAGGGGGAGCCAAATTAAAAACTATATTTACTGTTAGATAAAATTCAATACTTGCTTGCAATTTGCTTGTTTGATTGTTTATTTAATTTCTGCAATTTACCATGCTTAGAATTAGGAATGGTTAGTTTAAGGACTGAACAAACTTAACTGAAACTTGACAACATAGTATTGGGTGGAGGTGAGATGATAGTACGTTAGGGAAACCAATTCTAATAAGATCAAGTATACTTGGTCTCTTTAGACTGGTGAAACTAGCCGAAGCTACCGATCCAAGACCCAAACTAGTTAGACCAGAATTTTTCAAAGATTAATTTTGAAAATGAAATTTCATTAAAAGGCTTTGTCAAGGAAAGGGTTGATGATCCAATAAGGCTACGGCCAAAGAAGGCCTAGTGCCTCGCCAAGACCTGGAAGCCAATTTTTGAAATTCAAATTCAAATTATTCTTTGTCAAATTCAAATCTAACACAAATTTTCAGTTACTTGTAGATTTAAACATTCGTTTCAAAATAAATTCAATTGTTTTCAAAATTAATTCAAGTTTTTCAAAATAAATAATAATTTTTCAAAACAATTTTTCAAAACCTGTCTCACAAAACCTATAAGGCTAACGTGGTTGAAAACCCTAGATTGGGTGAGACAGTAAAATTAAAATCAATTATAATTCCTTTGATACCTATATTGTGGTTTAATCCTATAGTTCAGAACATAGTCAAACCATGGTCAACATAGTCAAACCATGGTCAACGTAGTCAAACCATGGTCAACCTAGTCAAACCATGGTCAACATAGTCAAACCATGGTCAAAGCAGTCAAACCATAATCAAAGCAGTCAAACCATGATCAAACCAACTAAACCATGGTCAAACAATGACAAGACATAATATTTGTCACTTCCTATACACTTCGGGCGCCCGTGACTCCTCGGGCGCCCCCCCCCCTTTGCCTTTACCTACGTTCAAAGCAAAAAGATGCCTTCACCCTTGACCAGGGCGCCCGGAACCACGCGGGCGCCCCCATCACAGTCAAAGCAGCAAAAGCTACAGATTCAGCCTAACCAGGGCACCCCGGCCGCTCCGGGCGCCCCCAACAGACCTAGTCACTGCCAATGGCAGTGACCACTGTCCCGGGCGCCCGGGAGCTCCCGGGCACCCCCAATGACATGCCTATAAAAGGGCATCCGAACCCCCTCTTCTTCCCACACCAAAAACCTTCTTCCTTCCTCACTTCCTTCCTTCCAAGAAGATCAAGTGACACTTGTGCTTCCTCAATCTCACCATGCCTCCCCGGTATGATTTATTTTATGCATTTAGAATTATTTTCCTCATTCTTTAATGCATTTAGAATTATTCCTTTCTTATAAATGCATGCCTCTTAACTTAGAAAACGCCGAGCAAACCAAGCGAACCCTGGTGCCGAACCGAGTCCCGACCCTAGGTTCCCTACTCTAGAACTATGTAATAAGTTTGCTCGAACCACTTACAAGCCTATCAAAACTAGCTATCTTAATAGACATTTCTTCACCCAATCTTGTCCCCTAGCTATGAATGTCATAAACTTTTATCAACTAGATAATTTAGTATTCTGCACTCACACCATTAACACGTCCTTATGTGCAGAATTTTATAATAACATAGTTCGACAAAACGATCTCATGTTTGTCACTACTGTTCAAGGGATACCCTTGTCGATCACCCCTACCTTACTAAATCAATTCCTTGGCCTACGACCTTCCCAGTCCACCTTTTGTTGCTATCCACCTAGAAATCCTCCATTTGATCCTCCCTACTCTCACATTACTTTAGACACGCTCCACTCCTATTTCTTTAGGGAAGCTAGACTCCCCGCAGATAGACGATTCCAGTCCGTTGACCTTCAGGCACAGGACTACGCCCTGTATAGAGTCCTGTTCATTGTATCTTACCACCCTCCACTAGAGATGTCGCGACTATACGACCTTTTCATGCCTTCCTTCTGTATGCCCTGATCCATCACCTTGACATTGACATTGGACTACACATGTTTTATACTATTCTGCATGCGTCCAGTGTTACGACCCAGGGACGAGTGCGCACTCCATTCTGCCACATCATTACCTCCCTCCTTCATCACCACGGTCGTGACATTACCGTGGGTGAAATAACCGCGATGACCGATTTTGATGAAATAGGATTTAGGAACTTCTCTTTAGCTGGTCTAGAGGTATCGGCCATCGGGGTTTTGAGTTGGAGACAACAGCAAGCCGGGGCTCCGATCGACTCAGACGAGGAGGTAGACGTTGACGTTGCTGATCTCGCAACAGAGATACGGGACCATATAGATCAGCCTCCACCACCGACCATCGACCAGCGCTTCACACAGATGCAGACGGAGATCCACAGTCTCCGAGAGGAGGTCGAGGCCTATCACATCAAGCAGATGGACGCTCTGTTAGTATTGTGAGAGAAGTGTCCTAAGGCAATCGCCTTATGAATGTAATCATTTATTTTAATAAATGAATATTCACTATTTGAGTATACATGTTTGTGTATTTGATTGAGATCTTAAACTCATTTACTGAATGTCCGCAATACAATTCACAGCATGAGAGAATTTGTGATGAATTCACAACTAGTGATTATCTAGACATGTGCAATTGTAAAGTATTGAAATTGTCCCTAGTCGATGAATTGATAAATACGGACACTATCAATTCTGTTGAGACTAGCATGGGTTATTCTCTAATCAGCTGATTCTCACTGGCTGGAGACATTGGGATGTCCGGAGATAAACATGAATGCTAGTTAAGGAAACTAGTTCATTGGAGTGACTGACTGTAAAACATCATATGGTAATCTACATATAGATATGTCAATGAAAGTTCTTACTGCAGCTTAAGTGCGATGTTCCTTTGACTTGCGGTGTTCAAGTCATCTTGGTCATGGATACTTATACTTTAACATCTTAAGCAAACATCTCTAAGGAGGTGTGGACCCAGGATGGTTGGGTATAAGCCGAAGTGCCCGAAGATGTTTGAACAGCCTACAAAGGATTCACCACTCCTTGCGAGGAGATGTATACCCAAGGCCTATCGTCGGATTGTTACTCGAAGCCTCTGGCCAGAGCATCACATGTTCAGAGTATGAATCTCTCAGAAACATGAGAGTAATTAGAATCCGTTGGACGAGAAAGACACTACTTGGGCTAGGTGTGACGTAGTCAGCCTAGTGGGGACTGACACACATAGACCGTGTCCTGAACCAAGTGGGTATAAGATGGTGAAGGGAATGGGGCACGACTCATTATAGCTGCTGAAGGGTTTCAGAATTATTTCTGAGGTCAACCGTTGATCTTTCGATTAATTGGGGATCATGATGTACTACTAGGTGTCACTCATGATCGTTCTATAATTGGTTAATTATAGACGGCCAACATAAATTGAAAGTCTATTTAGTCACACGCACTACGAGTAATCCGAGAGATTTAAAACGAGTTAAAAATTAGATTTTCCGATCAAGAGAGATAAGTCTAATCTGAATTTTTCAGAGACGCATCGGAAGCTTAAAATGACTAAGTCTTTTGAAGGCTTATTGGACGAATTAAATGAGTTTAATTCGTATGGTATAGGCTTGGGTTTGGCCGGCCAAAGAGGGTCCCCACCCTCTTTGTTTGGCCGGCCACATTAAAAGGGGAGAACCAAATTGTTTGGTTCAAATTATAAAATAAACCGAGCGTAGTTTGTTTTATAAAATTATGGATAATATATATAAATTTTTATAAACCGAAGTTTGGTTTATTATTTTCAAGGAAATTAAAATAAACTTTGAATAGTTTATTTTATTTTATAAAATCAATTATGAATTGATTTTTCCATGATAAGAAAAATTTATATAATAAATTTCTTGTGAAAATTTATTCCATAATTAAAAGGGAGACATGGTTGTTTTTATTATAAATTAAATTATGATAAAAACTTGGCATGATGGAATAATTCATAGAAAAATTTATATGATAAATTTCTTATGAAAATTTATTCCATAAAAAGGAGACTTGGCGATTGAGAGACTACTATAAAAAGGAACCAAGGCAAAGCTTGGAAATTAATCTAAGAGATCTAGAAATAAGCCCTCTCTCTCTCTCCTTCTCTCCCTCTCCCTCCTCTAGTGCCGCCGGCCCTAAAAGGAGGACCCCTTTGTTGCCGTGAGCTTCATCCACCAAGCAGCTGCCGAAGAAGAAGAAGAAGCGGGCGCAACTCCTTCCTTCCTCCCGGAATCTTGATTCCGTTCTTCGTTTGTTGGTTAGTCTTCCCATCTCTCTCTTGGTATTCTTGTCATGCCTTTGGAGAATCTAGTAGTTCTTGTCGGCACGAAACTCATGGCTTTGCGAAGTCATCCCGAAGAAAAGTCGGCGTGGACGCGAATAGAGGCGGAGCTTCTAAGGGACGCTTACGGTTGGATCTCGTCCCTTCCTTCGAGTTACGCGAGGTAATAAGTAAATTAGTTTACTTTCTGCAAAATTTTAAATGTATGATCATGTCTACACAATATAAGGTTGCATGCTTAGATGTGTGGTTAAATAATTTGGGAAATTATTTATGCTAAATCTTCCGCTGCACGTAATTAATTTTAAAATTACGAACCCGCATTCATGTCAACATGCACCCGGTCCCAACACGCTCGTAGAGCCGATCGAGAGGTGGTCGATGCACGATACATTGAGATGATGACACTATTTCGATCATGGCAGCCTGGCTCATCTGACCACCCTGACCCTTCTTCATAGTTAGACTATTTCAGCATTGTACTAAGTAACTAAAACTTGTCTCATGTTTGACTCTACTGGACCTTTATTTGACCAGTTAACCTATTTTTTCTAATTTTTTTTTTCAAAATTTCAAACTCTATCCTTTATTCAAAAAGTACTTAATTAAGTACTCAAAAGTACTTAATTAAGTTGTTCAAAAGTACTAAGTTTTTCAAAAGTACTAAGTTTTTCAAAGTACTTAAGTTTTTCAAAAATTTTCTAAGTACTTAAGCTTTTCAAAAATTTTCTAAGTACTTAAAGTTTTTCAAAATTTTTCTAAGCACTTAACTTTTCCAAAGTACATAAGTTTTTCAAAACTTTTCTGAAGACTTAAAGCTTTTAAAAACTTTTTTAAGTACTTAAGTCTTTCAAAACTTTTCTAAGTACTTATGCTTCTCAAAAACTTTTCCAAATACTTAAACTTTTCTAAGTACTTAAGGTTTTCAGAAGTACTTAAGTTTTTCAAACTTCACTAAGTACTCTAAAACTTAAAGTTTTCAAAACTGTTGAGTACTTTAAACTTAAGGCGTCAAAATTTTTTCTTCAGTACTCAAAACTTAAGTTTTCAAAATCCTTCTTAAAATTTTCAAAATTGGTCAAAGTGGTTAAATCTTTTTTCCAAAGTACACAACGAAAATCATTTTGGAAAAATATAGCTTTAAAGCTTAAAATTTTCTAAGTTAAAACCATCTTTAGACTTAGAATCTATTTTCAAAAATCCCATGAATTTTTGAAAAATCTAGGGGGAGATTCCTTCCAGGGGGAGGGAACAAAATTTAATTTTTACTTGCTCTGATTAACTTAACTTTTTGAACCAGGGTTGCCATAAATCAAAAAGGGGGAGATTGTTGGTGCAGAAAGCACCCAAGTCGAACCTGAGTTTTGATAATGGAAAAAGGGTTCAAAAGTTAAGTCTTATTTGTTATCTAACATGCTACTCAAGTGTGCAGGAAAAGTCCTAGCGAAGGACTGCTAGGCACTAGCGAAGGAATGCCAGGGTAAAAAGTCCTAGCGAAGGACTGCTAGGCACTGGCGAAGGAATGCCAGGGTAAAAAGTCCTAGCGAAGGACTGCCAGGTACTGGCGAAGGAATGTCAGGTTACTGAAGCCCTAGCGAAGGACTGCTAGGCACCAGGCGAAGGACAGCTTGGGACTGAAGACCTGGCGAAGGAATGCTAGGCACCGGGCGAAGGACAGCTTGGTATCCAAGACCTGGCGAAAGACCGCTAGGCAAAAGTCCAACCGGAGGAGCCGGTTGGCGTCAGGTACATTCTCCCGAGAGGAGTAGGTGAGGATGTGTTCCCCGTCGAGGGAACAGTAGGTGTCGGTTCGACCTAGGGCTCCATTTGGAAGGCCCAAAGTCAGAACCAAGACAGCTAAGGCTGTATAAACTAATATCTTATTGTTTTATGTTGTTTTGGACTAACCCTGGATGCAGGACCGAAGGAACGAGTATCTGCAGCTCAGAGAGCCTCAAAGGAGTGAGGCAAAGGCTGAGTAGGGCGCCCGGAGTGTCCCGGGCGCCCCCAAGGTGAACACAAACAGTTGAAGCAAAGGAACTGCGTCTGCAGCTCATGGACAGGGCGCCCCCGTGCTCCCGGGCGCCCCCACTGCTCCCGGGCGCCCCCAGGTGAAGCTGACAGAACAGATCCCCTCGAAGCCAACGGATAAGAAGGAGACCCGGTCAACCCGGGCGCCCCCAGCGTTCCGGGCGCCCCCGTCAAAGCTTGATCCCGAGTTTTAAGGGATCAGAGCTGACCGAGACGGAAGCGGATCGGCTGACACGTGGGGGGGCGCCCCCGACGTTCCGGGCGCCCCCAGGTGCTATAAAAGGGCCCTCGACCCCAAGGCTTCGAACAACAATTCATTCAACGTAATCACGCTCTTCTACTCCCGCGCTCTGCTCCAGAAACCTCCCGACTCGAGACTCAAGCGCCGACGACGTCCCGTTGCTCCGAAAATTCAATCTACATCGGACGTCGGTAAAAGAAGAGTTGCTTTTAAGTTTACTATACTGCTTTTGTAATATCTCTCTGTAAACGTTTTGCGCACTTATAGAATTGCCCGCAGAAAATGGTCAACGACCGTGGGCCTTGGAGTAGGAGTCGACCTAGGCTCCGAACCAAGTAAAACTACCTGTGTTCGCGATTATTTTTATTCCGCTACGTACTTGCTCTAATTTCTATCCGAAAAGTGTTTAACGATATTCACCCCCCCTCTATCGTTTCTCTCGATCCAACACAAAGACTACTATTTTGCCTTTAACCAAGACAAGATTCGTCAAGAATCTCAGTCACCACGAAGTCCTCTTTAAATAGGACTCGGGCTGAAACCCTCGCCACCAGTCGACTGCCTGGTGCCACTGAAATTCGACCGTTGCACCCCAACGTTCGAATTCTCAGCCAACTCACCAGCCGCTACCAGTCGACTGCTCCCAGGGCAGTCGACTGGTCCAGTGGCCAGACCCTTTCTGTGAGTTTTACCAGTCGACTGCCCCAATGGCAGTCGACTGCCCTACTCACACACCTAGGGTTTCCCTTCCCGAGTACACTTCTCTCAGCACTCGACTCTAGGACTTTCCCGAGTACAATCACACAGCACTCGTACCCTCACGACTCGACTGACTCCTCCTCCGCAACCTCGACTGTTGCCTTCGTGCCCTCTTCATCTTCGGTTCACGTCCCTCGGATGCACGCAAGCCTCCAGCTTGCCTCCATGCCATCCTTCACGTATGCCTCGAAGTCCGCGCCCATCAGCTCATCGTCCCTGCTCTCCAAGGTCCCTCGAATGCGTACGCAAGCCTCCAGCTTGCCTCCATACCATCCTTCACCGTACCGAGGTCGTCCAGTAAGTCCATATGTGTAACTTGTACAACCTGCACACTCAACATACACATATAAGAACACAAGGGTAAACCTAACTTAAACCCTTTGCCCAAACATCAAAACACTTGGTCACTCCGGACCACAGATTGCCTCAACAACTAAGACTTTCACCACCTGGCTTCACTCACTAGGACTTTCACCACCTGACTTCACTCACCAGGACTTTCACTGTATATCTTTACTCACTAGGGTCTAGCTTCACTCACTAGGACTTTCACCGCCTGACTTCACTCGCCAGGATTTCCACCGCCTACCTTCAGTCACTAGGACCTAGCTTCACTTACTAGAATTTCCACCACTTAACTTCACTCACCAAGACTTCTACCACCTAGCTTCACTTACTAGGGCATTCTCTTGCTAGTCATCCAGTTAACCTTGACTTGACTAGACTTCTTTCTTCTAAACATCAAGTCATTTTTGGATTGACCCTTGGTCAAACTACTAGATTTAGGTATATTGTCAAACATTGAGACCCTAAATGTTGATTGCTATTATCTGGTGCTCCCTACACCAACAGTATCTATTGACATTCGTGCTAATGTAGTATCATCCTTGGTGTTTTTTTCAAGAATCTTGTCTATATAGTGGGACTGATTAAGAGCAAGTCCTACTGTTCTAAGAATTTTAATTCCTAGAATCATATCAACTAGACTCATATCTTTCATGTCAAATTTTGAGTTCAACATATCTTTAGTGGATTTGATTATCTTATCATTATCTCTAATGATAAGTATGTCATCTATATATAAGCACAAGATGACATAGTCATTTTTTGTGACTTTTGTGTAGACACATTTATCACATTCATTAATTTTGAATCCACATTCATTTATGGTATTATCAAATTTCTCATGTCACTGTTATGGTGCTTGTTTTAAACCATATAACAACTTTATCAATCAACAAACCTTATTTTCATGTCCTAGCATAGAAACCCTTCAAATTGCTCCATATAAATTTTCTCTTCTTATTCTCTATTTAGAAAGATAGTTTTTATATCCATCTAATGTATTTTCATATTCTATAAAGCGACAATAGTCAACAACACTTTAATAGAAGTTATTCTCAATACTGGAGAATACGAATCAAAGTAATTAAGACATTCACATTGTCGGTTACCTTTAATTACAAATTTGGTCTTGTACTTATCAATTGTGTCATCTGATCTCGTTTTCTTTTTGAAGATTCACTTGCAACCTAGTGATTTACTTTTGGAGGAAGATTCATAAGTTTCTACAAGTGATTTTGCAAGAAAGATTCTATCTCAGATGCAATTGCCTCTTTCCAGTGATATCCCTAAAATGAGCTTACTGTTTTTGAATAACTTTGGGGTTCACATTCCAATATGAAAGTGATAAAATCGATTCCATAGAATTTTTCTACCCTAGCTCCCTTACCTCTTTGAGCTCAAACTCAATTGGTTTATCTTCGTCTTTTTTTTATTATGATTCATATGCCTATTTTGAGGAGTTAACTTCCTCTCGGGTCTTATACGAAATCTAATATTGAATATTATTTTTTAAAAATTTTCAGTTCTGTAATAAAAACTATTTTTCTTAAACATAGAAAATGTATTTGGTTATGATTTTTTTCATAATCATATTAATCATTTTGGCACATGGACAAATTTTTTTTCTTATTTTTAGATTGAAAATTAATTATCTATGAATTTTTCATCAAAAAATATATTTAAAATTTTTGATGAATGTTCATTGGATTACACATATTTAGAAAAATCAACAATTATTTTTGGCAAAGCAAACTACTTTTAAGAATTTACTTTCAAAATTATCTTTTTTTAGCATAATTATTTCTCTAAGAAGGAAAAAAATAATTTTTTACTCATATATATATATATATATATATATATATATATATATATATATATATATATATATATATATATCTTAGATTTTTCTGTTAATGCAGTCTAACCTGACTGTTGTTTTGGTGTTGACAACGATTTATGTTTAGTTGAGTAAGATAAGTTTGGATTAAGTCCTGGTCGGGGACTGGGCACGAAATCCTAGTGAATGAAGCTAGGTGAAGGAAACCCTGGTGAGTGAAGCCGGGTTCTAGTGAGTGAAGCTAGGTGAAGGAAACCCCGGTGAGTGAAGTCGGGTCCTAGTGAGTGAAGTTAGGTGAAGGAAACCCTAGTGAGTGAAGTCGGTGTTGAGGCAATCGGCCCAAGAATGATCGGGAAGATCATAGTTTTGATGTGTGTGCCAATAAGTTTAAGGTTAGGGTGTTATGTTGTATTTGATATATGTGTGATTGAGTTTGCAGGACTTGGAGAATCACACATGGAGAACTCATCCGAGGGACGAGAGCCGAGGGAGGAGGACTCCAAGGGCAAGCCGGGAAGTGGACTTCAAGGGCACACGTGAAGGGTGGCATGGAGGCAAACCAAGGGAAGGCTTGTGTGCGCATCCGAGGTATGAGAGCCAGAGGAAGATGACTTCATGGGGCGAACCAAGGGAGTGAACCTGAAGGCACACGTGAAGGAGAGTGTTAAGAGTGGCTGTAAGTGAGTGGGCAATCGGCTGGCCAAAGGGCAATCGACTGCCAAAACTCACAGAAGGTTTTCAGCCTTCTACCAGTCGACTGGCCAAGGGGCAGTCGATTGGTGACCCCCCAAAAACTAGCCGTTGGCTAGCAATTAATGCTAGACCAGTCAACTGCCCCAGGGGCAGTCGACTGGTGTGGGTCTGGACAGCCTGCGAGGTTATCCTGTTCTCTTATAAAAAGAGGACCTTTTTGCACGTGAACGGTACGGTTTTATACTGTAATGAAGTGATGTACATGCATAGAGTCTTCGTACCTTCCTCTCTCTCTAATAATTGCATTCTGTAAAGAGGAAGACAACGCCTTGTAAAGGTTTCTCCACCTGAAGGAAACTTTTCATAGTGGAGGTGGAGTACGCGCGTGGATCCTTGGATTAGTCACCCATCTGGGTGGATACCAAGTAAATTCCGATGTTAGCATTGCTCTCTCTCATTCTTTGCATATTATTGTTTGTATTGCGCTAACTTCTATGTAGAGAATTCAACGAAAAAGTGCTATTCACCCCCCCCCCTTAGCAACGTCTTCGATCTATCAATCGGTATCAGAGTCGGTTCGTTTCGGAAGAACTCACCGTCGACCGGAGCAAAGTAAATGGCGTTTCAAGAGGGATACAGCACTGCACGGCCACCCTTCTTCGACGGGAATGACTTCGCGTACTGGAAAGGTAGCATGCAATACTATCTTATGAATGACATAGAAAACTAGATTAGTATTGTAGATGGATTTGATGCACCCGTCGATGAAAGAGGAGAGTCGACACCAATGAGATCGTGGTCGAAAGATGTCATGAAGAGGGCGCAGTCAAATGCCAAGGCCACCACCACACTTCAGTGCGGGCTCTCAAAGGGGCAACTCAACAAGGTGGGGTCATTCAAGAGGTCCAAAGAGTTGTGGGACAAACTGATTGAACTGAACGAAGGGTCCAACGAGTCCAGAAGGGCAAAGAAGGACTTGCTCGTTGCCCAACTCCAATCCTTGTCCATGAAGAGCAACGAAACTGTCAGCCAGCTGCATGGAAGGGTGAAGGAGATCATCAACGAACTCCATGTGATTGGAGAAAAGATTGAAAACCGGGATCTCGTCAGGTACGTCCTACAGTCTTTCCCAAGAACAACTTTGTGGGCATCAATGGTTGATGCCTACAAAGTATCAAGGGATTTGTCAATAGTAAAATTAGATGATCTATTTTGTGAATTTGAACTGTACGAGCACGCTAATATTTCGGCCAAAGAGAAAGGTATAGCTTTTATTGCAGAAAAGGAAAAGAAGAAAAGGAAGGAGAAGAAGAAGGTGGTCTACTCCTCCTCATCCGACTCAGAGGAGTCCAGTGTCTCTATGGATAGCGACCAAGAGGCTTTCATGGTAATAAAAATGCGTAGGGCTTTCAAAAGTTTTTCTAACAAGTCTTATGCTAGGAAAGGATCCAAAGGCAAGGGTAAAGCAAAGAACATCATATGCTACAACTGCCACCAAGAGGGACACATGAAGAATGAGTGCCCTCAACTAAAGAGAAGAGATGAAAAGAAGGAGGAGAAGAAGAAAGGCGACAAGAAGAGGTCAAAGGGAAAGGAGAAGAGTGTCACCAACCTCAAGGCAACGTGGGATGATCCTTCATCCTCGGAGGAAGAAGAGGAGCAAGTGTCTCACTTTGCTCTCATGGCAGTGGACCACTCAGAGTCATCAGATGATGAAAGAAGCTCGAGCAGTGAAGATGAAAGCACTTCATCATCATCATCCGAGTCAGAAGCATCGGTAAGTGAGGTATACAGCTTACCCTCCTCCACTTTAGTTAAAATTATTTCTCGCTCCAACATGGATTTAGCCAAAGCTAGAAGTAAGATTAAGGACTTAAAAGATGAAATTGTCATGCTTAGAGTAGAGTCTACAAAGCTTAAGGAAGACTTGCATACTTATTCTCTTACATCACATGATTCATGTTTTGAAATTGAAAATAGGGAACTAAGGAAAAAGGTAGAGGACCTCACAAAGGCACTTAGAAAATTTCAAGTGGGCTCTAGCAACTTAGATATGATAATTAATAGTCAAAGGGTCGTCTATAACAAGGCCGGATTAGGATATAGGCCAAAGACCAAGGAAGTGGCCTTTGTCTCACTCATGGGTAGGATTGGTGCATCTAGGAGACAAGGGACTAAGGGAAACATCAAGAGGGCGTGGGTACCTAAGAAATTTCTAAATGATGCATGTGAATCAAAAATCTGGGTACCAAAAGAGTATGTTTTCCATGTTGTATAGGTGAAGGTGAAAGAGGCCTCAACCACGTGGATAGTAGATAGTGGGTGCTCAAGACATATGACCGGAGATGTGAGCAAGTTCATTACTATTAGCTACCTAAGAGAAGGGGCGGTCTCCTTTGGAAATAGTGGAAAATTGAAAATAATTGGTAGGGGCACTATTGAGGTATCTCCTACAATCTCCATCCATAAGGTACTTTTAATTAAAGACATGAAGTTTAATTTACTTAGTGTAAGTCAGTTATGTGATGCGGGCTACAGAGTTGAATTCCATGCTAGGAAGTGCCTAATAAAACAAAATGAATCCGATAATGTCATACTAGAAGGGTATAGAGAGGCTAACTTGTATTATCTTGATCTTGCTTATGCTACTAACAATTTGGCTAAGTGTTTCATGTCTAAAGAAGAAGAAGGATGGTTGTGGCACCGGAGGCTTGGACATGTCAACATGAGAAGCATTGCAAGAGTGGCCAAGGAGGAGTTGGCGAAGGGGCTACCTATGATCAAGTTGTTGATGCAGTCTGACCCTGATTATTGTTTTGGTGTTGACATCGATTTTAGTTTAGGTTGATGATTATGATTATGATTAAGTCCTAATCGGGGATTAGGCATGGAGTGAATGGAAAATCCTAGCTTGCAGGGCTAGGTGTTGAAAGTCCTAATTCGGAAGGGTTGGGTAAAAAGTCCTAGCTTGGAGGACTAGGTGAAAAGTCCTAACTTGGAGGGTTAGGTGAAAAGTCCCAACTTGGAGGGTTAGGTGAAAAAGTCCTGGCTTGGAGGGTCAGGTCCTAGCCTGGAGGGCTAGGTTGGATGAAATCCCGGTGAGTGAAGCCGGGTCCTAGTGAGTGAAGCCAGGTGGTGGAAATCCCGGTGAGTGAAGCCGGGTCCTGGTGAGTGAAGCCAGGTGATGGAAATCCCGGTGAGTGAAGCTGGGTCATGGTGAGTGAAGCCAGGTGATTGAAATCCTAGTGAGTGAAGCTAGGTTGAAATCCTGGTGAGTGAAGCCAGGTCCCGGTGAGTGAAGCCAGGTCTCAGTGAGTGAAGCCGGGTGACCGAAATCCTAGTGAGTGAAGCTAGGTTGAAATCCTGGTGAGTGAAGCCAGGTCCTGGTGAGTGAAGCCAGGTGACCGAAACCCTGTTGAGTGAAGTCAGGTCCTAGCTTGGAGGGCTAGGTTGAAGTCCCAGTGAGTGAAGCTGGGCATGGCACGAGTCAGAGAAGGGCTGGAGGCTTGTTCTCGTGACTTGGAGTGCATTTGAGTCCCTGGATCGGTCTGGTGACCGATCAGGGATATTGGTACGCTGCTCCTTCGTGGATCGGTCTGGTGACCGATCCAGCAAGGACTGATCGGTCTAGTGACCGATCAGGGAGCGCACAGTGAGGTTGGGAACCTACTGTGTGGCTCCTGATCGGTCCGGTGACCGATCAGGGGGCAGGCTGCTGCCTTGTTGCTTGGCTCTTGATCGGTCCGGTGACCGATCAGGGAGCAGGCAGCTTCCTCACTGCCTTGCTCCTGATCGGTCTGGTGACCGATCAGGGAGCGAACAGTGAGTGAGTTCCCCCACGGATCAGCTACTGAACGGTCCGGTGACCGATCAGGGACTTAGGATTTGATTTCCGAGATCACTGTTCATTAGACCTGATCGGTCTGGGTGACCGATCAGGCTTCACTCTGATCGGTTTGGAGACCGATCAGGCTTCACTCTGATCGGTCCGGTGACCGATCAGGCTTGTGTTGCTGAGAGAGCTGGGAGTCCCAGCAAAGCGATGGATCGGTCTGGTGACCGACCCACAAGTCCTGGATCGGTCCGGTGACCGATCACTTTAATTCAAATTACATTGTCAGACGCTCTGATCGCGTCTGACTCCCTGCGCTTAACATCTGATTTTTGATTTACTGAGTGATATGCTTTTCTAACAGTTTGATTAAGCTGCAGGTGACAGGGGAGGATTCAAACACTCAAGGAGAGTCAATGGAGACCTTTCCTTGGAGCAGGTTTGTCCGTTTTTCCATCTCAGGTTGCAACGGCCGAGCTGCAGACTGGAGCTTGGCTGAGGGAAGCTCAGGGAGTCCAGGGAGAACTAAGTGGTAGCTGGCGTTGGCAGGTGAGCAGCTGGTGGCTGCAGGGATGGTGTCGCCTGATGCTTGGTGGAGAAACAAAAGGGCGGAAGAAGGATTCGTTGAAGCAGAAGCTCTTGCGAACAGCTGTAGGGCTTGAGTTCTTGCTACACCTTTGAGTTCTCCACAACTTGCTTGCGTGTTCTGAAGTTCCATCTTGTGCAAGCAACTGAAATTTGAGAAGCAACCGTTCTCTACCTGAGTACTTGGAGGAAGGAACAAGAGGCTTCGAGTCCAACAGCGAGCAGACACGGAGAAAGGGTTCTTGCGTGAGATCGTCGCTGGGTGGAGCTCAGGAAGAAGCTTGCTGTGTTCTTGTCCTTGCTAAGTGCTAAGTAAGATTTTCCTTGTGTTTCATTGTGCTTAAACCTATATCTTTGATTGAAACGCTGTGGAGAGGTTTCTCCACCGAGAAGGAGGTTGCTTTCTATCCGGTGTTCATCAGGGCTTGATCTGCCGACGATCAAGGGATCGCCCACCTTACGGGCACGCCAAGGAGTAGGGGCAAGTTATCCCCGAACCTTGTAAACCCTCCTTGTTAGCGATCTTGCTAGTTGTGTTGATTTGCTTTCGTTTTAGTTTTCTGCACACTCTGTTTTCTACTCTTTCCGCTGTGCTACTGATCTTTGAGTTGCAGAAATTCATAAGTGTTTAAAGTCCAAGTGATTGGCTATATTCACCCCCCCCCTCTCTAGTCATCCGGTTTCCAACACAAGTATGAGAAGACCAAATTGTGTGAAGCATGCCAAGAGAGTAAGCAATCAAAATCATCACACAAAGGTAAAACTCTAACCACTACTACATTACCATTAGAGCTTCTACACATTGACTTGTTTGATTGCCATAGTACACCCTCACTAGTAGGGAGTCAATATTGTTTAGTCATTCTAGATGATTTTTCTAGGTTTACATGGGTTTTCTTTATGAAACATAAGGACGATACCTTAGAAATTTTTGTAGGGTTCAGTAAAAGGGTAGAAAATGAAAAACACCTCAAAATTTACCAAATTAGGAGTGACCACGGTGGAGAGTTCCAAAATTCAAGTTTCTCATAATTTTGTGTAGAAAATGGATATAAGCATGAATTTTCATGTCCAAGGACTCCTCAACAAAATGGGGTAGTTGAGAGGAGAAACAGAGCCCTACAAGAAGCTGCTAAGACTATGCTTAATGCATACTCCCTTCCTAGCTACTTTTGGGCCGAAGCGGTTAATACCGCTTATTACATTCAAAATCGGGTTTTGGTACATAGGTTTTTAGGTAAAACACTCTTTGAGTTGTGGAATAAGAGAATTCCACAAGTCTACTACTTTAGGGTCTTTGGATGTAAGGTCTATATTCTAAATACCAAAGATGGCCTAAGGAACTTTGAGTCAAAAGCCGATGAAGGAATCCTAGTTGGTTATTCATCCACTAGTAGGGGATACAGAGTTTACAACAAAAGGACAAAGGTGATTAAGGAGTCCTACAATGTTGACTTTGATGAATCAACAAATACCTACCCTAGAAAAGCCTCAATTGATAAGAATATGGAAGAAGTCCAACCCCTTGCCCAAAGAATCCAAGACCTACATTTTGAGGGCAATGACCAAGGGGGAGTAAGAAGTACCCTAGAGGATGAAGAAGTAGTCAATGAACCCACAACCTCTAGGCCCTTGAGACATCACCAAGATCACCCTATTGACCAAATAGTAGGTGACGTCCCTCAAGGAGTAAGGACTATGTCCTACTTTAGAGACCAAACTAGTCAAATCGCCTTAATCTCTCAATTAGAACCTAAGTCTATTGATGAAGTATTGGGGGATGTAGATTGGGTCTTAGCTATGCAAGAAGAGCTAAATCAATTTGAGAGAAGTGAGGTTTGGGATTTGGTTCCTAGGCCCAATGATTGCACCATTGTAACCATAAGATGGGTCTTTAGAACAAACTAGATGATCAAGGTAAAATCACTAGGAATAAGACTAGGTTGGTAGTTAGGGGGTTTAACCAAGTTGAGGGATTAGACTATGATAAGACTTATGCCCCCGTAGCTAGATTAGAGTCCATTAGAATTCTACTAGCCTATGTCGCTCACATGGGTTTTACACTTCACCAAATGGATGTGAAGTCGACATTCCTAAATGGGTTCATTAAGGAAGAGGTCTATATAGAACAACCCCCCAGGTTTGAGGACCCTAACTATCCAAGACACGTTTACAAATTGAGAAAAGCCTTATATAGATTGAAACAAGCTCCCCGGGCTTGGTATGAAAGGTTATCTTCATTTCTAGTGTCTAATGGGTTTAGGAGAGGAACAATTGACCCTACTTTGTTCCTAAAATTTAAGGATAAGGACATATTTGTTGCCCAAGTGTATGTAGATGATATCATTTTTGGGTCAACAAATAATGACTTCCTACAAGAATTCATCAAATGTATAGAAGATGAATTTGAGATGAGTCTTGTAAGAGAGTTAACCTTCTTTCTAGGTCTTCAAGTTAAACAAACCAATGAAGGAACACATGTATTTCAAACTAAGTATGGTAGGGAAATTCTAAAGAAATTTGGCTTAGAAAATGCTAAGGTAGCATCTACACATATAGGAACCAATGTGAAAATGGATAGTGGCCTTAAAGGGAAAATGGTAGACTCTAAGCAATATAGGAGCATGATTGGTAGTTTACTATACCTAACCGCTAGTAGACCCGATATACTTTTTGCGGTAGGTATGTGTGCAAGGTACCAATCTTGTGCCAAAGAGTCCCATTTGGTTGTAGTTAAGAGGATCCTAAGGTATGTTAAAGGTACCTTCAATGTCAGGCTTTGGTATCCTAGAACCCCTAATGTTGATCTTATTGGATACACCGACTCGGACTATGCGGGGTGTAAGCTAGATAGGAAGAGTACTAGTGGAGGGTGTCAATTCCTTGGGTCTTCCTAAGTTAGTTGGAGTAGTAGGAAACAACCATGCGTTGCCCTATCAACAACGGAGGTGGAATATGTGGCAATGGGTGGTTGTGTTTCCCAACTACTTTGGATCATGCACACCTTAGAAGATTATGAGTTACATTATTCCAAGGTCAAAGTCTTGTGTGATAATGTAAGTACAATAAATTTGACCAAAAATCCGGTTCACCATTTTAGGACAAAACACATTGAAGTGAAGCATCACTTCATTAGGGACCATGTGGCAAGAGGAGACATAGAATTACACTATGTTGAGTCCAAATCAAACCTTGCCGACATTTTTACCAAGCCTCTTCCCGAATCGGAATTCACATCCTTAAGAAGAGGCCTTGGAATATGTTTTGTCGAAGTATAGGATGAACCTTGGGGTAATAGATTGGGAAAAGTGTGCTTGATCTAATAGGAAGATACATTTGGTTCACTTGTGCTTGTGGCATAATGTTGAATCATTAAAAGTATCAACATATGAAAACTAGACCAACCATGGGGAAAATAATTGTTTAATCAATGGATACTTTGCCCAAAAATCATGGTTGGACATTTTAAACATTTGAAAACCATTTCATGTCTTATATATTTTGTCATGAGCCAAGAAGAAATTTGAATGCATAACTAGGTTGAAATATTGATACTTTCTTAGTGGTTTTCAATATTTTTGAAGTTTGGTCAAAAGTCAAGCATGATTAAAATTTTATATGAATTGATATTTTTCCTTGATAGAATATATAATTTTAAACATGCCTGCAAATTTTTAACAATTTTAGAATTTTCCGGAATTTTTGGGAGGTTTCTGTAATTCGGCAGAAAAGCTAAAAATCTGACTGAAAGTGTATCAGTCGACTACCCCTGGGCAGTTGACTGGCACGCCTGTAATCAAATTCTGTGACATTTTTTAGAAATCCAACTTTCTCTCATTTGATGCCATTGGTGTGGGTTGCTTGAGGCAATTGTTTTGATGGTGTCAAATGGGAAGAATGGGTGGTTTAAGTTAGAATTTTGGACTTAAAATGGGTTGTTGTTTAACTTAAATCTTGGATGATTAAAAATGAAAAAAGACATGGGTTAAGGGGGAGGCTACCTCTTAGGTTTTGATATGTCTTACATTTTTAATTAATGTTGCTTAGTGTTAAGTTGAACTTGAAACTTAACTTGGATCATGAGTAGAATTGAAAATGGGAAAAATCATGGATTAAGGAGGAGGATACCTTTTAGGTTTTTGATATGTCTTATGCTTTTCAATTGCTACTGCTTTTATTGGTATTGTTGACTGGTATTTTATCCCTAAACTTAAACATATTGCCACACATCAAAAAGGGGGAGATTGTTGAGGTAATCAGACCAAGAATAATCGGGAAGATCATAGTTTTGATGTGTGTGCCAATAAGTTTAAGGTTAGGGTGTTATGTTGTATTTGATATATGTGAGATTGAGTTTGCAGGACTTGGAGAATCACACATGGAGAACACATCCGAGGGACGAGAGCCGAGGGAGGAGGACTCCAAGGGCAAGCCGGGAAGTGGACTTCAAGGGTACACGTGAAGGGTGGCATGGAGGCAAGCCAAGGGAAGGCTTGTGTGCGCATCCGAGGGATGAGAGCCAGAGGAAGATGACTTCATGGGGCGAGCCAAGGGAGTGAACCTGAAGGCACACGTGAAGGAGAGTGTTAAGAGTGGTTGTAAGTTAGTGGGTAGTCGACTGGCCAGAGGGCAGTCGACTGCCAAAACTCACAGAAGGTTTTTAGCCTTCTACTAGTCGACTGGCCAAGGGGCAGTCGATTGGTGACCCCCCAAAAACTAGCCGTTGGCTAGCAATTAATGCTAGACCAGTCGACTGCCCCAGGGGCAGTCGACTGGTGCGGGTTTGGACAGCCTGCAAGGTTGTCCTGTTCTCTTATAAAAAGAGAACTTTTTTGCACGTGAACGGTACGATTTCGTACTGTAACGAAGTGTTGTTCGTGCATAGAGTCTTCGTACCTTCCTCTCTCTCTAATCATTGTATTCTGTAAAGAGAAAGACAACGCCTTGTAAAGGTTTCTCCGCCTGAAGGAGACTTTTCATAGTGGAGGTGGTGTACGCGCGTGGATCCTTGGATAAGTCACCCATCTGGGTGGATACCAAGTAAATTTCGGTGTTAGCATTGCTCTCTCTCATTCTTTGCATATTATTGTTTGTATTGCGCTTACTTCTGTGTAGAGAATTCAACGAAAAAGTGCTATTGCCCCCCCCCCCTCTAGCAACATTTTCGATCTATCAGTCGGGTCCTAGCAAGGGACGCTAGGTGAAGAAAATCCTGGTGAGTGAAGCCGGGTCCTAGCAAGGGAAGTTAGGTGAAGAAAATCCTAATGAGTGAAGCTAGGTTGGATATATATATATATCTTAGTTTTTTCTTAGTTCGAAGCAGGACACAGTCGCAGATTCAACAACAGAGGCCGAGTATATTGCCGCATCTGAGGCGGCAAAAAAGGCTGTTTGGATCCGAAAGTTCATCACAGAACTTGGTGTGGTTCCTAGCATAGAAGACCCGATAGACCTCTTTTGTGAAAACAATGGGGCTATTGCACAGGCTAAGGAACCTCGTTCACATCAGCAGACCAAACACATACTACGGCGCTTCCATCTCATTCGAGAGATCATCGATAGAGGAGATGTGAGGATATGCAGAGTACACACTGATTCTAACATCGCAGATCCTTTGACCAAGGCTTTGGCACAAAAGAAGCATGATGGTCATACCAGGTCACTGGGTATTAGATACTGCAGTGATTGGCACTAGTGCTAGTGGGAGATTGTTAGTAGGAGCCCTAGAGCCAATTATGTGATGATTGACTAGAGGCAATTTTGTATCATATTCTATTATTAATAAAGACATGTTTGGTTATTATACTTACTTTGTATTCTGTGCCGAATAACTAAGTATAATAATGTCCTTGTGTAGTAGGTTCGTATCTACATTATATCGATTGGTTGAATCGATAGTGAGATAATGTAGAGAACACTACACTAAAATTATTCCTAGTCAAGTATCAATTATTCAGGGACAATATTGATGCATGGAGACTAGCATGTAGGTCAACTGATGACTTGAGCTCACAAGTCATGGGTATGTGATATCAAGTTGACACATGGGTATACATTGGAGAATGTGTACTGAATGACCCGCCATGAGAAAGTTTCATAGATTGTCATATGAGTGTCATAGACTTTCTCATGTGACTATTGGTATGAATAGTCCTTAGACCTGAAGTCACTACGGTTCCCTACATAAGGAGTTATGTACTTTGGTATCGTCAAACGTCACCCGTAACAGGGTGGACCATAAAGGCGATCACTGGGTATGTAATGAATTATGCGGAGGGATCTGAGTGATGTAGATGGGATCTATCCCTCCCATATGACGGGAGTGATATCTGTGAGCCCCTTGATCGAGTAGGACTACTGAAACGCATGGTCATGCTCAAATGGGTCAATATGAGATATTGAGCTCATTTGTTTGAGTGAGTCTACTCGGGAATCAAGAAACACAAGATTGATTGAGGATGACACGGTCTATGCCTCATTGGTCAATCTAGATATCAAGGATAGAAGGACAAGGTCATACACTATCATAGTCACAGAGGTTTAGTCGGATCTTGACTTTTCTTGTTACTTGGGTAGCAGTGATGCATTGCTAGATGCCGCTCATTGCTTATGCGTCTAAGGTGTTAGGCGCATTGCCAACGTCACGAGAACCTATTGGGTCACACACAAAGGACACAATACTTCAGAAATTCTGTTCGGCTGTTAGGAGCCCGAGTTGGGAACTCGGGAGTCCGATCCCGAGTTGGGAACTCGAGAGTCCGAGCCCGAGTTGGGAACTCAGGGATCAGAGCCCGAGTTGGGAACTCGGGAGTCCGAGCCCGAGTTGAGAACTCGGGAGGCCTGAGCCCGAGTTGGGGACTCGGGAAATCTGAGCCCGAGTTGGGAACTCGGGAGGTCAGTTCGGGGGGGGGGGGGGGGCTCGAGTTGGGAACTCGAGAGGCCGAGTCGGAGCTCGGCGGGCCGAGTCGGAGCTCGGCGGGCCGAGTCGGAGCTCGGCGGGCCGTGTCGGAGCTCGGCGGGCCGAGTCGGAGCTCGGCGGGCCGAGTCGGAGCTCGGCGGGCCGAGTCGGAGCTCGACGAGCCGAACCGAGTCAGATCTCGGCGGACCGAGTCGGAACTCGGCAGATTAGGACGGCACTTGGCAGACTGGGTCAGAGCTCGGCAGACTGGGTCAGGAGCTCGCCACTCGGGCGACTTGGTCGGGAGACCGAGTCGGAAGCCCGAAAGGCCTGGTCGGATTTGCATGCAGGAAAGAGAAAGGTCTCTCTTCATTGGATGAAGAGAAGGTATAGAGTCACATGGAAAGATGTGCTCTTTATTGGCTTTAATGAAGGGAAGGCAAAGAGACAAATGACTCTTGGTATTCATGGGATGAATATAAAAGGGGTCAAGTCATTTTCGAAATTAACTAAGTGTGCTTTCTTCTTCCCTTCCTCTCTTCTTCCTCTCCTCCACTCTTGGCCGAAACTCTACTGTAGAGTTCTTGGTGTTTTCGAGCTGCCTCAAGTTGCTAGCACAACTAAGGTAGTTCTCCCGAAGTTGTGAGATTGTGTCCGTGTGGATACGAATAGAGGCACGGACATTTGAACGTGTAAGAGATCCGCCACTTCTTGGACGAGCGGGATATGCAAAGGGCATGCTCCAAAGGTATGCACAGTAGATAGATCTATTAGATAGATAGCTTTGTACGAGTTTTCTTTCGCATGGATCGCTCGTGGGTTCATGTTTCCGCTGCGTTTTTATTGTTTTGTGCCGGGAGAGCCCAACAGTGGTATCAGAGCCACTTGCGAAAGATCGTACAAAGTTTTTGTGCTTTTATATATGATATAGAAGTAGGACAAGATTTTTTTGAGTTGCATATAACTGTTTGTTGTAGCAGTCGGCCTCCCGACCTCCCACTCGGGAAGACAGACCACTGTGGTCATACCGAGCCGAGGCTTCCCGAGGCCACTCGGGAAGACAGGCGCTCGGGTCATCCCGGGGAAGGAGACCCCGAGACTGTCCCGGGAACGGGAGACCGACTCGGATTCATGTTGATGGATCCAGAGCAGCGGCTCACTCGGGGACTTGCCAAATAAGTTTTTGATCGGGGCGCTGCTCCGCACCCCGCAAGGGCGCTGCCTCTTGACCCCACCCGCTAACCGGCTAGTGGGACCGCCGTGAGTTTCTGCTCAAGCTGCAGATTTTGTTTTTGCACTCATAATAAAATAAATGTCCTAAATCTATTGTGTATGATAACATGGTGAATGGTTATGGCCTTAACCCCAATGTGATTGGATGTATGTGTGGTGTGCATGTTGTAATTCATAATACGGCCTGCGTGTCGTGCCTTGTATCTATTCTTCCTAATTGTAAAATTAGATTTAGACTCGAATGTAACTCGAGTTTCTCCCATATTGTAATGTACAAAAGAGGAATCGAGTGTCCATTGAAGAATGAAGTTACAAGGAGGATTCCAACCACACATGATGACCGGAGGATGCTCTTGGAGAAGAAGTTATCCCTAGGTTGACCATCGATCTTCTCATTGGCTTGAGAAGATCGTAGTAGGCCATAACCATGTCACATTTCCTTGCTTATATGTTGATATATGCTATGTGTGTATGTGATGCATGATTAGATAAAATGTTTATCTTAATTAAGTCAACTCCATATGCCTACCAAAGTTTGGTACTCATAAACCACCTCGATCATTTGTTGTTGGGTTCTACCAAAGCGAAGCAACGCATTTTATCTTGGTAGAGTGCGAGAGGACAATTGTGATGTCCCGCTATCGAACTTTGGGTGAGACTTAACTCAGTCACCTCAATTGGATTGAGACACTTAGAGGCATATCTCAAAAGTTGGGAAAATTGGGTAAGAGAACAAATTATACTAAGTCTTGGGCGATTAGCCAAAGCTAACTCAAGATGATGTGTAATGATGTGGATCTTGACCCTTTTCGAGAGTTGCATACGATGTAATTGGTAAAATGTTACCTACCGAATTGTACCTAGTCTTGGGCGATTAGCCAAAGCTAACTCAAGATGAAGTATAATTTAGATCTTGACCCACATAAATGTAGTCGCTATTTGATTTGGAGCTAGTAGTGTGGACAAAATGAGTTTGCCTACATCCATGACTAGCCCCTACAAAAGCTCTACGATTTAGTGGGAGCATCATTTAATTAAAGGCCTAATTAAATGATCTAGATATGATACTTATCTTTGCATGTTGTATTGTTGTAAATCACCATGTCGTCTAATACATCGAATACTCTCTCTCTGCGATCTGTCCTTGAGAAGGACAAGCTCAACGGAGCAAATTTCCTGGACTGGTACAGAAATTTGAGGATAGTCCTCAAACAAGAAAGAAAACTGTACGTCCTAGAGCAACCCCTTCCAGAAGCACCCGTTGCTACCGCCACCCGTGCTGAAAAGGATGCTTACAAGAAGCATCAGGATGATGCATTGGATGTATCATGCCTTATGCTTGCCACCATGAACTCTAAGCTTCAGAAGCAACACGAGAACATGAATGCACATGATTTGGTTGAGCATCTGATACAACTATATTAAGGGCAAGCTAGGCACGAGCGGTTCGAGGTGTCCAAAGCCCTATTTGCATGCAAGATGCAAGAGGGAACTCCTGTAGAGATTCACGTACTCAAGATGATTGGGTATGTGGAGAACCTTGAAAGATTAGGATTCCCACTGGGCCAAGAATTGGATACTGACCTTATCCTGCAATCTTTGCCGGAGGGGTACAATCAATTTGTCATGAACTACAACATGAACGAAATTGATAAACCTCTGCCTGAGATGCTCAGCATGCTAAGAACTGCTGAGCCCAATCTCAAGAAAGCCAAGACCAGTAATGTACTGATGGTTAACAAAGGCAAAGGTAAATGGAAGCCTAAAGGCAAAGGTAAGACCCAAGCCAAAGGCAAGGCCAATTCCACTGCATCCAAGGCCAAAGGAAAGGTGCCTAAGGAAGGGACCTGCTTCCATTGTGGTGAGACCGGACATTGGAAGAGGAATTGCAAAATCTACCTAGAGGAAGCAAAGAAGAAAAGAAGTGAGACTTCTGCCTCAGGTATTTTTGTTATAGAAGTCAATCTATCTATCTCTTCTTCTTGGGTATTAGATACCGGATGTGCTTCTCACATTTGTACTAATGTGCAGGGCCTTCAAAGAGCTAGATCATTGACTAAGGGCGAGGTGGACCTACGAGTAGGCAACGGAGCAAGAGTTGCTGCTATTGCTGTAGGGACATATTCCTTATCCTTGCCCACTGGGCTTATCCTAGAACTAGAAGAGTGTTTTTATGTACCCGCATTGACTAAGAACATTATTTCAGTATCTTGTTTGGACAAGAAAGGGTTTTCATTTACCATAAAGGACAAATGTTGTTCTATCATGCTGAATGATATGTTCTATTGTAATGCACCATTGATGAATGGACTCTATGTTCTAGATCTAGAGAACCCAATCTATAACATAAATATCAAACGGTTCAAATCAAATGATTTGAACCAAACATATCTCTGGCATTGTCGCTTAGGACATATAAATGAGAGTCGAATATCCCAGCTCCATAAGGATGGATTACTGGACTCATTTAATTTTGAATCATATGAGACATGCGAATCTTGTCTTCTAGGCAAGATGACCAAGACTTCATTTAGTGGATACGGCGAAAGAGCGACAGAGTTGTTAGGACTCATACATACTGATGTATGTGGCCCTTTCAATATCGCAGCTAGAGGAGGCTATCAGTACTTCATCACTTTCACTGATGATATCAGTAGATATGGCTATGTGTATCTTATGAAACACAAGTCAGAATCCTTTGAAAAGTTCAAAGAGTTCAAGAGTGAAGTACAAAACCAACTTGGCAAAAGTATCAAGACACTTCGATCAGATCGAGACGGTGAATACCTTAGCCAAGAGTTTCGTGACCATCTAGCAGAGTGTGGGATCATATCCCAACTCACTCCACCTGGAACACCACAGTGGAATGGTGTGTCTGAGCGGAGAAATCGTACCCTATTAGATATGGTACGATCAATGATGAGTCATACAGATCTTCCTACTTCCTTCTGGGGATTCGCTCTAGAGACAGCTCTTTTCACACATAACCGAGTTCCATCAAAGGTCGTCATAAAGACACCATATACGATATGGACTGGGAAGAGTCCCACGATGTCTTTGATAAAGATTTGGGGTTGTGAGGCTTACGTTCGACGTCAAGTCTCAGATAAACTAGGACCCAAATCTGATAAGTGTTATTTTGTAGGATATCCCAAGGAAACGAAGGGATATTACTTTTATAATCCCACACTTGGCAAAGTGTTTGTCGCCAGAAATGGAGTCTTTCTAGAAAAGGAGTTTATTTCTAGAAGAGTTAGTGGGAGTAAAGTCCATCTTGAAGAAGTTCAAGATACAGATAACACTGAAGCCTTAATGGACACTGAACAGGCACCACAAGATGTTGTAGATCATGAGGTTGTTGCACAAGAAGTTGTGGAAAAATAAGATGTTCAAGTAGACCAACCTCCTCGCAGATCTGATAGGATACGTCGTCAGCATGAGAGATACTCTTTTCTCTTGTCTGACCATGATGACGTTACGCTCATTGAGTTGAATGAGCCCACATCCTATCAAGAAGCTGTGATGAGCCCAGATTCTGAGAAATGGCTAGAAGCCATGAGGTCCGAAATGGAATCCATGTATACTAACCAAGTATGAACTTTGGTTGATCCACCTGAGGGAATTAAACCCATTGGGTGTAAGTGGGTCTTTAGAAGAAAGACTGACATTGATGGACTCATGCATACCTATAAAGGGCGATTGGTAGCTAAAGGTTTCAAGCAAATTCATGGTATCGACTATGATGAAACATTTTCACCAGTTGCGATGCTTAAGTCTATTCGGATCATGCTTGCTATAGCAGCTTACCATGATTACGAGATCTGGCAGATGGATGTCAAAACCGCATTCTTGAATGGGAATCTACTCGAGGATGTGTACATGACACAACCTCAGGGTTTTGTAGATCCAGAGCATGCTGGAAAGGTATGTAAGTTACAAAGGTCCGTTTATGGGCTAAAGCAAGCATCTCGAAGCTGGAATCTTTGATTCGATGATGCAATCAAAGCGTTTGGTTTCATCAAGAATGAAGATGAACCCTGTGTCTACAAGAAGGTTAGTGGGAGCACAGTTATCTTCCTGATCTTGTATGTAGATGACATACTCCTCATTGGGAATGATATCCCTTCACTACAGTCTGTGAAGTCGTGGCTAGGGAATTGTTTCTCAATGAAAGACTTAGGTGAAGCAGCCTATATCCTAGGCATCAAGATCTATAGAGATAGATCGAAGAGATTGCTTGGCTTAAGTCAGAGTACATATGTTGACAAGGTGCTTAATCGTTTTGCCATGCAGAATTCCAAGAAGGGATTTCTGCCAATGTCACATGGTGTGAGTCTTTCGAAGACTCAATGTCCCTCTTCTAAGGAGGAGAGAGACCGTATGGATCAGATCCCTTATGCATCCGCTATAGGGTCTATCATGTACGTCATGCTTTGTACTCGTCCTGATGTCTCGTATGCTTTGAGCATGACGAGCAGGTACCAGTCAGATCCAGGTGAATGTCACTGGATAGCTGTCAAGAATATTCTTAAGTACTTACGAAGGATGAAAGAATATTTCTTGATATTTGGAGGCGATGAGGAGCTAGCTGTAAAGGGTTACAGTGACGCAAGCTTCCAAACAGACAGGGATGACTTTAGGTCGCAGTCAGGATATGTATTTTGCCTGAATGGTGGCGCTGTGAGCTGGAAGAGTTCGAAGCAGGACACAGTCGCAGATTCAAAAACAGAGGCCGAGTATATTGCCGCATCTGAGGCGGCAAAAGAGGCTGTTTGGATCCGGAAGTTCATCACAGAACTTGGTGTGGTTCCTAGCATAGTAGACCCGATAGACCTCTATTGTGACAACAATGGGGCTATTGCGCAGGCTAAGCAACCTCGTTCACATCAGCGGACCAAACACATACTACGGCGCTTCTATCTCATTCGAGAGATCATCGATAGAGGAGATGTGAGGATATGCAGAGTACACACTGATTCTAACATCGCAGATCCTTTGACCAAGGCTTTGGCACAAAAGAAGCATGATGGTCATACCAGGTCACTGGGTATTAGATACTGCAGTGATTGGCACTAGTGCTAGTGGGAGATTGTTAGTAGGAGCCCTAGGGCCAATTATGTGATGATTGACTAGAGGCAATTTTGTATCATATTCTATTATTAATAAAGACATGTTTGGTTATTATACTTACTTTGTATTCTGTGCCGAATAACTAAATATAATAATGTCCTTGTGTAGTAGGTTCATATCTACATTATATCGATTGGTTGAATCGATAGTGAGATAATGTAGAGAACACTACACTAAAATTATTCCTAGTCAAGTATCAATTATTCAGGGACAATATTGATGCATGGAGACTAGCATGTAGGTCAATTGATGACTTGAGCTCACAAGTCATGGGTATGTGATATCAAGTTGACAAATGAATATACATTGGAGAATGTGTACTGAATGACCCGCCATGAGAAAGTTTCATAGATTGTCATATGAGTGTCATAGACTTTCTCATGTGACTATTGGTATGAATAGTCCTTAGACCTGAAGTCACTACGGTTCCCTACATAAGGAGTTATGTACTTTGGTATCGTCAAACGTCACCCATAACAAGGTGGACCATAAAGGCGATCACTGGGTATGTAATGAATTATGCGGAGGGATGTGAGTGATGTAGATGGGATCTATCCCTCCCATATGACGGGAGTGATATCTGTGGGCCCCTTGATCGAGTAGGACTACTGAAATGCATGGTCAAGCTCAAATGGGTCAATATGAGATATTGAGTTCATTTGTTTGAGTGAGTCTACTCGGGAATCAAGAAACACAAGATTGATTGAGGATGACACGGTCTATGCCTCATTGGTCAATCTAGATATCAAGGATAGAAGGACAAGGTCATACACTATCATAGTCACAGAGGTTTAGTCGGATCTCGACTTTTCTTGTTACTTGGGTAGCATGATGCATTGCTAGATGCCGCTCATTGCTTATGTGTCTAAGTGTTTAGGCGCATTGCCAACGTCACGAGAACCTATTGGGTCACACACAAAGGACACAATACTTCAGGAATTCTGTTCGGGAGGAGCCCGAGTTGGGAACTCGGGAGTCCGAGCCCGAGTTGGGAACTCGGGAGTCGAGCCCGAGTTGGGAACTCGGGAGTCGAGCCGAGTTGGGAACTCGGGTGAGCCCGAGTTGGGAACTCGGGAGTCCGAGCCCGAGTTGGGAACTCGGGAGGCCTGAGCCCGAGTCGGGACTGGGAGATCTGAGCCCGAGTGGGAACTCGGGAGGTCGGAGCTCGGCGGGCCGAGTGGGACTCGCGGGCCGAGTCGGAGCTCGGCGGGCGAGTCGGAGCTCGGCGGGCCGAGTCGGAGCTTCGGCGGGCCGAGTCGGAGCTCGGTCGGGCCGAGTCGCGGCGGGCCGAGTCGGAGGCTCGGCGGGCCGAGTCGGAGCTCGGCGGGCCGAGTCGGAGCTCGGCGGGCCGAGTCGGAGCTCGGCGGCCGAGTCGAGATCTCGGCGGGCACGTCGACTGTCGCAGTAGGACAGCACTCGCCAGACTGGGTCAGAGCTCGGCAGACTGGGTCGGAGCTCGCACTCGGAGACCTTGGTCGGGACCGAGTCGNCCATGTCCCATCAAGGTTCGGTTGCGCCTCTCAGATACACCATTATGCTGTGGTGTATACGGCGGAGTCCATTGGGACAATATCCCATTGTCCCTTAGATAATCTTGAAACTCTTGACATAAGTATTCACCACCCCGATCGGATCGATGTATCTTAATACTTTTGCCAAGCTGTTTCTCTACTTCATTTCTGAACTCTTTGAATTTCTCAAAGGCTTCAAATTTGTGTTTCATCAAGAACACATACCCGAATCATGAGTGATCATCGATAAAGGTGATGAAGTAGCTATAGGCTCCTTGTGCAAGAGTTGACATTGGTCCACATACATCAGTATGTATTAGACCAAGCAATTCTCCCACTGGATTACCTTTTTCGGAAAAGGGTAATTTGGTCATCTTGCCTGTCAAGCATGATTCGCATGTATCAAATGAATCGGGTTCAAATGATTCCAAAATTCCACATCGGTGTAATTTGGTCATGCGTTTCTTACTTATATAGCCAAGACGACAATGCCACGTGTAGGAGTCTATTCGATTATCTATTCTAGCACGTTTGTTGCTAACTTCGATATTGAAAACGTCACCGGATAAATCTAACGTGTAGATACCATTGCACAAAGTTCCATTCCCATAAAGAACGTCATTTAAAGTTATGTAACAACAATTGTTACTAAAAGTTAAATGATAACCCTTTTCATTCAAACATGAAATAGATACAATGTTCTTTATTAACGAAGGAACAAAATAACAATTATCCAATTCTAAGACACGTCCTGTAGGGAGCTTTAGCAAATATGTTCCGATGGCAACAGCAGCAATCTTTGCACCGTTTCCAACTCGCAAATTCGCTTCTCCCTTGACGAGTCTTCTTCTATTCCTTAGCCCCTGTATGTCATTACATATATGTGAGCTACACCCAGTATCAAGTACCCAGGTGTTTGAGGAAATAGAGTGACATTCAATAATGAAGATACTTGAAGAGGATGGGGCATCAGATGCCTTCTCTTTCAAGGACTCAAGATAAACCTTGCAGTTTCTTCGCCAGTGACCCTCCTTGCCATAGTGATGTCAAGTGCCTTTTAGGGTATTTTCAGTCTTTTTGGCCTTTTTCTTCTTTCCCTTATTCTGTTCTTTGGCCTTCCTCTTAGAACCTTTCTTCGAGGAACCAACTAACAGTACCGTCGTTTGATCCTACTTCACAGAAGGCTCTACAGTCTTCAGCAGGTTGAGCAACTCAGGAAACTGGTCTGGAGTTGCATTTTCAGGAGGACGGTTGGGAAGTTGATCTTCAAGGACATAAGGAAGCTTCTCTGCCTTGAGGACTATCCTCAGGTTTCGAAGCCAGTCCATGAAGTTTGGCCCAGTTAGTTTATTGGTGTCCAAAATGGAAAGCAAATTCAGAAAAGACATGATCGAGTGATTAACCTAGAAATACAAATTGAGCTTTATGTGAGAAGATGATAAAGAATGTATCAACATACATTAATAAAATCCTATTTATTTTCAAATTGAATAACCCTTTTTATCAATTCGGGAGATCGTAGGAATATCTCCAAATAGGTTGATATCCAACCATAGATAAGAACAACCATGGCTGTAGCCATCAAGTTTTTCTTAGCTATGAAGGTAGGTAATTATACCGATTACACATCACATATATGTAACTATCACTTTATGCTATCAACTAATTGAATGTTTGCATAAATCATTGGGTTGTTAACTCATTAACAAGTATGCAACATTATATATAGCATCCAATTGCAGCTCTCTTTACATCGACCTTGGCTGTGGCACAACAAATCGATGCTCCAAGCTTAAGGCTGACCCATTAATCAAGAAATAGTTTTAATATGGTTGGAGCTCATTCAATCGTTTAGTCAGGCTTGGATGTGTCCAACAACCAAAATTAAGGATTGACCTCTAACTCCAACTATATTATATATAAACTAATTCCATGGTTTGAACATGTTGAGGTTCAAGCCGGGCATGGATGTGTCCATCAACCCAAACGAGAAACAAAACTCTGATTCTAACCATATTAATGGAAGGTGTTGGCCTTAATATTTTGTAAGGGGTTTTGGGTCTCATCCTTTCTTTTCTAAGCACATTCATGACATATAATCATGTCATGACTAACGATTTCCTTAATAAAGTATGTATGTGACTTAATTTATCAAGTCTCATTAATTGAATTAGGAACCGGATTTCCTAATTCTAATTTCATACTTTATTAAAGGAATTGTTGTGGGAAATAATTTCCTAAATTGTCATAATCAATTTCGGAAATAATATGTTTAAGACTTTGATTTCTCTAAATCAAATCTTATTAAATTAAGAGACATGAGTCCTTAATTCAACCACATATTATTTTCATGAAAATCTCATTTAAGAAAACTCTATAGGAAATCATTTTCCTAATTAATTTTGGAGACGACAATATGTAAGAGCATCACCTCTTAAATCATATTTTATTCATGGATTTAATTAATTACAACAAATCGTTTTCTAAGGGTGGCTCTCCGAGGCTCAGATACCCAAAGAAAAGTAATTTCTCGTAAATCCAATTTGGTCCGCTTCGGAAGCGTATCCAAATCAAACATGACAATTTCATTTAAAATTGGGAAATTAAATTACAACAACTAACTTTAAATTGGACGGCTCCCCGAGGCTCAATCCAAAATAAAGAATTTTGTTGTCAATTTAAAAACCAATTCAAATTTAATTGTCAATTAATTGTCCATAAATTTGTCTAGACTTTCTTGAAAGAAAGTGCCCAAAATTACGAGATTTCATAATAGGTTTTCAGAATAATTGTAAGTTTCCGGTACAAAGAAAACTTACATATTTCCAAAATTAGAAAATTTCTAAAATAGAAAAATGTCCAAAATTAGAAAGTTTCCAAAGATGGGAAGTTTTCACAATTATTATAAAATTTCAAAAACTAGAAAATTTCAAAAGTTTGCGAAATTTCATGAGGATTTCCAAACTTAGAAATTCCTAAATCTAAAATTTATTATAATTTGAAAGTTTCCATAATTGAATTTTTTTTCCAAAATTGAGATCATGACAAAGTTTTTCGCAAAATAATTATATGATTATGTCGAACACTAACCTGGCTCTGATACCATTGTTGGGACCAGGTGCATGTTGACAAGGATACGGGTTCGTAAAATTTTAAATTTTTACGTGCAGCGGAAGAATTAGCATAAAATAATTTCTCAAATTATTCTAACCACGTATCTAGCATGCAACCTTATGGTGTGTGGACATGATCATAAAATAAAACTTTACGGAAAAGTAAACTAATTTACTTTGTACCTCGCGTAACTCGAAGAAAAAGGGACGAAATCCAACCGTAGCGTCCCTTGGAAGATTCGCCTCTATTCGCGTCCACGCCGAGTTCTCTTCGGGATGACTTCGCAAAGTCACGAGTTTTGTGCCGACGAGAACTACTAGATTCTCTAAAGGCACAACTAGAAGATCAAGAGAGAAAATAGGAAACTAACCACCAAGAATCGGAATCTAAATTCTGGGAAGGAAGGAGATGTGATCCGCTTCTTCTTCTTCTTGGTTGGCTTCTCCTTCGTGTTGATGGCTCACGGCAAGTGTGAGGTGCGCCGACCCTAGCTCTCAAGGAGGGCGCCGGCCCTAAGGGGAAGAGAGGGAGAAGAGAATAAGAGAGAGAGAGAGAGGAAGCTACTAATCTCTTGATCACTCAATTGGAATTAAGGGCTTGCCTTTGGTTCCTTTATATAGTAGCATCTCCCTTGCCAAGTCTCCCTCTTAACGGAATTTTCATAACAAATTTATCCTATAAATTCTCTTATGAAATATTCCATTTAAACCAAGTTTTATTATAACTAACTTTATAATAAAACAAATACTTCTTCTCCTTTTATTATGGAATAAATTTTATAAGAAATTTATAAACTTTCTTATTATGGAAAAATCAATTCATAATTGATTTTATAAAATTAAAATAAACTATTTCATGGATCATTTTAATTTCCATAAAAGAATAAATTTCTATAAATTTATTTATATAAATTTCTTTACACAAATTTATTAATCCATAATTTATAAAATAAATCGCGATAGATTTATTTTATTAATTAAACCAAATAAATTGGTTTTATCCCCTTTTAATGGTCGGCCAAACCAAAGGGGGTTAACACCCTCTTTGGCCGGCCAAATTGAGCCGAACCGTTCGCGAATTAAACTCATTTAATTCGCCCAATAAGCCTTCAAAAGACTTAGCCATTTTTAGCTTCCATTGCGCCTCTGATAAATTCAGATTCGACTTATTTCTCTTGATCGGAAAATCCAATTTTCAACTCGTTTTAAATCCCTCGGATTACTCGTAGTGCGTGTGACTAAATAGGCTTTCGATTTATGTTGGCCGTCTATAATTAACCAATTATAGAACGGTCATGAGTGGCACCTAGTAGTACATCATGACCCCCAATTAATCGAAAGATCAACGGTTGACCTCAGAAAGAATTCCGAAACCCTTCAGCAGCTCTAATGAATCGTGCCCCATTCCCTTCACCATCTTATACCCACTTGGTTCAGGACATGGTCTATTTGTGTCAGTCCCCACTAGGCTGACCACGTCACACCTAGCCCAAGTAATGTCTTTCTCGTCCTTTGGATTTCTAATTACTCTCATGTATTTAAGAGACTCGCACTCTAAACATGATATGCTCTGGCCAGAGGCTTTGAGTAACAATCCGACGATAGGCCTGGGTATACATCTCCTCGCAAGGAGTGGTGAAACCTTTGTAGGCTGTTCAAACATCTTCGGGCACTTCGTCTTAAACCCAATCATCCTGGGTCCACACCTCCTTGGAGATGCTTGCTTAAGATGTTAAAGTATAAGTCTCCATGACCAAGATGACTTGAACACCGCAAGTCAAAGGAACATCGCACTTAAGCTGCAGTAATAACTTCAGTGACATATCTTTATAGATTACCATATGAAGTTTTACAGCTAGTCACTCCAATGAACTAGTTCCCTTAACTAGCATCCATGTTTATCTCCGGACATCCCAATGTCACCAGCCAGTGAGAATCAGCTGATTAGAGAATAACCCATGCTAGTCTCAACAGAATTGATAGTGTCCATTTTTATCAATTCATCGACTAGGGATACTTTCAATACTTCACAATTGCACATGTAGAGATAATCACTAGTTGTGATCCCATCACAAATTCTCTTATGCTGTGAATTATATTGCGGACATTCAGTAGATGAGTTTAAGATCCCAATCAAATACACAAATATGTATACTCAAATAGTGAATTTTCATTTATTAAATAAATGTTTACAATCATAAGGCGATTGCCTTAGGACACTTCTCTCATATCACTAACATTGTGTTGCCCCTGGGGGCGCCCTGGACACTGAGGGCGCCCTGGACACTGAGGGCGCCCTGCTCAGTTACTTGCCTCTCTCCTTTGGGCATTCTGAGCTGTAGACACACGTTCCTTCGGTCCTGCATCCAGGGTTAGTCTAAAATTATATAACACATTAGAGTATTATGTTTATACAACCTTAGCTGTCATGGTTCTGACTTTGGGCCTCCAAAATAGAGCCCTAGGTCGAACCGACGCCTACTGTTCCCTCTACGGGGAACACGTCCTCACCTACTCCTCTCGGGAGAGTTTACCTGATGTCAATCGTTCCTTTGGTTGGACTTTTGCCTAGCGGTCCTTCGCCAGGTCTTGGATACCGAGCTGTCCTTCGCCCAGTGCCTAGCAGTCCTTCGCTAGGTCTTGGATACTGGCAGTCCTTCGCCAGTTGCCTTGCAGTCCTTCGCTCGGGCTTGGATACTGGCAGTCCTTCGCCAGGTGCCTAGCAGTCCTTCGCTAGGTCTTGGATACTGGCAGTCCTTCGCTAGTTGCCTAGCAGTCCTTCGCTAGGGCTTTATATCCTTGCAGTCCTTCGCCAGGTGCCTAGCAGTCCTTCGCTAGGGCTTTTTCCCCTGGCATTCCTTCGCCAGTGCCTAGCAGTCCTTCGCTAGGGCTTTGTCTCTGCACACTTGAGTAACAACATTAGATCACACACAATACTTAACTTTGAATCCTTTGCCAATATCAAAACAAGGTTCGATATGGTGCTTCCTGCACCAACAATCTCCCCCTTTTTGATTTATGGCAACACAATTCAAAGTTAAGTGAAAACTTATAGCAGTTCAGAAAAGACAGTTAGGAGCAATGAAATATAGCAATTCTGAACGGTCTAAAACCATAAAATATAGCAATTCTGAACAGTCTAAAATCCAAAAAAAATTTCTCATAGTCCCCCTGAATAATTGTGTTTAAAACACTTAACTTAACTTTGACCACTTAACTTAACTTTGACCTTTCCTCCCCCTTTGACATATATCAAAAACAAACATGGGTGGACAAGGTAAAATTTTGAAGGGTTTTGCAAACCTAAATTTTGTTAAAAAAACTTTTACTTACAAGACTTTAAAAAATTTACATAGGCAAATTTTCCATTCTTGAAGCCAAATTTCCAAAAAAAAAGTTCAACTTTTAGAGTTTGGAAAAAAATTTGTTTACTAAAGAAAATTTTGCACATTTAGACGAATTTACTTGGAAACACTTTGTGCATTTTGAAAAACATAATTCTTAAGAAATTTCTAGGCAAGTTTTTCCCCAAAGAAGACTTTATTTAGAAATATTTGCCAAAATTTTCCAAAAGTTTTGCTCAGACAAATCTTGTTTACTAAAGAAAATTTCACTTAAAAAATTTGAAACACTTAGATACTTAGAGATTTTTTTTTACAAAAAAAAATATCCTTTTTCTCTTTCTTTCTCTCCCCCTTGGCCATATATCAATAAAGAAATATATAAGAGAAAGTTTGTGTATCAGAGCCTATAGGTTTTGAAAACAAAAAAATACTTAGTATAATCCTTGATAAAAGCTTAAATTGCACTTTTGAAACCGAAAAAAAATTCGTACTTTGTAACCATTAGTGCCTTTGAAAGTATTAGTACTTTTGAAAAATAGTAGTACTTTTGAAAGATGTTATATATATTTTGAAAATTATGCATTTTTGAAAAATATAAGTACTTTTGAAACATATTATGCATTTTTGAAAAATATAAGTACTTTTGAAACATATTATGCATTTTTGAAAATTACTTTTGAAAAGTTTTAATATTATTTTCAAAAGTATTCTAAAGTCAAGCAAAATTTTGAAAGTGATAGTATATATAAGCAAAATGATTTAAAAGAGTAGTATTTTGAAAGACATTTTATTTATGTTTTCAACAGGATTTTAAAATTGCAGTGCATGAAAACATATAATTTTTAAAAAATATTTAATAATTCTTTTAATTTAATCTCCCCCTGAGCTTGACCCAGTCCTAGGAAGCTTGTTGACTACAAGCGATCTTCCTCTGAGTCTTAAGGTTTGATAAGAATTATCTAATAATTTTGAAAAATGATTGTCAGAAATAATTTCTTTTGACTTAAACTCCCCCTAAATTTGACACATCGTAGGAGTCCTTATAGATCATCAAGTGGGCCTTCCTCTATGTCTTTAGAGTTTATTAAAATCAAAAGAATAATTTTGACCAACCTTCTGAGTATGATAACTTTCAAGGAGATACATTTTTGAAAACATAACTTGAAATGATAACACAGTTTTCGAAAAAATATTTTGAAATGATGATAATTTTTCAAACACATAGTAGTATACGAAGATTTTTGAATCAATTTTTGAAAACCTTATCGAGATGATAATAAGATTTAGAGCATAAGGTTTATTGAAAAAAAATTTAAATTTTTTGAAAAGTATTAAAAGAAACTCCCCCTGTATCCGACACAGTCTGACTTTTATCTAAGTTCCTTAAGGGGTTTCAGTGTGCAGGTTTGACTATGTTGACTAGGGTTGACTGTTTTGACCAATCAATGACTAAAACAAGACAAGCCCTAGATTATATTGAAAATGAGTCTATCGAGATTTTTAACATGAAATTTCATATTAAAAAAATGCTAGATATGAAAAAGTAGGGTACAATACAATAAATTGACAAAATAAAATAGAGATAAGTTTGAATAACTTTTGCAAATCTTTTCATTTAAAAGGATAGTGAATTATACTTTTAGGTCCTAAATATCTCACCCAGTTCTACGTGATTAAGCATGTTAACCTTATGGGTTTTGTGAGACAGATATTTTAATTTTGAAAACATGGTTAATTTTGAAAAGTTAGATTAATTTTGAAAATAATTAGTTTTAAATTTATTTTGAAAAGGAATATTTGAATTCTAAGATTAACTGAACATTTGTGTTAGATTCGAATTTGACAAAGAGTAAATTGAATTTGAATTTCAAAAATTGGCTTCCAGGTCTTGGCGAGACACTAGGCCTTCTTTGGCCGTAGCCTTATTGGATCATCAACCCTTTCCTTGACAAAGCCTTTTAGTGAAATTTCATTTTCAAAATTTCTTTTTGAAAAATTCTGGTCTAACTAGCTCGGGTCTTGGATCGGTAGCTTCGGCTAGTTCCGCCAAGATGGCTTCCCTAACGTACTATCATCTCACCTCCACCCAATACTATGTTCAACTTTCAGTTAAACTGTTTTGTCCTTAAACTAATCAATCCTAATTTTAAGCAAAAAAAACATAAAAATAAAAAAACATACAGTTAAAGAAAAAAAATGATCTAAGTTACATCATAATCGTAATAATATTCTGGATTATCAAAAATAGCAATATTATGAATTAAATTTTCTAACAAATTAGCCTTAACTAATTTATAAGATTTAATCATATTATTCATGGTAAATAATGGATTTTCAAATACTGTAAACTTACCTTTCCCGATCGTTTGTCCAGTGCTCTTGTAATGATCACGAGCGGATCGGACCATATTGGGTCGATCTCCCTCATTGTCTTCTGATTCCGAGTCTGAGTCGGACTCGGGTACCGGTTGAAGCTTCTTCTTTGGAGTTTTCCCTGCACTTGAAATTATACCTTCCTCGACCATTATAGTATCAGTCTGATTATTTAATCTTAATTCAGAAAATGATTCAAAATTAATTACGTATTTTGTCTCAGAAAACTCATCGTTTGACTCTGGTTTGATTTCGACGTCAGGTGCCGAGTCTGTCTCAGCTACTTGTTCTTGAGCTTCTAAGATCTCAACATCGGAGCTCTCTTCGTGTAGATTAATTAACTTTTCGCACATCTCCTTGGCACAGTTGAAGGATCCGACCCGCTTCAATTCTTCATTGGTTAGGCCACATTGTAGGATTGCAGTTGCCCTTGCATCCGTCTTGATCTTCCTCAGGGTGGGTTCATCCAGTTGGTCTCACGTAATTGATAGTCCATCTTTTGTAGGGAGGTAGAACCCTGTTTGAATGATCATCCGTATGTCCATATGGGCCTTCAGATGGAACTCCATTTGACTTCTCCAATAATTGAAGATTTCGCCGGAGAATAGCGGTGGACGGGCACTGTTCCATTCTTGGTTGGCCATTTAGATTTAACCTCGTACAGAAAAGAAGTAAAAAATGTACCAAGACTTGGTCTTGGATTAGTAGTGCGGGAGATAGAAAAATAGCCCCAAAAAAAACTGCACGAGTTTCGAGGCAGAATAATAAAATATTAAGAAAAAGTTTTGATTAATTTTTGAAAATGGTGGCTTTATCAATTTTGATTAATGATGAAAAGATAAGACTTTAATGTTGGGAGAAAATTTGCTCAAATTAATGTAGCACGATTTTCGAGAAAAATAATATTAAAATAAAAAAGGTTTATGACAAATTTTCAAAAATTAATTATTTTATCAATTCTGACTTATGGTAAAAAAAATAAGAATTTAAAATTATTTATTTGAAATAAAAAGGCGATCGAGTGGTGTTGCACCAACCTCGATTAATGAGAAAAAGAAAATACGAATGAAATATTTAAAAAAAATCGAACGAGAAAAAAAAATCCGAAATTTTTTTTCAAACTGGTGGTTGCACCAAGTTTGAACTTCCCCGCTCTGATACCACTTGTTGGATCGACAGAACCGATAGAGGGGGGGGTGAATATCGGAAATCGTTTTTCGGAAAACTTTGAGCAAGTACGCAGCGGAAATTAAGAAAACAATCACACAGAGACGCTATCGATTTTACTTGGTTCGGAGCCTGGGTCAACTCCTACTCCAAGGCCCACGGTCGTTGACCGTTTACTTTGGTCAATTCTATATTAGGCGCAATAAGAGTTTACAAGAATTGATTTACAAATTTAGTGCAGTAAACTAAATAATTAACAATACTCTTCTTTTACCGACGTCCGATTGTGGGTTGATCTTTTTCCGGAGCAGCGGGACGTCGTCGGCTCGAGTTGGGCAGTTTCAAGAGCAAGGCGCGAGAGCAGAAGAGCGTAGAAGCGTTGTGTTCGAGTTGTACTTGGAAGCCTGGGCGTTGGGTGCTATTTATAGCACCTAGGGGCGGCCTGGACGTCGGGGGCGCCCCCCCCCCCACGTGTCACTTGATACGAGATTAGCTCGGTCAACCTCTATCCCACTCAAATAGGGATTAGGTTTGACACTGGGGGCGCCCTAGACGCTGAGGGCGCCCTGCTTGACTCCTTCTTCGCGGGCATCTCGGCTGGATAAGGGTGATTGGCTTCGCTGGCTTAGGCGCGCGGCGCCTTGGCTGCTGAGGGCGCCCTGGGCGCTGAGGGCACCCTGGCCAGTGAGCAGCCGAAGCCTTTGTTGCTTCGCTTGTTTTGTGTTGCCCCTGGGGGCGCCCTGGACACTGAGGGCGCCCTGCTCAGTTACTTGCCTCTCTCCTTTGGGCATTCTGAGCTGTAGACACACGTTCCTTCGGTCCTGCATCCAGGGTTAGTCTAAAATAATATAACACATTAGAGTATTATGTTTATACAGCCTTAGCTGTCTTGGTTCTAACTTTGGGCCTCCAAAATGGAGCCCTAGGTCGAACCGACGCCTACTGTTCCCTCTACGGGGAACGCGCCCTCACCTACTCCTCTCGGGAGAGTTTACCTGATGCCAACCGTTCCTTTGGTTGGACTTTTGCCTCGCGGTCCTTCGCTAGGTCTGGGATACCGAGCTGTCCTTCGCCCAGTGCCTAGCAGTCCTTCGCTAGGTCTTGGATACTGGCAGTCCTTCGCCAGTTGCCTAGCAGTCCTTCGCTAGGGCTTGGATACTGGCAGTCCTTCGCCAGGTGCCTAACAGTCCTTCGCTAGGTCTTGGATACTGGCAGTCCTTCGCCAGTTGCTTAGCAGTCCTTCGCTAGGACTTTATATCCTTGCAGTCCTTCGCCAGGTGCCTAGCAGTCCTTCGCTAGGGCTTTTTACCCTGGCATTCCTTCGCCAGTGCCTAGCAGTCCTTCGCTAGGGCTTTGTCTCTGCACACTTGAGTAACAACATTAGATCACACACAATACTTAACTTTGAATCCTTTGCCAATATCAAAACAAGGTTCGATATGGTGCTTCCTGCACCAACACGAAGATCATACCGTAGCAATAAGGGTCTCGAATTCATTTGATGAATGAAGGGCAGCGACTCATTCACGGGGTCAGCAAAATAAATTTTGTTTCAGGGCAAATTTTGTTTTTGCACTCATAATAAAATCTACGTCCTAGATCTATTGTGTATGAATGATGACATGGTGCATGATTATGGCCTTAACCCCAATGTGATTGGATGTAAATGTGTGTGTGCATGTTGTAATATAATTCATAATACGGCCTGCGTATCGTGCCTTGTCTCTATTTTCCCTAATTGTAAAATAGATTTAGATTCGAATGTAACTCAAGTTTTCCTACATTGTAATGTACAAAAGGAGTAGTGGAGTGTCCATTAAAGAATGAAGTTACAAGAAGGATGCCGACCACACATAGTGACCGAAGGATGTACTTGGAGAAGATGTTATCCCTAGGTTGACCATCGATCTTCTCATTGGCTTGAGAAGATCGTAGTATACGGGCCATAACCATATCACGTTTTAATGCTTATATGTTGATATATGTAATGTGTGTGTATGTGATGCATGATTAGATGTTTATCTTAATTAAGTCAACTCGATATGCCTACCAATGTTCGGTACTCATAAACTACCTCGATCATTTGTTGTTGGGTTTACCAAAGCAAAACAACGCATTTTATCTTGGTAGAGTGCGAGAGGACAATTGTGATATCCCGCTATCGAACTTTGGGTGAGACTTAACTAAGTCACCTCAATTGGATTGAGAAACTTAGAGGCATATCCCAAAAGTTGGGAAAATTGGGTAAGAGAACAATTATACTAAGTCTTGGGCGATTAGCCAAAGCTAACTCAAGATGATGTGTAATGTGGATCTTGACCCTTTATTTTCAAGAGTTGCATAAGATGTAATTGGTAAAATGTTACCTACCTAATTGTACCAAGTCTTGGGCGATTAGCCAAAGCTAACTCAAGATGAAGTATAATATGGATCTTGTCCCACAAAAATGTAGTTGTTATTTGGTTTGGAGCTAGTAGTGTGGCAAATTGAGTTTGCCTGCATCCATGACTAGCCCCTATAAAAGCTCTACGATTTAGTAGGAGTATCATTTAATTGAAGGCCTAATTAAATGATCTAGATATGATACTTATTTTTGTATATTGAATTGTTGTAGATCACCATGTCGTCTAACACATCAAATACTCTCTCTCTATGATCTGTCCTTAAGAAGGGCAAGCTCAACGGAGCTAATTTCCTGGGCTGGTTGTAACGACCCGGAAAATTGTCTCAATATTTTCTTTAAAATATTGATCATGTCTAGATAGTTTTTTTTGGAACCTAGAGACACTAGAGCGCATTTTAGCCTAGTTATCCATGATTTTCCCATTTAATTTGAGAAACTAAGTATTAATGGGCCTTATATGAGCTTTCTTAATACCATGGTTATTAGTGGATTTTAGGTAGAATGTAATATAAACATAGATGAGATTTAGTTAGGAATATTAGTATGATTATGAGTGGGTCTTAGGGAAAATTTTCGAAAAAAATAAAATAAAATAAAAACAAAATAAAAATAAAGTGCATGCACCAAGGATTGAACCTTGGACCTAGCATACCACCATGCATGTACTAACCAATTCACCTAGCAAGGGAGTGCTATAAGTGAATGAAGTGGATTTTTGTTAAGGCTAAAGGAAGTGAAGAGTCACCATGAGAGGAGGCACCATGTCTCTTCACTTGCCCCTCTTGATTGTGTATAAATGAGAGGAATGATAACTTAACAATTAAGAAAGTCATTCCCTCTTCTCTTCATCCACCAAGCCTCTCCTCTCCTTCTTCTTCCCTCTCCTAGCCGAACCCCACAAGACCCCTCTCCCTTGGAAAAGTTTCACAAGAGAACTTGATCTTGAAGATCCAAGACCTTCTACAAGGATACAAGGGCTAAGGAGAGGCCTAGGGTCAAGGAGCTTTCTTTTGGCTTCTCCATTCAAGGTGATAATCAAAGACAAACCAAGGTAAGACCCTCTCACCTGTGGTATGATTGTTCTTTGATGGTTAACAAGATTTAGACTTTTGTTTAAGATTTAAGTTGAGGAAACCTTGAAGTGAAGCCTCTAGGGTTTTGGCCAAAGTGGATACTTGGGCTTAGGGATGATGTAAACTCTCTTTTGTGCACTTAAATGCTTTATTATGATATGTAAGACATGGATCATGATGTAGGGAAAGTTTTTGGCACCCTAAAGTTTCCTAGGGTTTCGGCCCATGTCAACCTAGGATGAGGTCTAACCTTTCAAGCATGTTTAATTGTGTTTCCTATGATTTAATGGATCTTAGGATCTTAATGGTGAATGATAGGAAATTTTTCCATATGTTTGTGACCCATTAGGGTTTCGGCCAAGGACAAATAAGAGGGCTAGGAAATAGGGATGGCTCCAATTATGGGGTCACATGACTTACTATGACATTGTATGAAAGTATGAGTTTTTCATTTTCTATGGACCTTGGCATGTTGCTTAAATGAAGGGGTCTTTGCCCTTATTGAACTTTCGGCCAAGGGTATAAGTTAGGGCTTGGGTTGGGTTAAGTTTCAAATGAGACTTGTTTATGTGTTACTAAGATGTATGTATATGATTAAGTATGTTGTAGGAACATGTATGTGACCTAAAACCTAACTTCATGTAATATGTGTCCTGACCTTGTATATTAGGTCATGTGCTATGATGATTCACAAATGTTTAGACCATGTGCCATGAACCTAGGAAATGTATCATGTATGAAATGATCTAGGCATGTCTTCCTAGGTACCATGACCATGCATGTTTTATGAATGATATGTATGTATGCCATGCTTTATGAATGATATGTATGTATACCATGTTTTATGAATGATATGTATGTATACCATGTTTTATGAATGATATGTATGTATGCCATGTTTTATGAACAATATGTATGTAAGCCATGTTTTATGAATGATAAGTATGTAGGCCATGCTCTATGAACGATATGTACGTATGCCATGTTTATGAATGAAGATGATGAACGAAAATGATAACCATGGCCCTAAGACAAAAATGATGTAAGCATGGCATACCTTATGAATGAAGATAATGAATGATGATGAATGTTCTTGCCTTTAAGGCATCATGATGTTAAGTATGAATGATGAAACGTTAAGTATGTCTATGTCATGCTAAGGGATGGGCACCTTAAGAATGCCCCGGTTCAGGACTACCAAAGCTGTCCACGGTTCTGGAACTACCGCAGCTGTTCCTATTCCTATGTCAAGTTTCATGAAATAATATTTTGTTTATGCCATGAATGTTCTATGAATGATGAAGCATGTTAAGTAATTTATTTTTAAGAATGGGCTTGTACCGGACCGAAGTAAGGGTCCAAGGGATGGGCACCTTAAGAACGCCTCGGTTCTGGACTACCGAAGCTGTCCACGGTTCTGGGACTACCTTAGCTGTCCAACAGGGATGGGCACCTTAAGAACGCCCCGATTTTTGGAACTACCGTAGCTGTTCCTACCCTAGTAGGTCGGGGCTCGCTACCTCGTATTTACTTAGGGATGCGCGCTTATGATGTATGTATGTGGTACAAGCCGGGGACCCCAATAATGTTATGATTATGTTTAAGTATTTAAAAGTATGATTTCAAACTAAGCATCCTTATGATATACGCATTTGACGCATGCATTCATCCATGTTATGCATTATGCAATGATAAGTATGTTTATGCCAAGTATGTGTATGCAAAGTATGTTTATGCAAATGATTATATTTATGTTCCTGTTAAGAATGATGCTATGATTATATTTATGTTCATGTTAAGAATGATGTCATGATTATATTTATGTTCATGTTAGGAATGATGTCATGATTATATTTATGTTCATGTTAAGAATGATGTCATGATTATATTTATGTTCATGTTAAGAATGATGCCATGATTATATTTATGTTCATGCTAAGAATGATGCCATGATTGTATTTATGTTTATGATAAGAAGTATGCCATGATGAGTAGGATTTAAGCATTATGTTTATGTTTATGCGACGTATGGATTTTTGTGAGTAGGAAAAGGTCTTACTAAGCCTATGTGCTTATAGTCTTATTGTCTCATACCGCAGATCAAGCAAACAGAGGTTACTAGGTGAAGCAGCAGGAGGAGTCAAAAGTGTGTGTGTGATAGTGACATGACAGAGGAAAGAGGAACAAGACTCTTCTATTATGTTTTGTGTTTTAAAATGCCTCTTTAGATTCTATGCTATGCTTATGATAAGTTACTTGCTACTTATGATGCTCATGGATAAAATACGGAATATTATGCTTTGATATGCTAAGTTACAATGCTACCATGTTCATGAATGATAAGTTAAGGCATACATATATGTTCAGGTAATAGTTGCATGGTAAACCGCATGTGTAAGAAGAAAAAAAAATTGATTCCGCTGCATTAAGATATTCCTATGCCGTATGTATGTGTATGTATGTTAGCGTAACGCCGTCTCTCTCGCCACACCGTAAGGTGTGGGAAAAAGATGGGCGTAAGGTGTGGGAAAAAGATGGGCGTTACAGGTTGGTATCAGAGCAGGTTGCCATCTCACTACACACACATCAAGCCTCCTTCCTGCAGCTTCCAAGTAAGTACCTTTATGCATATTTTATGATAGTAAGTACTTTTAGGGTACTGTTCATGGCATAAGCAAGTATAGATGATATGCTATAATCCTAGAATATGCAAGTATGAATGACACTTTATGACAGCAAGTACCTTTAGGATATGGAATATGAATGATATTTTCATTAGAATTTAATATGGGGGTAGGAATAACAATAACTCATATTATTCATACTTGTCTTTTATGAAGGAAAGCATGGCTAGAAGACAGAGTAACAGGCTTAATGAGACTACTTCCTCACTTGACCTGATGCAATTAGTGACCCAACTCCAGCGTCAAGTCACCGAGCAGCAGAAAAACATCAATACCTTGATGAACCAACAAGAAAATTCTACTACTCCTCCGGCGAACCAGACTGCTATACCTGTCGCGCCTACGGTTACGCAAACTCCTCCGTCAGGCTCGACCACGGTAGCGTGACAAGAGGCGTATCTGATCCAGTGGTTGAGGCTGAAACCAGAAAATTTCTCGGGTATCGGTGAACCGTGGGACGCTCAAGCGTGGTTCAAGACCGTGGAGAGTACAATGGAGCTGCTGGACTGGCCTAAACAGGAGAAGATCAAGTGTGCATCATTCTGCCTTTCCAGAGATTCCAGAATGTGGTGGGAAAGGGTCAAGGCCAAGAGACAGGTGAACCAGATGACGTGGCCAGATTTCGAATCAGAATTCTTCGAAGAATTTTTCAACATACGGGTCACCAATAAACACTATGACGAGTTCACGGAATTTCGACAGGGCAACCTCTCAGTCAACGAAGTCATGAAGAAATTTAATCGGCTGGCTCGCTTATGCCCTGAGCTGGTCCGCACTGAGAAGGAGAGGGTTCGACTTATGTTAAAAATGTTGCGACCCGAAATAGCCCTAAACGTGGCTGGCGGAGTTAACAGACTACAGACCGCTGAGGAGCTGTTTAGTAGTGCCCTACTCACCGAGCATTACCTGAACAATATCAGTCAGCAAAGAAAGGCATTAAATGAAAGTAAGAATCAAGCTCACTCCAGGATTCTCGATTCTTTATTTTCCTTATCCCTAACGTACTTCCCTTTCATTATCACTCAGGAGGTCAGAAACCCCCGAGTACTAACGCTAACTGGAAGGGAAACCAGAGTGGTAAACGGAAGTCATGGAACAACTCCCAGGGGGCCCGGCAAATAAACAGTCCAGGTTTCCCTTGTGTACTACATGCGGGAAATTGCATCCCGGGGAATGCCGCAAAGGTACGAACTGGTATTTCATTTGTGGGGTGGAAGGGAACATAGCCTCTTACTGTCCTCAAACAAGAACAAAAATTGTACGTCCTAGAGCAATCTCTTCCAGAAGCACCCGGAGCTACCGCCACCCGTGCTGAAAAGGATACTTACAAGAAGCATCAGGATGATACACTTGATGTATCATGCCTTATGCTTGCTACCATGAACTCTGAGCTTCAGAAGCAACATGAGAGCATGAATGCACATGATATGGTTGATCATCTAAAGCAACTATATTAGGCGCAAGCTAGGCACGAGCAGTTTGAGGTGTCCAAAGCCCTATTTGCATGCAAGATGCAAAAAGGAACTCCTGTAGGAACTCACGTACTCGTGATGATTGGATATGTGGAGAACCTTGAAAGATTAGGATTTCCACTGGGCCATGAATTGGCAACAGACCTTATCCTACAATCGTTGCCGGAAGGGTACAATCAATTTGTCATGAACTATAACATGAATAAAATTGACAAACCTTTGCCTGAGATGCTTAGCATGTTGAGAACTGCTGAACTCAATCTCAAGAAAATCAAGACCAGTAATGTACTGATGGTACACAAGGGCAAAGGCAAGTGGAAGCCTAAAGGCAAGGGTAAGACCCATGTCAAAGGCAAGGCCAATTCTACTACATCCAAGGCCAAAGGCAAAGTGCCTAAGGAAGGGACCTGCTTCCATTGTGGTGAGACCGGACATTTGAAGAGGAATTGCAAACTCTACCTGGAGGTAGTAAAGAAGAAAACAAGTGAGACTTCTGCCTCAGGTATTTTTGTTATAGAAGTCAATCTATCTATCTCTTCTTCTTGGGTATTAGATATCGGATGTGCATCTCACATTTGTACTAATGTGCAGGGCCTTCAAAGAGCTAGATCATTGACAAAGGGCGAAGTGGACCTACGAGTAGGCAATGGAGCAAGAGTTGCTGTTATTGCTGTAGGAACATATTCCTTGTCTTTGCCCACTGGGCTTATCATAGAACTAGAGGAGTGCTTTTATGTACCTACATTAACTAAGATCATAATTTCAGTATCTTATTTGGACAAGAAAGGTTTTTCATTTATCATAAAGGACAAATGTTATTCTATAATGCTAAATGACATGTTCTATTGTAATGCACCACTTATGAATGGACTCTATATTCTAGATCTAGAGAACCCAATCTATAACATAAATACCAAATGGTTCAAACCAAATGATTTGAACCAAACATATCTCTGGCATTGTCGCTTAGGACATATAAATGAGAGTCACATATCCCAGCTCCATAAGGATGGATTACAGGACTCATTTGATTTTGAATTATATGAGACATGTGTGTTGGATCGAAGAAAACGATATAGGGGGGGTGAATATCGTTATGAAAATTTTTTGGACAGTTAAAGAATATGCGCAGCGGAAAGAAATAAAGTACACAAGAACACAAGTCGATTTTTACTTGGTTCGGAGTCACGGTCGGCTCCTACTCCAAGGCCCACGGTCCTTGACCGTTTACTTTGGGTAATTATATATTCGGAAAGATCTTTACAGATTGATAGTACAGATATAGAATTTGAAAAATTGAATCACAACACTTTCGTAAACTGAAATTTTACCGACGCCCGAGGTGGATCGAATTTTGGAGCAGAGGGTCGGCGGCGGCGCTGGAATCTTGAAATCGAACTTTGCCGGGGTGCAGCGCTTGATCGAAAGTGTTTGGAGCGTTGGAAAGAATGGATATTGAAGTCTTGGGGGTGAGCCCCCTTTTATAGTGCTCTTACGGGCGCCTGTGACGTTGGGGGAGCCTAACACGTGGCCTTCCCTGTGCGAATCCTTATCCGCGGACTTGGTCAGCACTTATTCGCCTCCACTTGGGCGCCTGAGCTGATGGGGGCGCCCGTGACCTCACGGGCGCCTGGTCCGTCTTGGTTCAGTGGCTTCGCAACTGCGTTTGGGATTTTACCTTCACACTTGGGCGTCCGTATCCTTACGGGCGCCTGAGCCCATTCGGGCGCCTAGGCCCAGTGAAGCACCTCCCTTGCAGAAGACCAGTCCTTCGATCCTGCAACTAAGGTTAGTACCCAAAACACAACAAGTATTAGTTATAGTCGTAGCTGTCTTGGTTCTGACTTTGGGTCTCCCAAATGGAACCCTAGGTCAAACCGACGCCTACTGTTCCCTCGACGGGGAACACTCTCAGGAGGGTTTACCTTTTACCAACCGGCTCCTCCGGTTGGACTTTTGCCCAATCCACCTAACCAGGTCTTTGTGCCCAACTTCCGGTCAGGTCTTCTTGCCCAGCTTCTGGACAGGTCTTCGGTACCTAGCCCCTTGCTAGGACTTCTTGCCCAGTCCTCGACCAAGACTTCTTTGCCAGACTTTCGGTCAGGTCTTCTTCCCCAGTCCTTGACCAGGACTTCTTTCCCCAGCCCTTTGCCAGGACTTCTTGCCTAGTGTACCTAAAACTTCTTCCTGCACACTCAGTGAACAAGTTAGATTACAAATAGTATTTAACGTTGAATCCTTTGCCAATATCAAAATAAGGTTCGATATGGTGCTTCCGACACCAACAATATGAATCTTGTCTTCTAGGAAAGATGACCAAGACTCCATTTAGTGGACACGACGAAAGAGCGACAGACTTGTTAGGACTCATACATTCTGATGTATGTGGCCCCTTCAAAATCACAGCTAGAGGAGGCTATCAGTACTTCATCACTTTCACTGATGATGTCAGTAGATATGGTTATGTGTATCTCATGAAACACAAGTCAGAATCCTTTGAAAAGTTTAAAGAATTCAAGAGTGAAGTACAAAACCAACTTGGCAAGAGTATTAAGATGCTTCGATCAGATCAAGGTGGTGAATACCTTAGCTAAGAGTTTCGTGACTATCTAGCAGAGTGTGGGATCATATCTCAACTCACTCCACCTGGAACACCACAGTGGAATGGTCTATCCGAGCGGAGAAATCGTACTCTATTAGATATGGTACGATAGATGATAAGTCAGACAAATCTTCCTACTTCCTTCTGGGGATTCGCTCTAGAGACCGCTCTTTTCACACTTAACCGAGCTCCATCAAAGGTCATCATAAAGACACCATATACGATATGGACTGGGAAGAGTCCCACAATGACTTTTATGATGATTTGGGGTTGTGAAGCTTACGTTCGACGTCAAGTCTCAGATAAACTAGGACCCAAATCTCATAAGTGCTATTTTGTAGGATATCCCAAGGAAACAAAGGGATATTACTTTTACAATCCCACACTATGGAAAGTGTTTGTCGCTAGAAATGGCGTTTTTCTAGAAAAAGAGTTTATTTCTAGAAGAATTAGTGGGAGTACAATCCATCTTGAAGAAGTTCAAGATACAGATAGCACTGAGGCCTTAATGGACATTGAACAGGCACCACAAGATGTTGTGGATCATGAGATTGTTGCACAAGATGTTGTGGAACAACAAGCTGTTCAAGTAGACCAACCTCTTCGCAGATCTGATAGGATACGTCGTCAGCCTGAGAGATACTCATTTCTCTTGTCTGGTCTTGATGACGTTACGCTTATTGAGTTGAATGAGCCTACATCCTATCAAGAAGCTGTGATGAGCCCAGATTCTGAGAAATGGCTAGAAGCCATGAGGTCCGAAATGAAATCAATGTACACTAACCAAGTATGGACTTTGGTTGGTCCACCTGAGGGAATTAAACCCATAGGGTGTAAGTGGGTCTTTAGAAGAAAGACTGACATGGATGGACTCATGCATACCTATAAAGGGCGATTGGTAGCTAAAGGTTTCAAGCAAATTCATAGTATCGACTATGATGAAACCTTTTCACCAGTTGCGATGCATAAGTCTATTCGGATCATGCTTGCTATTGCAGCTTACCATGATTACGAGATCTGGCAGATGGATGTCAAAACCGCATTCCTAAATGGGAATATACTCGAGGATGTGTACATGACACAACCTGAGGGTTTTGTAGATCCAGAGCATGCTGGAAAGGCATATAAGTTGCAAAGGTCCATTTATGGGCTAAAGCAAGCTTCTCGAAGCTGGAATCTTCGATTCGATGATGCAATCAAAGCGTTTGGTTTCATCAAGAATGAAGATGAACCCTGTGTCTACAAGAGGGTTAGTGGGAGCACAGTTATCTTCCTAATCTTGTATGTAGATGACATACTCCTCATTGGGAATGATATCCCTTCACTACAGTCTGTAAAGACGTGGCTAGGGAATTGATTCTCCATGAAAGACTTAGGTGAAGCAGGCTATATCCTAGGCATCAAGATCTATAGAGATAGGTCTAAGAGATTGCTTAGCTTAAGTCAGAGTACTTATATTGATAAGGTGCTTAATCGTTTTGCCATGAAGAATTCCAAGAAGGGATTTCTGCCGATGTCACATGGTGTGAGCCTTTCAAAGACTCAATGTCCCTCTTCTAAGGAGGAGAGAGATCGTATGGATCAGATCCCTTATGTTGGGACCGGGTGCATGTCGACAAGGATACGGGTTCGTAAAATTTTAAATTTTTACGTGCAGCGGAAGAATTAGCATAAAATAATTTCTTAAATTATTTCAACCACGTATCTAGCATGTAACCTTATGGTGTGTGGACATAATCATAAATTAAAAACTTTGCGGAAAAAGTAAACTAATTTACTAAGTACCTCGCGTAACTCGAAGTAAGGGATGAGATCCAACCGTAGCGTCCCTTGGAAGCTTCGCCTCTATTCGCGTCCACGCCGAGTTCTCTTCGGGATGACTTCGCAAAGCCACGAGTTTTGTGCCGACGAGAACTACTAGATTCTCCGAAGATACAACTAGAAGAACAAGAGAGAAAATAGGAAACTAACCAACAAGTTAACGGAATCAAAATTCCGAGAAGGAAGGAGATGTGATCCGCTTCTTCTTCTTCTTGGTTGGCTTCTCCTTCGTGTTGATAGCTCACGGCAACCTCTTGGATTGAATGGAGCGCCGACCCTAGCTCTCAAGGAAGGGCGCCGACCCTAGGATGCCCAAGGGGGCGCCGGCCCTAGGTGGGAAGGAGAAAGGAAGGGAAAAGAATAAGAGAGAGAGGGAGAGAGTTAATCTCTTGATTACTCAATTGCTATTAAGGGCTTGCCTTTGGTTCCTTTATATAGTAGCATCTCCCTTGCCAAGTCTCCCTCTTAACGGAATTAACGGAATTAGTTATCATAAGAAATTTATCCTATAAATTCTCTTATGAATTATTCCGTTTAAACCAAGTTTTATTATAACTAACTTTATAATAAAACTAATTAATCTCTCCTTTTATTATGGAATAAATTTTATAAGAAATTTATAAACTTTCTTATTACGAAAAAATCAATTCATAATTGATTTTATAAAATTAAAATAAATCATTCCATGGATCATTTTAATTTCCATAAAAAGAATAAATTTTTATAAATTTATTTATATAAATTTCTTTACACAAATTTATTTAACCATAATTTATAAAACAAATCGCACTAGATTTATTTTATTAATTAAACCAATTAAATTGGTTTCTTCCCCTTCTTGTGGCCGGCCAACCCAAGGGGTTTGACACCCTCATTGGCCGGCCAAACCAAGCCGAACCGATCGCGAATTAAACTCATTTAATTCGCCCAATAAGCCTTCAAAAGACTTAGTCATTTTTAGCTTCCATTGCGCCTCTGATAAATTCAGATTCGACTTATTTCTCTTGATCGAAAAATCTAATTTTCAACTCATTTTAAATCCCTCGGATTACTCGTAGTGCGTGTGACTAAATAGGCTTTCGATTTATGTTGGCCGTCTATAATCAACAAATTATAAAACGATCATGAGTGGCACCTAGTAGTACATCATGACCCCCAATTAATCGAAAGATCAACGGTTGACCTCAGAAAGAATTCCGAAACCCTTCAGCAGCTCTAATGAATCGTGCCCCATTCCCTTCACCATCTTATTCCCACTTGGTTCAGGACACGGTCTATTTGTGTCAGTCCCCACTAGGCTGACTACGTCACACCTAGCCCAAGTGATGTCTTTCTCGTCCTTTGGATTTCTAATTACTCTCATATATTTTAGAGACTCGCACTCCAAACATGATATACTCTGGCCAGAGGTTTTGATTAACAATCCGACGATAGGCCTGGGTATACATCTCCTCGCAAGGAGTGGTAAATCCTTTGTAGGCTGTTCAAACATCTTCGGGCACTTCGGCTTATACCCAATCATCCTGGGTCCACACCTCCTTGGAGATGCTTGCTTAAGATGTTAAAGTATAAGTCTCCATGACCAAGATGACTTGAAGACCGCAAGTCAAAGGAACATCGAACTTAAGCCGCAGTAAGAACTTCATTGACATATCTATATAGATAACCATATGAAGTCTTACAGCTAGTCACTCCAATGAACTAGTTCCCTTAACTAGCATCCATGTTTATCTCCGGACATCCCAATATCACCAGCCAGTGAGAATCAGCTGATTAGAGAATAACCCATGCTAGTCTCAACAGAATTGATAGTGTCCGTATTTATCAATTCATCGACTAGGGACATTTTCAATACTTCACATTTGCACATTTAGAGATAATCACTAGTTGTGATCCCATCACAAATTCTCTTATGCTGTGAGTTGTATTGCGGACATTCAGTAGATGAGTTTAAGATCCCAATCAAATACATAAACATGTATACTCAAATAGTGAATTATCATTTATTAAAATAAATGTTTACAATCATAAGGCGATTGCCTTAGGACACTTCTCTCATATCACTAACGCCTTATGCATCCACTATAGGGTCTATCATGTACGCCATGCTTTGTGCTCACCCAGATGTCTCGTATGCTTTGAGCATGACGAGCAGGTACCAGTCAGATCCAGGTGAAAGTCACTGGACAACTGTCAAGAATATTCTTAAGTACTTACGAATGACGAAAGAATACTTCATGATATTTGGAGGCAATGAGGAGCTAGCTGTAAAAGGTTACAGTGACGCAAGCTTCCAAACAGACAGGGATGATTTCAGATCGTAGTCAGGGTATGTATATTGCCTGAATGGTGGCACTGTGAGCTGGAAGAGGTCGAAGCAGGACACAGTCATAGATTCTACAACAGAGGCCGAGTATATTGCCGCATCTGAGGCGGCAAAAGAGGCTGTTTAGATCCGGAAGTTTATTACAGAGCTTGGTGTGGTTCCTAGCATAGTAGACCCAATAGACCTCTATTGTGACAACAATGGGGCTATTGCACAGACTAAGGAACCTCGCTCTCATCAGCGGGCCAAACACATATTACGGCGCGTCCATCTCATTCGAGAGATCATCAATAGAGGAGATGTGAGGATATGCAGAGTACACACCGATTCTAACATCGCAGATCCATTGCCCAAGGCTTTGGCACAAAAGAAGCATGATAGTCACACTAGGTCACTGGGTATTAGATATTATAGTGATTGGCACTAGTGCTAGTGGAAGATTGTTAGTAGGAGCCCTAGGGCTAATTATGTAATGATTGACTGGGGACTTTTTGTATCATATTCTATCATTAATAAATGGATGATTGGTTATTATACTTACTTTATTTTGTGTCAAATAATTAAGTATAATAATGTTCTTGTGTAGTAGATTCTTATCTACATTATATCGATTGGTTGAAATGATAGTGAGATAATGTAGAGAACACTACACTAAATTATTCATAGTGAAGCATTAATTTTCAGGGATAATATTAATGCATGGAGACTAGCATGTAGGTCAATTGATGACTTGAGCTCACAAGTCATGGATATGTGATATCAGGTTGACACATGGGTATACATTAGAGAATGTGTACTAAATTAACCCACCATGAGAAAGTTTCATAGATTGTCATATGAGTGTCATAAACATTCTCTTGTGACTATTAATATGAATAGTCCTTAGACCTGAAGTCACTACGGTTCCCTACATAAGGAGTTATGTACTTTGGTATCGTCAAACGTCACCCGTAACAGGGTAGACTATAAAGGCGATCACTGGGTATGTAATGAATTATGCGGAGGGATGTGAGTGATGTAGATGGGATCTATCCCTCCCATATGATGGGAGTGATATCTGTGGGCCCCTTGATCGAGTAGGACTACTAAAACTCATGGTCATGCTCAAATGAGTCAATATGAGATATTGAGCTCATTTGTTTGAGTGAGTCTACTCGGGAATCAAGAAATACATAGATTGATCGAGGATGACACGGTCTATACCTCATTGGTCAATATAGATATCAAGGATAGAAGGACAAGGTCATACATTATCATAGTCACGGAGGTTTAGTCAGAACTCGACTTTTCTTGTTACTTGGGTAGCAATGATGCATTGCTAGATGCCGCTCATTGCTTATATGTCTAAAGCGTTTAGGCGCATTGCCAACGTTACGAGAATCTATTGGGTCACACACAAAGGAAATGATGCTTCGGGAAATCGGTTCTGGAGCCCGAGTTGGGAACTCGGGAGATCTATTCGGGAAATCTGTTCTGGAGCCCGAGTTGGGAACTCGGGAGATCTATTCGGGAAATCTGATCGGGAGCCCGAGTTGGGAACTCGGATCGGGAAATCTGATCGGGAGCCCGAGTTGGGAACTCGGGAGATCTGATCGGGAGCTCGAGTTGTTGATGCAGTCTAACCCTGATTATTGTTTTGGTGTTGACACCGATTTTAGTTTAGGTTGATTAGATGATTATGATTAAGTCCTGGTCGTGGACTAGCAATACCTAGTGGGACTAGGTTTGATGAAAGCCTGACTTGGAGGGTCAGGTCCTAGCTTGAGAAGCTAGGTTTGTGAAAAGTCCTAGCTTGGAGGGCTAGGTGTGAAAAGTCCTAACCAGGAGGGTTAGGTGTGGAAAAGTCCTAGCTTGGAGGGCTAGGTGGATGAAATCCTAACTTGGAGGGTTAGGTGTGGAAAAGTCCTAGCTTGGAGGGCTAGGAGCGGAAATTCCTAACTCGGAGGGTTAGGTGATTGGAAATCCCAGTGAGTGAAGTTGAGTCCTGGTGAGTGAAGCCAGGTTGAATGAAGTCCTGGTGAGTGAAGCTGGGCACGGAGTCTTGGTCCGAGGGACTGAGCACGAGTCAGGGGAGGCTGGGAGCCAGTTCTCTTGACTTAGAGTGGGTTTGGCCTTGCCCGGATCGGTCTGGTGACCGATCAGGGAAGTTGGCACGAAGTTCCCTCGTGGATCGGTCTGGTGACCGATCCAGCGATGTCTGATCGGTCTAGTGACCGATCAGGGAGCTTTCAGTAACTTTGGCAAACCTACTGTTCGGCTCCTGATCGGTCTGGTGACCGATCAGGGATAAACCTTGATCGATCAACCTGAACGATCAACTATCGCGAGGTTTCTCACCCTGACCGATCAGGCTGCAGCCTGATCGGTCTGGGATCATCCTGATCGGTCTGGTGACCGATCAGCCGTGTATTTTAGGCATGATTGTGGCAAGCAGATTCCTAGATCGGTTTGGTGACCGATCTGGTGACCGGTCAGGGTGACTGGTTATACAAGCTTGCGATCCCAGGTTTCTCACTGGGGATCGATCAGGCTGAAGCCTGATCAGTCTGGGATCATCCTGATTGGTCCGGTGACCGATCACTTTAATTCAAATGCACAGTCAGACGCTCTGATCACGTCTGAACACATCTGAACACATCTGATCCCTCTGCTATTAATCTCTGATACTTGATTCTCTGCTTGATTTGCTGTGCTAATGATCTGATCAAGATTGCAGGTGATAGGAATGTATTCAAACACTCAAGGAGAGTCAATGGGAGTCTTTCCTTGGAGCAGGTTTGTCTGTTTTCCATCTCAGGTTGCAACGGACGCTGGCGCTGCTGGAGCTGCTGACTGGGGCTCGGCTGAGAGAAGTTCAGGGAGTCCAGAAGAGCTCAGTGGTAGGTGAGCGGTTGCAGGTGAGCAGCTGGAGGCTGCAGTGAGATGCTGTGACCTGGCGATCAGTGGGAGAAACATAAGCGCTTGGTGGCGAAGAAGTCTCTACAACAACAACAACGTTATAGCTTGTGTTCTGGCGACATCTCAAATTGTGCTCTTGCGACAACTCTGTTCCATAATCTTGAGCAAGCAACTGTGATATTTGAAGCAACCTTCTATTAATTGAGCACTTGGATGAGAAACAAGAAGCTTGGCGAGTCCATCAGCGAGAAGACACGGAGAAGGGAGTTCTTGTGTGAGATCTGCGTTGAGTGGAGCTCGGGAGAAGTTTGCTTGTGCTCTTGCGGTTCTAAGTGCTAAGTAAGATCCTTCTTGTGTTTCCTGCACTTTATACTTGATCCATCTTGAAACGCTGTGGAGAGGTTACTCCACCGAGAAGGAGGTTGCATTTTATCCGGATTTTCCGGGGTTTGATCTGTCGACGATCAAGGGATCGTCCACCTTACGGGCACGCCAAGGAGTAGGGGCAAGTTATCCCCGAACCATGTAAATCCTCTTTATTAGCGTTTGGTGGTTGTTCTTAGCTTAGCGTTTAAATTCTGCACACTCTGTTTTTATTGCTTCCGCTGTGCTACTAAACGTTTAAGTGTAGAAAACTTGAAAAGTTCTAAAGCTCAAGTGTCTGGCTATATTCACCCCCAAGTGGTATCAGAGCTTGGGGCTCTGTACAAGCGGATTAACAACCGAAAGCTATCAACAATGGCTTTGAGAGAAGGTTTTTCCACCACCCGACCTCCCTTCTGTTGGGACCGGGTGCATGTTGACATGGATACGGGTTCGTAATTTTAAAATTTAATTACGTGCAGCGGAAGGTTTAGCATAAATAATTTCTCAAATTATTTTAACCACGTATCTAGCATGCAACCTTATATTGTGGAGACATGATCATACATTTAAAATTTTGCAGAAAGTAAACTAATTTACTTAATACCTCGCGTAACTTGTAGAAAGGGACGAGATCCAACCGTAGCGTCCCTTGGTAGCTCCGCCTCTATTCGCGTCCACGCCGAGTTTTCTTCTGGATGACTTCGCAAAGCCACGAGTTTCGTGCCGACAAGAACTACTAGATTCTCCAAAGGCACGACATGAATACCAAGAGAGAGATGGAAAGACTAACCACCAAACGAAGAACGGAATCAAGATTCCGGGAGGAAGGAAGGAGTCGCACCGCTTCTTCTTCTTCTTCGGCATCTTCTTGGTGGTGGAAGCTCACGACAACCAAAAGGAGGGCCTCTAGGGCCGGCGCCACTAGAGGAGGGAGAGGGAGAGAAGGAGAGGGAGAAAGGCTAGGCAAGAATCCTTGATCTCTTGAATTTTTTCAAGCCTTGCCTTTGCACCTTTATATAGTAGCCTCTTTATCGCTAAGTCTCCTTTTAACGGAATAAATTTTTCATAAGAAATTTATCTTATAAATTTTTCTATGAATTATTCCATTATGCCAAGTTTTTATTATAACTTAATTTATAATAAAAACAACCATGTCTCCCCTTTTATTATGGAATAAATTTTTACAAGAAATTTATTATATAAATTTTTCTTATCATGGAAAAATCAATTCATAATTGATTTTATAAAATAAAATAAACCAATCCATGGTTCATTTTAATTTCCATAAAAAGAATAAATTTCTATAAATTTCTTTTTATAAATTTCTTTATCCATAATTTTATAAAACAAATCACGCTCGATTTATTTTATAATTTAAACCAAACAATTTGGTTTCCCTTTTTATTGTGGCCGGCCAAACCAAAGAGGGTGGGGACCCTCTTTGGCCGGCCAAATCCAAGCCGTCACCTTACGAATTAAACTCATTTAATTCGTCCAATAAGCATTCAAAAGACTTAGCCATTTTAAGCTTCCGATGCATCAATGATAAATTCAGATTCGACTTATCTCTCTTGATCGGAAAATCTAATTTTTAACTCGTTTTAAATCCCTCGGATTACTCATAGTGCGTGTGACTAAATAGGCTTTCGATATATGTTGGCCGTCTATAATCAACCAATTATAGAACGATCATGAGTGGCACCTAGTAGTACATCATGACCCCCAATTAATCGAAAGATCAATGGTTGACCTCAGAAATAATTCTGAAACCCTTCAGCAGCTATAATGAGTCGTGCCTCATTCCCTTCACCATATTATACCCACTTGGTTCAGGACACGGTCTATGTGTGTCAGACCCCACTAGGCTGACTACGTCACACCTAGCCCAAGTAATGTCTTTCTCATCCAACGGATTCTAGTTACTCTCATGTTTCTGAGAGATTCATACTCGGAACATGTGATGCTCTGGCCAGAGGCTTCGAGTAACAATCCGACGATAGGCCTTGGGTATACATCTCCTCGCAAGGAGTGGTGAATCCTTTGTAGGTTGTTCAAACATCTTCGGGCACTTCGGCTTATACCCAATCATCCTGGGTCCACACCTCCTTGGAGATGCTTGCTTAAGATGTCAAAGTATAAGTCTTTATGACCAAGATGACTTAAACACCGCAAGTCAAAGGAACATCGCACTTAAGCTGCAGTAAAAACTTCATTGACATATCTATATATAGATTACCATATGAAGTTTTACAGCTAGTCACTCCAATGAACTAGTTCCCTTAACTAGCATTCATGTTTATCTCCGGACATCCCAATGTCACTAGCCAGTGAGAATCAGCTGATTAGAGAATAACCCATGCTAGTCTCAACAGAATTGATAGTGTCCATATTTATCAATTCATCGACTAGGGACAATTTCAATACTTCACAATTGCACATGTAGAGATAATCACTAGTTGTGAATTCATCACAAATTCTCTCATGTTGTGAATTGGATTGCGAACATTCAGTAAATGAGTTTAAGATCTCAATCAAATACACGAACATGTATACTCAAATAGTGAATATTCATTTATTAAAGTAAATGATTACAATCATAAGGCGATTGCCTTAGGACACTTCTCTCATATCACTAACACCTTCTTCGATAGAGCATATTTTCAATATTCGAGATCGAAGATGGAGTACTACCTAAAGATGGACATCAACACATGGTTCGCTGTGAAGGAGGGTTTTTCCCCTCCAAAGGATGATGAAGAAAAAGAATTGGAATCTTGGCGTTGGACGGCTGAGCAAACCCGGAAAAGTGAAGCCGACGCGAAGGCGGTGGTAACTTTGCAATGTGGCATGAACAAAGACCAACTCATCAGGGTTGGTCCCTTTACGAGTGCAAAAGATTTGTGGAATAAACTCATTAAACTCCATGAGGGCACCCGAGATTCAAGAATCGCCAAGAGGGACTTGTGTTGGTGCAGACAGCACCCAAGTCAAACCTGTGTTTTGATAATGGAAAAAGGGTTCAAAAGTTAAGATATAATGTTTATCTAACATGCTCATTAAGTGTGGAGGAAATAAAGTCCTAGCGAAGGAATGCTAGGCACGAGGTGAAGGACTGCCAGGATACAAAGCCCTAGCAAAGGAATGCTAGGCACCTGGCGAAGGAATGCCAGGATATAAAGCCCTAGCGAAGGAATGCTAGGTACCTGGCGAAGGAATGCCAGGATACAAAGCCCTAGCGAAGGGCTGCTAGGCACCAGGCGAAGGATTGCTTGGAACCGAAGACCTGGCGAAGGACTGCTGGGCACTAGGCGAAGGACTGCTTGGTACTGAAGCCCTGGCGAAGGACAGCTCGGCACCTGGCGAAGGACTGTTGGGCAAAAGTCCAACTGGAGGAGCCGGTTGGCATCAGATAAATTCTCCTAAGAGGAGTAGGTGAGGACGCATTCCCCGTCGAGGGAACAGAAGCCGTCGGTTCCACCTAGGGTTCCATTTTGGAGACCCAAAGTCAGAACCAAGACAGCTAAGGCTGTATAAACTTAATACTTGATTGCTTTGTGTTGTTTTAGACTAACCCTGGATGTAGGACCGAAGGAATGAGTTTCTGCAGCTCAGAATGCCTCAAAGGAGAGAGGCAGCAGCTGAGTAGGGTGCCCCCAGTGTCTCGGGCGCCCCCATGGTCAAGGCAAAATAAGGTAAGCAAACATACGCTTCGGCAGTTCACTGGCCAGGGCGCCCCATGCTCCCGGGCGCCCCCGTGCTCCCGGGCGCCCCGGATGCCTCGGGCGCCCCGGGCTCAAGCTAACGAAGTGGATAAAACTTATCCAGCTCAGAAGCCCGCTGAAAGAGTCAACCAGGGCGCCCCCAGCGTCCCGAGCTCCCCCAGAGTCATCCCTCTGCCCTATTCGAGTGGGATAAGGGCTGACCGAGACTTGTTCGGATCGGCTGACACGTGGGGGGGGCACCCCAACGTTCAGGGCACCCCGGGAGGCTATAAAAAAAAACCCCTCGACCCCAAGGCTTCAAGCAACACTTCTTCAAACGCCAACACGCTCTTCTACGCACGCGCTTTGCTCCGGAAACCTCCCAACTCGAGATATAAGCGCCGACGACGTCCCTCTGCTCTGAGATACATTCCACACCGGACATCGGTAACGTAGAGCTATCCTTTTAAGTTTACTGTACTACTGTAACATCTTTTCTGTAAACCCTTTTTGCGCATATATAGAATTGTCCACAGTAAATGGTCAACGATCGTGGGCCTTGGAGTAGGAGCCGACCGCGACTCTGAACCAAGTAAAATCTTGGTATTTGTGTGTTGTTTAGTTTTAACTTTTCCACTGCGTATTCTCTTTTTCAATCTGAAACGACTTACGATATTCACCCCCCCTCTATCGTTTTCTCTCGATCCAACAAGTGGTATCAGAGCGGGGAAGCTCAAAATTGGTGCAACCACCAGTTTGAGATTTTCTTTCGGATTTTTTTTCGAAATCTTTTTAATTTTTTTCCTTTTCGTTCGAATTTTTATCGTTAATCGAGACCGGTGCAACACCCCTCGATAATTATTTTTTTTATCCCGCACTACTAATCCAAGACCAAGTCTTGGGACAGAGTTTTCCTTTCTTTTCTCTCATTCAGATAAACTCCTTAATGGCCATGCAAGAAGGCTTCAGCACCGCAAGACCACCGCTCTTCAGTGGGGAGGACTTCTCCTACTGGAAGAGCAGAATGGAGGTCCACCTGAAAACTCAGGTGGACATGTGGATAATCATCCAGTCCGGACTGGAAATACCAAGGAATGCTGATGGAGTACAACAATCTTACACTGAATGGGACGCTGCACTCAAAAAGAAAATTGAAGCGATGCCAAAGCGACCCAAACACTCCAATGCGGCCTAACAAAAGAGGAGCTGAACCGGGTGGGTCCATTCAACAGCGCCAAAGAACTCTGGGGTAAGCTGATCGAACTACACGAAGGAACCTCCGACACCCGAATCAGCAAGAGGGACCTTCTGCTGAACAAGTTGTACACCATCAAGATGAATGAAGGCGAATCAGCAGCTCAGCTCCACGCCAGAATTCAGGAGCTGATGAACGGTCTACACACCATTGGTCACAAGGTAGAAAATCGTGACCTAATAAGGTACGCCCTTAATGCTTTCCCAAGAAACACCTTGTGGGCATCTATGGTAGATGCTTACAAAGTTTCTAGGGATCTTTCCAAAATCAAGTTAGATGAATTTTTTTCTGAACTCGAATTACATGAACAGACTAACTGCAATCTGGCCGAGAAAGGCATTGCCTTTGTTGCAGGTAAAGCTGGAAAGACAACCAAGAAGAAGCCTCAACCTGCACTCAAGTCTGATTCAGATTCAGACTCAGAAGACAGCGAGGGAAATCGGCCTAAGTTGGTTCGGCTAGCCCAGGACTACTACAAAGAGCTAAAAAACCAGACCAACAGAAGAAAAGCCAGCCGAAGAAAGGAAGAACCAGCTGAACCCTCAAATGAAAAGAACAAACCCAACGTGACCTGTTACGAGTGCAAGAAGAAGGGCCACTACAAGACTGAATGGCCCAACCTGAAAGAAACAAAGAAGACAAGAAAGAAGAAGGCACTTCAGGCAACGTGGGACGAGTCCTCCTCCTCCGAAGAAGAAGAGGTCCCACAGTCAAACCTGCTTGCACTAACCGCCTCAAAAGAAATCGAGATTGAGTCAGAGTCGAGGCCGGACGACGGCAAACTTACATTCTCAGAAGACGACGAAATAACTGTAAGTGGGTTTTCTAGAATTCAATTATGCGAATTAATTTCTTATCTTTCTCGAGATTTAGCAAAAGCCAAAATCCGAGTCGAGTCTCTCAGACAGGAAGTAAAACTCCTGACAGAGAGAGCAGACTCTGAACCCTTAACTGAGAAGGTTCAAGAAGGAACCTCTGCTCAAGTTGAAAAACTTGAAACAGAGAACTCTTTCTTGAAAACTCAAGTTAAGGATCTTAGAGCTGCCTTAGAACGTTTCACTTCTGGTTCCAAGGGTCTTGATATGATTCTTGGAAAACAGAAGTCGGTTCTAAATCGATCCGGATTGGGCTATAGAATCAAATCTAGACAAAGATCCTACTATGTTGTACTGAACCAGTCCAGACCTAAAGTTCAGGCATGGGTACCCAAACTGTGCCTGAACAAACAAACTGGATCAAATCAGTATTGGATCCCCAAGGACAAGATTCACATCTTGTCAAACCATTATCGTGGCTTTAGTCCAGGGGGAGCCAAATTAAAAATAATATTTATTGTTAGATAAAATTCAATTTTTGTTTGCAAATTGCATGATTGATTGTTTATTTAATTCCTGCAATTTACCATGCTTAGACTTAGGAATGGTTAGAATAAGGACTCAATCAATTAAATGAAATTTGAACAACATAGTATTGGGTGGCGGTGAGATGATAGTACGTTAGGGAAGCCAATTCTAATAAGGTCAAGTATACTATACTTGGTCTCTTTAGACTGGTGAAACTAGCCGAAGCTACCGATCCAAGACCCAAACTAGTTAGACCAGAATGTTTCAAAAAATAATTTTGAAAATGAAATATCATTAAAAGGCTTTTGTCAAGGAAAGGGTTGATGATCCAATAAGGCTACGGCCAAAGAAGGCCTAGTGCCTCGCCAAAACCTGGAAGCCAATTTCTGAAATTCAAATTCAAATCTAACACAAATTTTCGATTAATTGTAGATTCAAACATTTTTTATAAATTCAAAATCAACTGTTTTCAAAATTAATTCAATTTTTTTAAAAAATATATAAATCATAAATTTTCAAATATAATTCTATCTACCAAAACCTGTCTCACAAAACCCATAAGGCAAACGTGATTGATAACCTTAGATTGGGTGAGACAGACTAGGCTGTGAAAATCAATTTAGGCTATTCCTGATTCTAATTGGATCCAAATCAACAAAACTCTTTATGTGTAGGAACATAAAGATTTGGACCAATGGATGTTGGATAGCGGTTGCTCCAGACACATGACTGGAGATAAATTGAAATTCACCAAACTCAAGTTCAAGAACCTAGGCTCAATGGCATTTGGCAACAATGCTACACTCAAGGTAATTGGGTCAAGTAATATTAAACTTAAATCTGACTTTGTTATTAACAAAGTGTTTTTGGTTGAAAATTTTAATTTTAACTTGCTTAGCATAAGTCAGTTGTGTGATTCTGGTTATGTAGTTACCCTCAACAATTCTAACTGCCTGATTAGAAACCTGCAAGACTCGGAAATTATGCTTAAGGGCACTAGGAAAAATAATGTTTACACTATAAACCTACCCCTAGTACCTAAATGTATGTTAACTCAGTTAGAACAATCAAACCTCTGGCATAGGAGATTAGGTCACACTAATCTGAGAATTATTTCAAAAATCACCCAACTTGGCCTAATTAAAGGTATCCCTAAAATTAAAAATCATGAAAACTTAATATGTGAATCATGTAATCAAGGTAAACAATCCAGGTTTAATCACAAACTAATCCAATCTGATCAAACTCAAACCACACTTGAGCTCCTACACCTTGACCTATTTGATTCACATGGAGCCAAGTCACTAAGCGGAAACCGGTACTGCTTAGTAATAGTTGATGATTACTCTAGGTTTACCTGGGTTAGGTTTTTAAAGACCAAAGATGAAACCCTAAACCTATTTAATGAATTTTGTAAGTTAATTGAAAATCAAAACGATACTAAAATCAAAAGACTTAGGAGTGACCACGGGGGAGAATTTGAAAATCAACGGTTCGAGGAATTCTGTAAGGTAAATGGGTACATACATAAATTTTTGTGTCCTAGAACCCCCCCAACAAAATGGGATAGTCGAAAGGAGAAATAGAACTCTACAGGAAGCCGCTAGGGCTATGCTCAACGAATTCAACCTAGTCAACCAATATTGGGAGAAGCAGTTAGTACGGCTTGCTACATTCAAAATAGGGTCCTGATTAACAAGCGACACAACAAAACACCCTATGAATTATACTATCATAGACTTCCAAATCTACACTACCTAAGGGTCTTTGGATGCAAAGTCCATATCCTAAACACTAAGGACTATCTAGGTAAATTCCAGTCTAAGTCAACCCCAGGCATCTTCCTAAGATATTCAACCACAAGTAGAGCCTATAGGGTTTACAACAAACAAACTAAGAAAATTGAAGAAACAACCAATTTAATATTTGATGAAGAAATTAACTCAAAACCTGATAATCCAAATCAAACTTCATCAAATACTGATCAAGAAGATAAAGAACAAACTGTTGAACCCTTAAATGAACTAACCATTGAACCAACTAGTGAGTCAGTTGAACCAAATGTTGAATTACATATTGAACAAAATCGACCAGCCGGACCTGAGGCTGAACCAAGTTCAAGAAAAACCAAGAAACCCAGACTTAGTCACCCAACTGATCAAATTGTGGGTGATCCAACTTTAAGAGTCAGAACTATGTCTTCCTATAGAAACCTTAGCCAGATAGCAATGATTTCAAAATTTGAACCTAAGACTATAGAGGAAGCCCTACCTGATCCTGATTGGATCATAGCTATGCAAGAAGAGTTAGCCTAATTTGAAAGGAACCAAGTCTGGGAATTAGTACCTAAACCTGAGGGCAAATCCATCATTGACACTAAGTGGGTCTTTAGGAACAAGTTAAATGATCAAGGAGAAATAGTCAGAAATAAAGCCCGCTTAGTAGCGAAAGGATTCAGTCAAGTAGAAGGGTTAGATTATGACGAAACCTATGCCCCGGTAGCCAGACTTGAGTCCATTAGAATGTTATTGGCCTTTGCATCCCATAAAGGATTTAAACTATACCAAATGGATGTAAAGTCAGCCTTTCTAAATGGATTCATTAAGGAAGAAGTCTATGTAGGACAACCCCCTGGTTTTGAAGACTTAGAAAGACCTGACCATGTGTACAAACTTACTAAAGCACTTTATGGACTAAAACAAGCACCTAGGGCCTGGTATGAACGTTTATCAACCTACTTAATTTCTAAAGAATTTAAACAAGGACAAATTGACTCAACCCTATTTCTTAAAACCTTAGGAAAAGAAATCTTTATTACCCAAATCTACGTCGATGACATAATCTTTGGGTCCACCAACTCTAATTTTTTAAAAGAATTCGTGAAAATAATGGAAAACGAGTTTGAAATGAGCCTAGTTGGTGAGCTCAACTTTTTCCTAGGGTTACAAATTAAACAAATTAGGGATGAAAACTATGTCTATCAATTCAAATATGCTAAAGAGTTAATCAAGAAATTTAAAATGGATAACTCTAAAAGCATAAGTACCCCCATGGCCACAAATGCAAAAATAGATAGTGACCCTAATGGTAAACCAGTAGACCTTAAACTCTATAGAAGTATGATTGGGAGTCTACTGTACCTTACAGCCAGCAAACCTGATATTCTTTTTGCCATAGGAATGTGTGCTAGATACCAAACCTGTGCTAAGGAAACGCACTTAGCAGCCCTAAAAAGAATACTAAGATATGTTAAGGGCACCTTAAATGTAGGGATTTGGTATCCTAGGACCTCAACCTTTGACTTGTCAGGATACTCGGATTCTGACTACGCTGGTTGTAAATTAGATAGAAAGAGTACAAGTAGAAGCTGCCAACTTTAGGAAATAGTCTAGTAAGTTGGTGCAGCAGAAAACAACACTGTGTAGCTCTATCCACAACTGAAGCTGAGTATGTCGCCTTAGGAGAGTGTGTAACACAACTTTTATGGATGATGCACACTCTTAAGGACTTCCAGCTCAACTACACCCAAACTCAAGTCTTCATTGACAATATAAGCTCAATTAATCTAACTAAGAACCCAATCCAACATTCCAGAACTAAACACATAGAAGTTAAACACCACTTTGTAAGAGATCATGTAGCCAGGGGTGAGATAGTCCTTAAGCATGTAGATTCTAAATCTAACTTAGCTGACATATTCACCAAACCCCTACCTGAATCTGAGTTCAGTTCACTAAGAAGGCAGTTAGGATTATGCTTGGTAGAATAGGCTTACTCTACTGTTGGTTTTTTTACTGCTTTATTTGATTTATCAGTTTCTAAAATAATTTTAAAAATGCTTTACTTATCAGCCTTAATTAATTTGAAAATTATTTTAGCCTTTCTTTTTAATAATTTTTTTACTTAGTTTTTTTAAAAAACTACCCCCTTCAAAACTAGGGCTTTTTCGCAAATGGACTTAGCCTAGGCCCTAACCCTAGAACTGCATGCACCTATAGATTTAGAAGACAGTATCTCACAAGCACCTTAGGATACTTTTGAATGATAACCTAGAATGGGTTGAAATGCTTAGGTCTTTGCCTTAATTCAAGATGCTTTAAGTCAGTGCATCTGCAGTAATTGGGGCACTAAATACAACTTAAATAGTAATCAAGTTAAGTGTCAAGTTTAAAAAATCTAACTTGAACAGAACACTTAACTCGACTAACCCTAACGAAAACTACTGTTTATAACAGTTAGTAAGTAGCTAATTAGGTTAGACAGGACCCTATAGAGATAAGTGAAATTGCTTTGGTTCAGTTTGGTCTTGAATTGGTTCAGTACAGCACATTATGCAATTTATTTATCTTTTTCTGCTATATTGTCTTGTTTTTGATATATGGCAAAGGGGGAGAGATAGCAAAGGAGAGAAGCTTTAAAAAATTTTCAAAATTCAAAACTTTATCCTTTCTTCAAAAAGTACATAATCTAGCTGCTTTAAAATCTTTTTTAAGTACTTAAACTTAAGCTGGTTTCAAAAATCATTTTTAACTCAAGCTGGTTTCAAAAATCTTTTTTTTAAGTACTTAAACTTAAGCTGTTTTTAAAAATCTTTTTTTAAGTACTTAAAACTTAAGCTGTTTTCAAAAATCTTGTTTAAGTACTTAAACTCAAGCTGTTTTTCAAAAAGTTTTTTTAAGTACTTAAAACTTTTCAAAAATCTTTTTAAGTACTTAAACTTAAGCTATGGTTCTAAGTACTTAAAACTTTTCAAAAATCCTTGAAAATTTTCAAGTGTAAATCTTCAAAAGTGCACAACCAATTTTTTTTTGGAAAATATGTTTCTAAAGTTTCTTTTGAAAATTGTTCTAAGTGTTTGAAAAATTAATTCCATCTTTAGACTTAGAAATTTTTTAAACCCCACGAACTTTTGAAAAACCTAGGGGGAGATTCCTTCCAGGGGGAGAAAACTAAACCTTTATCATCTGTTCTGATTAACTTAACTTTTTGAACCGGGTTGCCATAAATCAAAAAGGGGGAGATTGTTGGTGCAGACAGCACCCAAGTCGAACCTGTGTTTTGATAATGGCAAAAGGGTTCAAAAGTTAAGATGTAATGTTTATCTAACATGCTCATTCAGTGTGCAGGAAACAAAGTCCTAGCGAAGGAATGCTAGGTACCAAGCAAAGGACTGCCAGGATACAAAGCCCTAGCAAAGGAATGCTAGGCACCTGGCGAAGGAATGCCAGGATACAAAGCCCTAGCGAAGGAATGCTAGGCACCTGGCAAAGGAATGCCATGATACAAAGCCCTAGCGAAGGGCTGCTAGGCACCAGGCGAAGGATTGCTTGGAACCGAAGACCTGGCGAAGGACTGCTGGGCACCAGGCGAAAGACTGCTTGGTACTGAAGCCCTAGCGAAGGACAGCTAGGCACCTGACGAAGGACTGCTGGGCAAAAGTCCAACCAGAGGAGCCGGTTGGCATCAGGTAAATTCTCCTGAGAGGAGTAGGTGAGGACGCGTTCCCCGTCGAGGGAACAGTAGGCGTCGGTTCGACCTAGGGTTCCATTTTAGAGACCCAAAGTCAGAAACAAGACAGCTAAGGTTGTATAAACTTAATACTTGATTGCTTTGTGTTGTTTTGGACTAACCCTGGATGCAGGACCGAAGGAATGAGTTTCTGCAGCTCAAAATGCCTCAAAGGAGAGAGGCAGCAGCTGAGTAGGGCACCGCCAGTGTCCCGGGCGCCCCCATGGTCAAGGCAAAACAAGGTAAGCAAACATACGCTTCGACAGTTCACTGGCCGGGGCGCCCCCATGCTCCCGGGTGCTACAGTGCTCCCGGGCGCCCCGGGCTCAAGCTAACGAAGTGGATAAAACTTATCCAGCCGAGAAGCCCGCTGAAAGAGTCAACCAGGGCACCCCCAGCGTCCCGGGCGCCCCCACAGACAACCCTCAGCCCTATTCGAGTGGGATAAGGGCTGACCGAGACTTGCTCGGATCGGCTGACACGTGGGGGGCACCCCCAACGTTCAAGGCACCCCGGGAGGCTATAAAAAGCCCCTCGACCCCAAGGCTTCAAGCATCACTTCTTCAAACGCCAACACGCTCTTCTACGCACGCGCTCTGCTCCGAAAACCTCTCAACTCGAGATACAAGCACCGACGACGTCCCTCTGCTCTGAGATACATTCCACACCGGACGTCGGTAACGAAGAGCTGTCCTTTTAAGTTTACTGTACTACTGTAACATCATTTATGTAAACCCTTTTTGCGCACATATAGAATTGCCCACAGTAAACGGTCAATGACCGTGGGCCTTGGAGTAGGAGCCGACTGCGACTCCGAACCAAGTAAAATCTTGGTGTTTGTGTGTTGTTTAGTTTTAACTTTTCCGCTGCGTATTCTCTTTTTCAATCCTAAACGACTTATGATATTCACCCCCCGCCTCTATCGTTTTCTCTCGATCCAACAACTTGTTCCTCAACCAACTTCAAAACCTCTCCATGAAGGACAATGAAACGGTGAGTGAACTCCATGGTAAGTTCAAGGAAGTCCTCAATTGTCTTCACTCTATTGATGAGAAGATCAAGAACCGCGACCTTGTGAGGTATATGCTTAAAGCTTTTCCAAGGAATGCTTTGTAGTCATCCATGGTGGATGCCTACAAAGTATCTAAGGATTTATCAATTGTAAAACTAGATGATTTATTTTGTGAGATGGAACTTCATGAAATGGCTAACAAAGGCCCCAAGGAGAAGGGGATTGCCTTAGTTGCAGGAGAAAAGACTAAGAAGAAGAAGGAGAAGGAAGTCTCTTCATCTTCATCCTCATCCGAATTCGAATCCGAATCTGAGGAGGATGGCAGTGGGTCTTCTTCCTCTGAGATGGCAAACTTTGTTAGGAGAATGATGAGGAACAGCCGGCGCTTCAAGGGTAAAGGTTACCCAAGTGAAGTTAAGCTTGATAAGACTAATATTACTTGCTATGAATGTAGTAAGAAAGGGCACTTCAAGAAGGACTGCCCAAAGCTCAAGAAGGAGGATAAATCCAAAAAGAAGAAGAAAGCATTGAAGGCCACTTAGGATGAATCCTCCTCAAGTTCATCCGATGAAGAGAAGGAGGAGAAGAGTACACGGCATGTGGTACTCATGGAACTCCTCAGACGCGGCTTCATCATCTTCGGATGATGAAGAGGTAATCACTCCCGAACTTGAAAACTGCTATAGAACAATTGCATGCTTAACCGATTTGTTGAAAAAGTCAAAAATTAAGGTTAAATTATTGCAATTAGAAGTTGAACAGTTAAAATCATCTAGGGATGAGGATGTAGATGATTTACATGTTGAGATGCTTGAGGATGAAAACAAATCTTTGAAGAGTGAAGTTGAGAGACTCAAGAGTGTTCTTGAGAAGTTCTCAACAAGCTCAAAGACCTTAGACATGATTTTGAATGCCCAAAGGGCAGTCTACAATAGGGTTAGTATTGGTTACCGACCCAAAGAACCATCATTTGCCTTAATGTCTAGGACTGACATTAGACAATCTAACAGACCCAAAGAACCATCATTTGTGTCCTTAATGTCTAGGACTGACATTAGACAATCTAAGACACCTAGGGTTCAAAGGAAAGTAGTCAAGGCATGGGTGCCTAAGTCTTGCTTAGTAGGTGCTTTAGGTCCCAAAGTTTGGGTACCTAAATCTTCTATTTTTCGAATTGTGTAGGTTGTGATTGAGGGGGAGCATCTATCAACTTGGTTCGTTGATAGTGGGTGCTCCAAACATATGACCGATGATAGATCATTATTCACTACTCTTTAATGCAAAAATAGAGGTAATGTTTCCTTTGGTAACAATGGTAGTCTTAAGGTTATAGGAATAGGAGACATTCAAATATCCGAATGTCTTAGGATAAAGAATGTCCTTCTAGTCAAGGGGATGACATTTAATCTCCTAAGTGTCAGTCAATTGTGTGATGCGGGTTACACAATTGATTTCCAATCAAGTCAATGTCTAGTTAGACAACATGACACCTTTGACACAGTACTAGTAGGCACTAGGATAGATAACATTTATCAAGTTTCATTTAAAAGTGCTACTAATGCGTTTGCTAAGTGTCTCATGTCGAGAGAAGATGAGTCCACCCTTTGACACCAGAGACTAGCACAGGTGAACATGAAGAATATCCAGAAATTGGCCAATAAGGGACTAGTTCGTGGCTTACCAAGTATCAAGTATGAAAAGGACAAACTTTTTGATGCATGTCAAATGGGTAAGCAAACAAAATCTGCACATAAAGGTAAAAGCACTGTAAGTACTTCTACCGCATTGGATTTACTTCACATGGACTTGTTTGATTGTAGTACAATCATATCATTGAATGGTAGTAGATATTATTTTGTCATCATTGATGATTTTACTAGATATACATGGACCTATTTTCTAAAGTATAAGGATCAAACTTTAGATGTTTTCATTTCTTTTTGTAGAAGAGTTGAAAACGAAAAATCATCAACAATTAAAACAATAAGAAGTGATCATGGAGGTGAATTCCAAAATCAAAGATTTTTAGAGTTTTGTCAAGATAGAGGGTATAGGTATGAGTTCTCCACTCCTAGAACACCACAACAAAATGGTGTTGTAGAGAGGAAGAACCGAGTCCTACAAGAGGCTGCACGAAGCATGCTCAATGAGTACTCATTACCGAGTTACTTATGGGTTGAAGCTGTAAACACAGCTTGCTATGTGCAAAACTGAGTGCTCATCCATAGATTCTTAGGAAAGACTCCTCATGAACTTTGGTTTGGAAAACCACCTACGGTTAAACACCTTAGGGTGTTTGGTTGTAAGGTGTTTATTCTAAACACCAAGGACCACCTTAGAAAGTTCATGGCAAAGGCTGATGAAGGGATACTGGTCGAGTACTCCCTCGTTAGCAAAGCCTACAACAAGAGATCTAGATTAGTTGAAGAATCTTCTGATGTGGTTTTTGAAGAAATTCCCAAAGTAAATGATCAATCAGAAGATGTTGAAGGAGCTCAATTCGAACTCAGGCAACTGGTTTTGGATGAAAGTCCAAATGTTGTTGTTAATGGTGATGAGTCCGATGACGGTGAGCCTAGACAACCCATAGATCAGCCAGATCCTGAGGCTGAGCTAGTGTCTAGTGACACCATTCAAGAAGCACCACCAACACCAAGGACAACTTGGTTAGCCTCTAATCATCCCCAAGATCAAATTGTTGGAGACATCCACCATGGGGTTAGGACTAGATCATTCTTCCGGAATGAGGCTAATGAAGTTGCCCTAATTTCCGAAATTGAACCTAGAAAAATTGACGAAGCATTAAATGATCCCGAATGGATCATTGCTATGCATGATGAACTAGGTCAATTCGAAAGAAGTCAAGTTTGGGACTTAATCCCTAGACCTAAGAAGACCACCATTATTGGAACCAAATGGGTCTTCAAAAATAAATTGAACCATAAGGGAGAAATCATAAGAAACAAGGCACGCTTAGTAGCCAAGGGCTACAGTCAAGTTGAAGGGCTTGATTATGATGAGACCTATGCTCCCGAGGCACGATTAGAGTCCATCCGATTGATGCTTGCATTTGCAGCACATCGTGGTTTCAAGCTATATCAAATGGATGTCAAATCGGCCTTTCTAAATGGTTTAATAAGAGAAGAGGTCTATGTCGAACAACTTCCGAGGTTTGAGAGTACCGAATTCCCAAACCACGTAATCAAGCTCAAAAAGGCATTCTACGACCTTAAACAAGCACTACGAGCTTGGTATGAGCGGTTATCGACATTCCTAATTGAAAAAGGTTTTGTTAGAGGACAAATAGACCCTATACTATTTCTACGAAGAGATGGTGACAATATATTTGTAACCCAAGTATATGTCGATGACATAATTTGTGGCTCAAACAACAAGGGTTATTTGAATGAATTCATTGGACACATGGAGAGTGAATTTGAAATGAGTCTAGTGGGAGAGATGACTTTCTTCCTTGGACTTGAAATCAAGCAAACTCGTGATGGAATCCATGTGCACCAATCAAAGTATACACAAGATATGCTCCGAAAATTTAACATGAGTGATTCGAAGGAAGTTACCACTCCCATGGCTATAAACACAAAATTAGACAATGATGAGAGTGGTAAACCTGTTGATTTGACTCAATATCGAAGCATGATTGGTAGTTTACTATACCTCACAGCTAGTCGACCTGATATACTTTTTGCTGTGGGTATGTGCGATAGGTATCAAGTTTATGCCAAGGAGTCTCATTTAATTGCTGTTAAACAAATTTTAAGATACCTTAAAGGCACAATTGGAGTTGGCCTATGGTACCCCCGTACCAAGTCTTTTGACCTAATTGGCTATATCGATTTCGACTATGTCGGATGCAAGTTGGATCGGAAAAGCACAAGTGGGGGTTGACAATTCTTAGGTTCATCTCTAGTGAGTTGGTCAAGTCGGAAGCAACATTGTGTGGCTCTCTCCATGACCGAGGCAGAATATATCGCCATAGGAGAGAGTGTATCACAATTATTGTGGATGATTCATACACTAGAGGACTATGGATTAAGCTACAAGGGTATGCAAGTGTTGTGTGACAATATAAGCACAATCAACATAACAAAGAATCTAGTCCACCATTCTAGGACCAAGCATATTGAAGTGCGTCACCACTTCATTAGGGATCATGTTGCTAGAGGAGACATTGTACTCTCACATGTAGAGTCCAAATCGAATCTAGCAGACATTTTCACTAAACCACTCCCCGAGAATGAATTTAGTTTCTTAAGAAGGGAATTGGGAATGTGTCGCGCTTCGTAGGATTGAATTGCATTCAAAACCTTACATGATCAATTCAAATTGTTGGAAACAATTGGGTAACTTAGGGACATCTCACACAAACTATAAGGTTCACCAAAACATTTTTGTTTGCTAGAAATGGGGTGAGATGCTAGGATCAACTTAATTTCTCAAAATGTCAATGCATCCCTTCAGAAATTTGGTTGATGAGATAAAAATCACTACGGTGACCAAGTGTGGGGAAAACCAATGCATAACACATGTGTATTTGGCTCCATGATCATACTTGGGCATTCCAATCAAGGAAACTTGATTGGAAACCTTATTTGGATACAAACTTGATTGAAAATTGATTGAATGGTTTTGAGTGAGTTTGACTCCACTTGGGTGGAGCAAAGTGATTGTTAGACCCATAAGGACCTTTGATTCTTGTTAAAGAATCAATTATAGTCATGGGAACACTTTCAAGATCGATAAACTTTCATCAGATCTTATCAGGAATAGTCTGAGAGTCTAAAACTGAAATTTCAGATCGTATCAGATAAATTCAGGAAGCCTGATTGGTCACCGGACCGATCAGGAGCATGTCTGATCGGTCCAACTGACCGATCCAGCCGAATTGCAATATCCCTCTGCAATCTCTCTGTATTGGCTTGGATCGGTCCCCTTACCGATCTGGCTCACTGTGTGGATCGGTCCACAGACCGATCAAGAGATTCACAGAAGATTTTGAAAACCCACTGTTCGCTTCCTGATCGATCAGCCGATCGATCAGGAGCCTGCCTGATCGGTCACCCCGACCGATCACGACCAGGCCAGTCCAATCAGGCAGGAGCCTGATCGGTCTGGGCGCTCCTAGATCGAACGGTGATCCGTTCGATCACATTAAATTTTGGTTGGTGGACCGATCCACCAACTTATTAACTCCTCGTAAATCTTCCTTCCCAAGCCCTAGCGCCGAACCCCTCTCCTCCTGTGTGTGCATTCCTGAGAGTTCAGAGAGGAGATCTTTCTTCCCTGCGAGTGTGTTCGTGAGAGCTTCTTCCCGTGTTCCTCCTTCCTCTTGCTGTGCGGGAGAGTTCTTCTTCTTGCTGTTGGTGTTCTCAGCAACTCCTAGCGGCGAGCTTGTCCCCTGCATTGCGATTTCATTCTTGCGCAAGGTTCAGAGAGTGTGTTCACCAATCAACTCCACAATGGCACCTAAGTAAGTTTTTGTTTCGGTGTATCCTACTGATTACTTCAGTTATCATGATTTTTGGGCTAATCATAATGTGTTTTCTTTTTGTGGTGTGACCTTTTCTCTACCGTGATCATATCATGAACCTTAACCCTTATGTTCACTGATTGGTTCATTGATTAAATCTTGTCTTGACCAATTTGATCAAACCTTAACCTTGTGATCTTTGAATTTGTGTCATGATTTTATCAACATTCGATTTACTTCATTTGATTCAATTTTTTGTCATGATCAATTCTTCAAACCCTTAGGAAGTCATCTAAGCGAAAGGAACCCACTGAAGAGTCCTCCAAAGGCATAGAGCCGACTGAGGGTAGCTCACGATCCAGAGCTCCCTCATCCTCTTCAATTCTCCCTCATACCAGATTTCAAAATATTTATTACGCTCTAGCTTTTCAATATCACACCTTTAAACTCATGCCCTGTCGGACTGTGGATCAAGCATTCGTTTACGAACATTGTCCGTCGGTACGACAAATCATTGAGCACTACGAACTTCAATCCATTCTTTTCCTTGAGAGGCCAATCAACTTTGATTTGGTCTCTGAATTCTATAATAACATGGTCGGTGGAGAGGGATCGGGATGGAGGCCATGTGTTGCCGGTATCGACCTCAATTTCAACAGATCAGCCTTCATTGCATTTCTTGATTGTCGACAATCGGATAATGATTTTTCACTCTACCCTTATCTACCGAATCCTCTACCGGTTCCTTTCGAGGGAGTCACCCCTGATTCTATCTATGAGTACTTCTTCAGACATCCCAGGCCAGGGGGTCCAGGTGAGCGCACCAGTGATTTCCCCACATTTGCTACTCCCCGCCTTTCCCCCGTTGATTATGTGTTGTTTAAGATCATCACTAACTGTCTCATCCCTACTACTTCGAAACACTTAGATGAGATTCACTCGTTCCACTGCTTGATGCTCTATGGGATGCATCAGTGGTTAGACTTTGACTTAGTGACTACCATCTACTTCTCCATCATTACCTACAGTCAGATGTACGGGCAGACGGTTTACATGCCATTTGGGCATATCATTACTACCTGGCTGTATTCGGTTGGTGTCGACGTCTCACAGGGCAGCATCGTACCTATGGTCCAGTAGGACTGCCGACTTGACCGACGCATGTTGGCCCAGTCTGGCATTGTTGTCGGACCGCGGGGGCTGAGTTGGAAGGATAGGAGATGTGTCGGGGAGTTGCCTGGGGCAGCCCATGATCAGGAGCCGCCCGCTGCTGCTGAGGATTACTATGAGCCGGATCCAGATCTCCGCTGGCAGGGTGCGGAGCTAGAGCGAACGATGCAGCATGAGTTACATATTTCCAGCTCTGGTGACAGGAGGTCAGCTCAGAGTTCCGGTCCTTCGATCGCCGACTAGTCGCTCTAGAATCAGATGTTTCTGGGATATGCTCACTGCAGGAGACGTGGTATGAGGAGTGGTACCAGCATACGTTCCCCGGAACTGCGACCTCCAGTAGCACTCCACCAGGGGATGTCATATATATTGCTGATTCATTAGACGATGATCCCGCTGAGGATTGATGATGTTGATTGTTATGATTTGTGTCACATTTGATTGTCATGCCTTGTGCTATGTTTGACTATGTTGTGATGTTGTATGATGCATCTGACCTTATGCTTATTTTCATGCTATTCTATGTTTATAGCTAGATTATTGCTATTTCATGTTCATGTGATGCATGTGATTGCTATATATATTGCTCTATCTTTATCACATGTTTTCATATGTTTTTCAAAATTAAATCCAATCTTATGTTGTTTTGGGGAACCCCTAGGGTTTAGGGGGAGTATGTTAAACTTAACAACCTGTCTACACCCTTTTTGGTGTTTGAAAAAGGGGGAGAGTGAGGTTGGTTAAGTTTAGGACGATAACTATTGTAGGGGAGGATCCTGATTCCCCTATGAGTGTGGAATTTGCAACTATTGATTTTGAATCCCAAACTTAAAATCGAGTTGTCAAACAACAAAAAGGGGGAGATTGTTGATGCAGTCTGACCCTGATTGTTGTTTTGGTGTTGACACCGATTTTAGTTTAGGTTGATTAGATGATTATGATTAAGTCCTGGTCGTGGACTAGGCATACCTAGTGGGACTAGGTTTGATGAAAGCCTGACTTGGAGGGTCAGGTCCTAGCTTGAGAAGCTAGGTTTGTGAAAAGTCCTAGCTTGGAGGGCTAGGTGTGAAAAGTCCTAACCTGGAGGGTTAGGTGTGGAAAAGTCCTAGCTTGGAGGGCTAGGTGGATGAAATCCTAACTTGGAAGGTTAGGTGTGGAAAAGTCCTAGCTTGGAGGGCTAAGTGGATGAAATCCTAACTTGGAGGGTTAGGTGTGGAAAAGTCCTAGCTTGGAGGGATAGGTGGATGAAATCCTAACTTGGAGGGTTAGGTGTGGAAAAGTCCTAGCTTGGAGGGCTAGGTGTGGAAATTCCTAACTCGGAGGGTTAAGTGATTGGAAATCCCGGAGAGTGAAGTCGGGTCCTGGTGAGTGAAGCCAGGTTGATTGGAAATCCCGGTGAGTGAAGCCGGGTCCTGGTGAGTGAAGCCAGGTTGACTGAAGTCCTGGTGAGTGAAGCTGGGCATGAAGTCTTGGTCCGAGGGACTGAGCACGAGTCAGGGGAGGCTGGGAGCCAGTTCTCTTGACTTAGAGTGGGTTTGGCCTTGCCCGGATCGGTCTAGTGATCGATCAGGGAAGTTGGCACGAAGTTCCCTCGTGGATCGGTCTGGTGACCGATCAAGCGATGTATGATATGTCTGGTGACCGATCAGGGAGCTTCCAGTAACTTTGGCAAACCTACTGTTCGGCTCCTGATTGGTTTGGTGACCGATCAGGGAGAAACCTTGATCAATCAACCTGAACGATCAACTGTCGCGAGGTTTCTAACCCTGACCGATCAGGCTGCAGCCTGATCGGTCTGGGATCATCCTGATCGGTCTGGTGACCGATCAGCCGTTTATTTCAGGCAGGATTGTGGCAAGCAGATTCCTGGATCGGTTTGGTGACCAATCTGGTGACCGGTCAGGGAGACCGGTTATACAAGCTTGCGATCCCAGGTTTCTCACTGGGGATCGATCAGGCTGAAGCCTGACCGGTCTGGGATCATCCTGATCGGTCCGGTGACCGATCACTTTAATTCAAATTCACTGTCAGACGCTCTGATCACGTCTGAACACATCTGATCCCTCTGCTCTTAATCTCTGATACATGATTCTCTGCTTGATTTGCTGTGCTAATGATCTGATCAAGATTGCAGGTGACAGGAATGGATTCAAACACTCAAGGAGAGTCTGTTGGATCAATAGAGTACGATAGAGGGGGGTGAATATCGTAAACCGTTTCGGATTTATAGAGAGAATGCACAACGAAAAATTAACACGAAAACCAAACGTGAACACAAGGATTTACTTGGTTCGGAGTCGCGGTCGGCTCCTACTCCAAGGCCCACGGTCATTGACCGTTTACTGCGGGCAATTCTATATGTGTGCAAAATGTTTACAGCAGAATATCACAGTTGTAGTACAGTAAACTGAAACATAAAACTCTTCGTTACTGACGCCCGTTGTGGATTGTACTTCGGAGCAGAGGGTCGTCGACGGCGCTTGTATCTCGAGATGGGAGGTTTCCGGAGCAGAGCGCTTGAGTCGATGAGCATATTGGCGTTGGAAGAATGTGCTCAGAAGCCTTGGGGGTCGAGCTCCTTATATAGTGAGCCTGGGGGCGCCCGGGACGTTGGGGGCGCCCTCCACGTGTCACTTGATCCGACAAACTCTCGGTCAGCCATTATCCCTCCAGGATCGGGCTGAGGTTTGACGGGGGCGCCCGGGACGTAGGGGGCGCCCGGGTTGACTCGGTCCGCTGGCTTCTCACTGGCTTGAACTCTATCCGCTTCATTTGCTTGGACCCAGGGCGCCCGAGGCATCCGGGGCGCCCGGGAGCATGGGGGCGCCCCGCCCAATGATCTTCCGAAGCGTATTCTTGCTCAACTCTTGTTTGGCTTTTACCTAGGGCGCCCGGGACCTCTCAGGCACCCAACCCAGCTGCTGCCTCTCTCCTTTGAGGCGTTCTGGGCAGCAGAAACTCTTTCCTTCGGTCCTGCATCTAGGGTTAGTACCAAACATGATAAAGCACGTATGTTAGTGAGTCTTACAGTCGTAGATGTCTTGGTTCTGACTTTGGGTCTCCCAAAATGAAACCCTAGGTCGAACCGACGCCTACTGTTCCCTCGACGGGGAACGCGTCCTTACCTACTCCTCTCAGGAGAATTTACCTGTTGCCAACCGACTCCTCCGGTTGGACTTTTGCCCAGCAGTCCTTCGCCAGGTGCCTAGCTGTCCTTCGCCAGGTCTTCAGTACCAGGCAGTCCTTCGCCTGGTGCCCAGCAGTCCTTCGTCATGTCTTCGATTCCAAGCAGCCCCTCGCCTGGCGCCTAGCAGTCCTTCGCTAGGTCTTCGACTCCTAGCAGTCCTTCGCTAGGTGCCCAGCAGCCCTTCGCCAAGTCTTAGGGTTCCGAAGCCTATCAGTCCTTCGCTAGGTTCCTAGCAGTCCTTCGCTAGGACTTCAATCTGCACACTCAAGTAGCATGTTAGATAAACATAACATCTTAACTTTTGAACCCTTTGCCATTATCAAAACACAGGTTCGACTTGGGTGCTGTCTGCACCAACAATCTTCCCCTTTTTGATTTATGGCAACCCGATTCAAAATGTTAAGTTAATCAAGAGAGGTGATATAACAGTTTAGTTTCCTCCCCCTAGAAGGAATCTCCCCCTAGTTTTTTTTCAAAGGTTCGTGGAGTTTTGAAAAATTTCTAAGTCTAAAGATGGAATTAATTTTTCAATACTTAGAACATTTTTCAAAAGAAATTTTAGAAAAATATTTTCCAAAAAGAATTTGGTTAGGCACTTTGGAAAATTTATACTTAGAAAAAATTTCAAAAATTTCTAAACTATCTTCTGAAGTTTTAAGTTCTTAGAAATACTTAAAAATTTTCAATCTCTTTAGTACTTTAGAAGTTTTATACTTAGAAACTTTTCTATTAGAGAAGTTTAGAAATAAGTACTTAGAGATATTTTGAACATAGCTTAAGTTTAAGTACTTAGAAACTGCTTTTGAAAACCGCTTGGGTCAAGTACTTAGAACCAATTTTGAAATTAACATAGGTTAATTACTTAGACATGAAAAAAATAGTTTTGAAAAACTTGGATTAAATACTTTGAAACAGTTTTGAAAAACTTAGATTAAGTACTTTGAAACAGTTTTGAAAAACTTAGATTAAGTACTTTGAAACAGTTTTGAAAAAACTTAGATTAAGTACTTTGAAACAGTTTTGAATACTTTTTGAAGAAAGGATAAAGTTTTAAAAATTTATTTTGAATTTTGAGTTTTGAAAAAAAAAATTAAAATTTTTTAACTTTCTCTCCTTTCCTGTCTCTCCCCCTTTGCCATATATCAAAAAACAAAGCAATATAGCAAAATAAATTGCATAAGGATATAACACAAGAATAATATGCTGTACTGAACCAATTTCAAGATATAAGCTGAACCAAATCAATTTAAATTATCTCTGTAGGGTCCTGTCTAACCCACTTAGCTACTTACTAACTGTTATAAACAGTAGTTTTCGCTAGGGTTAGTCAAGTTAAGTGTTCTGTTCAAGTTAGATTTTCTAAACTTGACACTTAACCTGATTACTGTTTAAGTTATATTTAGTGCCCCAATTACTGCAGATGCACTAACTTAAAGTATCTTGAATTAAGGTAAAGACCTAAGCATCTCAACCCATTCTAGGTATCAGTCAGAAGTACCCTAAGGTGCTTGTGAGATGCTGGCTTCTAGATCTATAGGTGCATGCAGTTCTAGGGTTAGGGCCTAGGCTAAGTCCATTTGTGAAAAAACCCTAGTTTTGAAGGGGGTAGTTTTTGAAAGAAAACTAAGTCGAAAAAGTTATCTTTTTAGTGATAAAAAGATTTTTCAAACTAAGTAAAAGTTGATTTTGAAATCAAGTAAAACAGCTTTAGAATTATTTTAGAAACTGATTTTCAAAGCAAGTAAAGCAACAAAAAAATAGAGTAAACCTATTCTACCAAGCATAATCCTGATAATGATCAGATAATCAAGAAAAACAAATAATCTAACTCGATAAGTCATCTGGTCAAAGAGAAGACCAGTATAGTCATACTACAGTCAAATACAAGTCAACCCTACTGAGTAAGGTAAGTCAAATAGTCAATAGTACAATGCCACTCTAATCTAGGAGGAGGGTCCGGGACGATCAGAAGAGCCTGGCTGCCAAGATCGAAATAATGCCATCATCTCATCGTAGCGTGCGTCGCTGATCTCTCGATCGGCTCTGCGAGCATCCATATACTCTGCGTGGTTAGCTTCTACTTCCTCCCTCAGACTGTGCATCTCGGTCTGAAGTAGATCTAATGTCTGGGCAGTCATCGGAGGTGGGGGCTCGTCCATCTGCTGTCGAATCTCGGCTGCAAGATCTCCGATGTCGACCTCAACCTCCTCGTCAGAGTCGATCTGGGGTCCGGCCCGCTGACGTCTCCACGATAAAACCCCGGTACCCGAGACCTCTATACCTGCTAGGGAAAAGTTCCTAAAACCTATCTCATCGAAGTCAGTCATCTCTCCATCTGTGATGTTACGACCGTGATGATGAAGAATGAAAGTAATGATGTGGCAATAGGGGGTGCGTACCCGCCCCTGAGTGGTAACACTGGACGCATGTAGAATCGTATGAAACATGTGGAGTCCAATGTCAATATCAAGATGATGGATCAATGCGTACAGTAGGAAGGTGTGAAATGGTCACATGGTCATGACGTCCCTAGTGGATAAAGGTAAGATGCAGCGGACTAGAACTCTATACAGAGCGTAGTCCTGCACCTGAAGGTCAACAGACTGAAATCGTCTGGCCAAAGGGTTTATAGCATCTCTATAAAAGTAGGAGTATAGAGTGTCTAGAGTAATGTGAGAGTAGGGAGCATCAAAAGGAGGATCCCTAGGAGGATAGCAGCAAAAGGTGGACTGGGAGAGTCGTAGTCCAAGAAATCAGTTGAGCAAGGAGGGTGTGATAGTCAAGGGTATCCCTTGAACTGTAGTGACAAACATAAGATCATTCTGTCTAACTATGTTATTATAGAATTCTGTACATAGAGATGTGTTAATGGGATGAGTGCAGAATACAAGATTGTCTAGTTGGTAAAAGTTGATAACATTCATGGCCAATGAACAAGATTGAGTGAAGAATTGTCTATTGAGATAACTCGTTTTTATAGGCATATATGTTGTTCGAGCAAATTTATTACAAAGTTCTAAAGTTGGGAACCTAGGATCGGGACTCATTTCGGTACCGGGGTTTGATTGGTTTGCTCGGCGTTTTCTAAGATAAGAAACATATGTTTACAATAAAGGAATTAAAGAAAATAATTTTAAATGCGTAAGAGAAATCATACTGGGGAGGCATGGTCGAGGTTGAGGGAGTAAGAGGGTCACTTGGTTGCCTTGGAAGGAGAAGAGTTGGAGAAGAGATGTGTTTTGGATGTGGCAAATGCATGAAATTCGGGTGGCTTATATAGCCATTTTAGCTCGGGTGCCCGGGATAAGTGGTCACTGCTTTGGCAGTGACTTACGGCTGAACGGGGGCGCCCGCAATGGCCTGGGCGCCCTGGTCAGACAAGGATGGTAGCTTTGCTGCCTTTGAATGGTCTTGGGGGCGCCCGCAAGGGCCGGGGCGCCCTTGTTAAGTAGTCATGGCAGTTTTTCTGCCTTGAGTGAAGTGAAAGTGATGGGGGGCGCCCGAGGAGTCACGGGCGCCCGAGTTAGGTGGGAATTGATGTTTTGTTGACCAGTTTGACTATGATTTGACTACTTTGACCATGGTTTGACTGCTTTGACCATGGTTTGACTATTTTGATCATGGTTTGACTAGTTTGACCATGGTTTGACTAGTATTAGGTTAACTCCGTTCTAAATTACAGGATTTAATGTTTGTATTTAAACAACAATACAGGTATTAGATAAATTTCTATTAAGTTTAATTTTACCATCTCACCCATTCTAGAGTTGTCAAACACGTTTGCCTTATGGGTTTTTGTGAGACAGGTTTTAATAGATATAATTATTTTTTAAAAAATGATTTATTTTGAAAAACTTAAATTGATTTTGAAAACAGTTGATTCTGAGTTTATTTTTTAAAAAAAATATTTGAATCTACAATTAACTGAAAATTTGTGTTAGATTCGAATTTGACAAAGAATAATTTGAATTTGAATTTCAAAAATTGGCTTCCAAGTCTTGGCTAGGCACTAGGCCTTCTTTGGTCGTAGCCTTATTGGATCATCGACCCTTTCTTCGACAAAGCCTTTTAATAAAATTTCATTTTCAAAATTATTTTTTGAAAAATTCTGGTCTAACTAGTTTGGGTCTTGGATCGGTAGCTTTGGCTAGTTTCACCAATCTAAAGAGACCAAGTAGAGTATACTTGACCTTATTAGAAGAGGCTTCCCTAACGTACTATCATCTCACCGCCACCCAATACTATGTTGTTCAAATTTCAGTTAAGTTGGTTCAGTCCTTAAACTAACCAGTCCTAAGTCTAAGCATAATAAATTGCAGAAATTAAATAAATAAGCAATCATGCAATTTTAAACACAGGAATAGAAATTTATCTAACTATAAATATTATTTTTAATTTGGCTCCCCCTGACTAAAGTCACGATAATGGTTTGGCAAGATGTGAATCTTGTCCTTGGGGATCCAATACTGATTTGATCCAGTTTGTTTATTCCGGCACAGTTTGGGTACCCATGTCTGAATTTTAGGTCTGGACTGGTTCAGTACAGCATAGTATGATCTTTGTCTAGATTTGGTTCTATAGCCTAATCCGGATCGATTTAGAACCGACTTCTATTTTCTATGAATCATGTCAAGACCCTTGGAACCAGAAATGAACCATTCTAAGGCTGATCTAAGGTCCTTACTTGAGTTTTCAAGGAGGAGTTCTCTTTCTCAAGTTTTTCAACTTGAGTAGAGGTTCCTTCTTGAACCTTCTCAGTTAAGGATCTAGAGTCAGCTCCCTCTTTCAGGAGTTTTACTTCCTGTTGGAGAGATTCGACTCAGAATTTAGCTTTCGCCAAGTCTCGAGAAAGATAAGCAATTAATTCATTTAACTGACTTCTAGAAAAGCCACTAACAGTAATTTCGCCTTCCTCTGAAAACGTGAGTCTGCCGTCGTCCGATTCTGATTCTGACTCGGTCTCGATTTCTTCTGAGGCGGTTAGTGCGAGCAGGTTCGACTGTGGGACCTCTTCTTCTTCAGAGGAGGAGGACTCATCCCACGTTGCCTAAAGAGCCTTCTTCTTTCTCATCTTCTTTGTTTCCTTCAGATTGGGGCATTCAGTCTTGTAGTGACCCTTTTTCTTGCATTCGTAACAGGTCACGTTTGGTTTATTCTTTTCATTTGAGGGTTCAGCTGGTTCTTCCTTTCTTCGGCTGGCTTTCCTTCTGTTGGTCTGATTTTTTAGTTCTTTGTAGTAGTCCCGGGCTAGCCGAACCAGCTTAGGCCGATTTCCCTCGCTGTCTTCTGAGTCTGAATCTGAATCAGACTCGAGTGCAGGTTGAGACTTCTTCTTGGTTGTCTTTCCAGCTTTACCTGCAACAAAAGCACGGCCTTTCTCGGCCAGATTGCAGTTAGTCTGTTCATGTAATTCGAGTTTAGAAAATAGTTCATCTAACTTAATTTTAGAAAGATCCCTTGAAAATTTGTACGCATCTACCATCGATGCCCACAAAGTGTTTCTTGGGAAAGCATTAAGGGCGTACCTTATCAGGTCACAGTTTTCTACCTTGTGACCGATGGTGTGTAGACTGTTCATCAGCTCCTGAATTCTGGCGTGGAGCTAAGCTGCAGATTCGCTGTCGTTCATCTTAATGGTATACAGCTTGTTCAGCAAAAGGTCCCTCTTGCTGATTCGGGTGTCGGAGGTTCCTTCGTGTAATTCGATTAGCTTACCCCAGAGTTCTTTTGCGCTGTTGAATGGACCCACCGGTTCAACTCCGCTTTGGTTAGGCCGCATTGAAGTGTTTGGGTCGCTTTAGCATCAGCTTCAATTTTCTTTTTGAGTGAAGTGTCCCATTCAGTGTAAGATTGTTGTACTCCGTCAGCATTCTTCGGTATTTCCAGTTCGGACTGGATTATTATCCACATGTCCACCTGAGTTTTCAGGTGGACCTCCATCCTACTCTTCCAGTAGGAGAAATCCTCCCCACTGAAGAGTGGTGGTCTGGCGGTGCTGAAGCCTTCTTGCATGGTCATTTAGGTTATACTGAAAAGAGATAGAAAAGATAGAAATGTCCCAAGACTTGGTCTTGGATTAGTAGTGCGGGAAAAAGAGAAAACAATTATCGAGTGGTGTTGCACCGGTCTCGATTAACAATAAAAATTCAAAAAACAAATAAAAGCAATTCGAAAAAAAAAATCGAAAAATTCTCAAATTGGTGGTTGCACCAAATTTGAGCTTCCCCGTTCTAATACCACTTGTTGGATCGATAGAGTACGATAGAGGGGGTGAATATTGTAAACCGTTTCGGATTTAGAGAGAGAATGCACAGCGGAAAATTAACACAAAAATCAAACGCGAACACAAGGATTTACTTGGTTCGGAGTCGCGGTCGGCTCCTACTCCAAGGCCCACGGTCGTTGACCGTTTACTGCGGGCAATTCTATATGTGCGCAAAATGTTTACAGCAGAATATCACAGTTGTAGTACAGTAAACTGAAACTTAAAACTCTTCGTTACCGATGCCCGTTGTGGATTGTACTTCGGAGCAGAGGGTCGTCGTCGGCGCTTGTATCTCGAGATGGGAGGTTTCCGGAGCAGAGCGCTTGAGTCGAAGAGCATATTGGCGTTGGAAGAATGTGTTCAGAAGCCTTGGGCGTCGAGCTCCTTATATAGTGAGCCTGGGGGCGCCCGGGACGTTGGGGGAGCCCTCCACGTGTCACTTGATCCGGCAAACTCTCGGTCAGCCATTATCCCTCCAGGATCGGGCTGAGGTTTGACGGGGGCACCCGGTACGCAGGGGGCGCCCGGGTTGACTCGGTCTGCTGGCTTCACACTGGCTTGAACTCTATCCGCTTCGTTAGCTTGGACCCAGGGCGCCCGAGGCATCTGGGGCGCCCGGGAGCAAGAGGGCGCCCGGGAGCATGGGGGCGCCCCGCCCAGTGAGCTTCCGAAGCGTATTCTTGCTCAACTCTTGTTTGGCTTTTACCTGGGGTGCCCGGGACCTCCCGGGCGCCCAACCCAGCTGCTGCCTCTCTCCTTTGAGGCGTTCTGGGCTGCAGAAACTCTTTCCTTCAGTCCTACATCCAGGGTTAGTACCAAACATGATAAAGCAAGTATGTTAGTGAGTCTTACAGTCGTAGATGTCTTAGTTCTGACTTTGGGTCTCCCAAAATGGAACCCTAGGTCGAACCGACGCCTACTGTTCCCTCGACGGGGAACGCGTCCTTACCTACTCCTCTTAGGAGAATTTACCTGTTGCCAACCAGCTCCTCCGGTTGGACTTTTGCCCAGCAATCCTTCGCCAGGTGCCTAGCTGTCCTTCGCCAGGTCTTCAGTACCAGGCAGTCCTTCGCCTGGTGCCCAGCAGTCCTTCGCCAGGTCTTCAGTTCCAAGCAGTCCCTCCCCTGGTGCCTAGCATTCTTTCACTAGGTCTTTGACTCCTAGCAGTCCTTCGCTAGGTGCCCAGTAGCCCTTCGCCAGGTCTTAGGGTTCCGATGCCTAGCAGACCTTCGCTAGGTGCCTAGCAGTCCTTCGCTAGGACTTCAATCTGCACACTCAAGTAGCATGTTAGATAAACATAACATCTTAACTTTTGAACCCTTTGCCATTATCAAAACACAGGTTCGACTTGGGTGCTGTCTGCACCAACAGAGTCAATGGGAGTCTTTCCTTGGAGCAGGTTTGCCCGTTTTCCATCTCAGGTTGCAACGGTCGCTGGCGCTGCTGGAGCTGCTGACTGGGGCTCGGCTGAGGGAAGCTCAGGGAGTCCAGAAGAGCTCAGTGGTAGGTGAGCGGTTGCAGGTGAGCAGCTGGAGGCTGCAGTGAGATGCTGTGACCTGGCGATCAGTGGGAGAGACTTAAGCGCTTGGTGGCGAAGAAGTCTCTACAACAACAACAACGTTACAGCTTGTGTTCTGGTGACATCTCAAATTGTGCTCTTGCGACAACTCTGTTCCATAATCTTGAGCAAGCAACTGTGATCTTTGAAGCAACCTTCTGTTACTTGAGCACTTGGAAGAGAAACAAGAAGCTTGGCGAGTCCATCAGCGAGAAGACACAGAGAAGGGAGTTCTTGCGTGAGATCTGCGTTGAGTGGAGCTCGGGAGAAGTTTGCTTGTGTTCTTATGGTTATAAGTGCTAAGTAAGATTCTTCTTGTGTTTCCTGCACTTTATACTTGATCCATCTTGAAACGCTATGGAGAGGTTACTTCACCGAGAAGGAGGTTCCATTTTATCCGGATTTTTCGGGGCTTGATCTGCCGACGATCAAGGGATCGCCCACCTTACGGGCACGCCAAGGAGTAGGGGCAAGTTATCCCCGAACCTTATAAATTCTCTTTGTTAGCGTTTGGTAGTTGTTCTTAGCTTAGGGTTTAAATTCTGCACACTCTATTTTTATTGCTTCCGTTGTGCTATTAAACGTTTAAGTGTAGAAAACTTGAAAAGTTCTAAAGTTCAAGTGTCTGGCTATATTCACCCCCCCCCCCTCTCTAGCCATCCAAGTTCCAACACGAGTTGGGAACTCAGGGGACTAGTTTGGGAGCTCGGGACAGGAGCTTGGGAGACTCAATCGGGAGCTCGGGTCGGGAGCAAAGGGACTTGGTCGGGGAGCTCGGCGCTCGGCAGACTGGGTCGGCGCTCGGCAGACTGGGTCGGGAGCTCGGCGCTCGACAGACTAGGTCGGGAGCTCAGCAGACTGGGTCGGGAGCTCGGTGACTTGCTCGGCAGACTTGGTCGGCAGACTTGGTCGGCAGACTTGGTCGGCAGACATGGTCGGAAGCCCGAGAGGCCCGGTCGGAATTGCAAGGGAAATTCATTAAAATGTTTAATGAAGGAAAGAGAAAAATCTCTCTTCATTGGATGAAGAGAATGTGAAGAGTCACATGAAAAGATGTGCTCTTTATTGGCTTTAATGAAGGGAAGTCAAAGAGACAAAAGACTCTTCATATTCATGGAATGAGTATAAAAGAGAGTCTAGTCATTTTGAATGACGAGGGAGAGCTTTCCCTTCTTCCCTTCTTCCCTTCTTCTCTTCTTCCTCTTCTCCCTCTTGGCCGAAACCCTTTTGGGTTCTTGGTTGTCTTGTGAACTACCCCAAGTTACTAGCACAACTAAGGTAGTTCTTCCTGAAGTTGAGAGATCGTGTCTGTGTGGATACGAATAGAGGCACGGACACTTGAACGTGCAAGAGATCCGGTGCATCTTGGACGAGCGGGACAAGCAAAAGGGCACGCTCCAAAGGTATACACTTTAGATAGATCTATTAGATAGATAAACTTTGTACGAGTTTTTCTTTCGCATGTATCGCTCGAGGGATCTTGTTTTCGCTACGTTTTTTGTTTTGGTGTCGGGAGATCCCAACAGTCGCCCGAGCTGCATTCAGCTCCACCAGGCGTTCCTGAAGTTGTGCCTTGGCGCGAACTACACGCCCTTGAAGGGTCGCATTCTCAACTCGCAGCATGTTCCAGGCCTCGTCGTCCGGTTGTAGCTGCGCGCAGCGAAGTTGAGCCGCCAGCTCCTCCCTTCAAGACTCTGCTTGACGAGGGGACCGAGCTTGAGCAGCGAAGGAAATGCCCATATCGTAAATTGAGCCGACTAGCTGTAAAGAAAGCGAAAAGTTAGTCGAGAAAGAACCGGATGAGCAGGAGCCATCAGTAGAACATACCTGACAAGCCTCCGCCACTACGCCATTAGCTCTGGTAATGGGGTCCTGACGGTCGAACGCCCGAAGACCATGGTACAAATGGTCGCTCAAGGGGGCATATAGATGTGCCACTTGGGCAGACCCCAGTGGCTCGGAGACAGGAATCTCGTAGGCAGTACGAGGATCTGCCCGCGATGGCAAGATCCGATGCAATGGACCAGGGACTGTAGCTCCCTCGGGGAGAGAGGAAAAAGGCATATCGGTCTGCACACTTGAAGAACCGGCCTGAGTCGATGGGGGCACCGGTTGGATAGCCCCTTGAATGGAAGAATTCGGGACAATGGGCGCGGATACCGATGGAACAGGAATCGTCGGTGAAGGAGGCGCAGAGGGGGTCTTCTCCGGGAGGATAGTCATGGTCCCAAAGGGAGGCGAACGGTCACCTGACTGATCCTGATGGTGCCTGGTCTCCAATGGACAGGGATCCACGTCTGAAGCCTCAAGCTCAGAATCCGGCGTCTCCCCCTCAGGCGCCTTACCCTTACTCAAAAAGGGTGCGTCAGTAGGATCTACCACCGAAGAAGGAGATACCAGAGTAGCTGACGGTGAGTTAGCCGGATCAGCGAGTATGGCCGCCACCGCTGCTGCAAACGCGGCCTCATCCTCGGCGAACCCTGCCTTCAAGGATTCAGACAACATTTTGGATTCCAAAGAAGATACAAGGTTACCAGAGGAGGTGGTTAAGAAGAGGAGGAGAACGGTAGCAGAAGAGTATTGGGAGAACGAAAGCGGCGTGGAAGACAACCACTGGCGCATATGTTAGTGATATGAGAGAAGTGTCCTAAGGCAATCGTCTTATGATTGTAAAACATTTATTTTAATAAATGATAATTCACTATTTGAGTATACATGCTTGTGTATTTGATTGGGATCTTAAACTCATCTACTGAATGTCCGCAATACAACTCACAGCATAAGAGAATTTGTGATGGGATCACAACTAGTGATTATCTCTAAATGTGCAAATGTGAAGTATTAAAAATATCCCTAGTCGATGAATTGATAAATACGGACACTATCAATTCTGTTGAGACTAGCATAGGTTATTCTCTAATCAGCTGATTCTCACTGGTTGGTGACATTGGGATGTCCGGAGATAAACATGGGTGCTAGTTAAGGGAACTAGTTCATTGGAGTGACTAGCTGTAAGACTTCATATGGTAATCTATATAGATATGTCAATGAAGTTCTTACTGCAGCTTAAGTGCGATGTTCCTTTGACTTGCGGTGTTCAAGTCATCTTGGTCATGGAGACTTATACTTTAACATCTTAAGCAAGCATCTCCAAGGAGGTGTGGACCCAGGATGATTGGGTATAAGCCGAAGTGCCCGAAGATGTTTGTGTTGGAAATTCTAGGCCGCAAAAACCGCTTTTTGCGTTGCGGAAACCCCAGAATCTCGGCCACGGATCCGTGCGAACTTATAAAACAAATACGAGTACGAGTTTAACATCTAGATCTACACTAGATCTACGTGATAAGGACATTACCCTTGACGCGTAGCCCTTCGCTTTCCCGCTTATCCAAGAGGCCGCCGGATCTCGTAGAGTATCAAAGTAGACACTCCTCTATATGTATCCACGCGAACAAAAGAAGATGGATCGAAACCTCGGTGTGCTAGCACCCCTATGGGTTTCGGCCAAGAGAGGGAGAGGAAGAAGAAAAATCCGGGAGGAGAAGAAGAGCCGCCAAAATGAAACAAAACACACCTTTTATTTCCCTTGGGTGGCCGGCCACTTAATGGCCATTAGGTGGCCGGCCATAATGGCCATTAAGTGCCATTAGGTGGCCTTCCAAATCCCCTATCAATTTGAATTCGAAATTCAAATGGGGGGGGGAAAAACCAAGTCAAGTCTAACTTGAATTGGAACCAAGTCAAGTCAAACTTGATTTGGATTTAGGTCAAGTCAAACTTGCCTTTTATGGACTTTCCATATTTAGTCAAGTCAAACTTGACTTCATTTCTTCTCCCATGTTGAGTCTAACTCGAAGTGGAACCAAGTCAAGTCAAACTTGATTTGGATTTAGGTCAAGTCAAACTTGCCTTTTATGGACTTTCCATATTTAGCCAAGTCAAACTTGACTTCAATTTTTCTCCATCTATTTGTTCTTTGCGTGTGACCCTATAGGTTCTTGTAACGTTGGCAATGCTTCTAACGTCTTAGAAACATAAGCAATGAGCGGTATCTAGCAACACATCATTGCTACCCAAGTTACAAGAATGTTGAGATCCAACATCACCTTGTGACTAATAATTGTGACTCTCACAATATATGATAATGTCCCTCTATCCTTGATATCTAGATTGACTCAATTGAGGCATAGACCGTGTCATCCTCGAGTCAATCTATATCTTGAACTCCAAGTAGACTCACACTAATCAAGTGAGCTCAATATCTCATATTGACTCACTTGGGCATGGCCATGCACTTTGTGGTCTCACTCTATCAAGAATACGATATCGCTCCCGTCATATAGGAGGGATAGATCCCATCTACATCACTCACATCCCTCTCCATAATTTGTTACATACCCAGTAATCGCCTTTATAGTCCACCCATTTACGGGTGACGTTTGACGAAGCCAAAGTACGTAACTCCTTATGTAGGAATCCATGGTGACTTCAGGTCCAAGGACTAATAGTCATACTAATAGCCACATGAGAAAGTATATGACACTCATATAACGATCCATGATACTTTCTCATGGCGGGTCATTCAGTATACATTCTCCAATGCATACCCATGTGTCAACTTGATATCTCTATATCCATGACTTGTGAGATCAAGTCATCATGTTGACTCACATGCTAGTCTCTACGTATTAACATTGTCCCTGAATGTTAATACTCGACTAGGAATTATTTAGAGTAGTGTTCTCTATATCATCTCACTATCGATTCAACCAATCGATTGATATAGATAAGAACCTTCTACTCAAGGACATTATTACACTTAGCTAATTGGCACAAATACACGTAAGTATAATAACCATAAAACATGCCTTTATTCATACATAGGAATATGATACAAATTAGTCCATACAATCATTACATGATCGGCTCTAGGGCTCTCACCAACAATCTCCCACTAGCACTAGTGCCAATCACTGTAGTATCTAATACCCAATGATCTAGTGTGACCATCATGCTTTGTCTGTGCCAAAGCCTTGGTCAGGGGATCTGCGACATTCGCCTCTGTGGGTACTCTGCATATCTTCACATCTCCTCTATCGATGATCTCTTGAATGAGATGGAAGCGCCGTAGTATATGTTTGGTCCGCTGGTGTGAGCGAGGTTCCTTAGCCTGCGCAATAGCCCCATTATTGTCACAATAGAGCTCTATGGGATCTGCAATGCTAGGAACCACCCCAAGCTCTGCAACGAACTTGCGGATCCAAACTGCCTCCTTTGCTGCCTCTGATGCAGCAATATACTCAGCCTCAGTTGTAGAATCAGCAACTGTGTCCTGCTTCGAACTCTTCCAGCTCACAGCGCCGCCATTCAGACAAAACACGAACCCTGACTGCGACCGATAATCATCCTGGTCGGTTTGGAAGCTGGCATCACTGTAACCCTTTACAGTTAGCTCCTCATCGCCCCCATATATCAAGAAATATTCTTTAGTCCTTCTCAAGTACTTAAGAATATTCTTGACCGCTATCCAGTGACGCTCACCTGGATCTGACTGGTATCTGCTCGTCATACTCAAAGCATACGAGACATCAGGACGAGTACATAGCATGGCGTACATGATAGATCCTATGGCCGAGGCATAAGGGATCTGATCCATGCGGTCTCTCTCCTCTCTAGAAGAGGGACTTTGAGTCTTCGAAAGACTCATACCATGTGACATAGGCAGAAATCCTTTCTTGGAATTCTGCATGGCAAACCGAAGTAAGACCTTGTCAATGTATGTACTCTGACTTAGGCCAAGCAATCTCTTAGATCTATCTCTATAGATCTTGATGCCTAAAATACAGGCTGCTTCACCTAAGTCCTTCATTGAGAAACAATTTCCCAGCCAAGTCTTCACAGACTGAAGCATAGGAATATCATTCCCAATGAGTAGTATGTCATCCACCTACAATATGAGGAAAACAACTATGTTTCCTTCAACCCTCTTGTAGACACAGGGTTCATCTTCATTCTTGATGAAACCAAACTGTTTGATTGCATCATCGAATCGAAGATTCCAGCTCCGAGAAGCTTGCTTTAGTCCATAAATGGATCTTTGCAGCTTGCATACTCTGCCAGTATGCTTTGGATCTACAAAACCCTCAGGTTGTGTCATGTACACATCCTCGAGTAGGTTCCCATTCAGGAACGCGGTTTTGACATCCATCTGCCAGATCTCATAATCGTGGTATGCTGCAATAGCAAGCATGATCCGAATGGATTTGAACATCGCTACTGGAGAAAAAGTTTCATCATAGTCAATACCATGAATTTGTTTGAAACCCTTTGCTACCAGTCTACCCTTATAGGTATGCGTAAGTCCTCCCATGTCAGTCTTTCTTTTAAAGACCCACTTACACCCAATGGGTTTTACCCCTTCAGGTGGATCAACCAAGGTCCAAACTTGGTTGGTGTACATGGAATCCATTTCGGATCTCATGGCCTCAAGCCATTTCTCAGAATCTGGGCTCATCACAGCTTCCTGATAGGTTGTAGGCTCATTCTCAATGAGCACAACTTCATTGTCATCAGACAAGAGAAATGAATATCTCTCAGGCTGATGACGTACCCTACCAGACCTGCGAAGAGGTAGGTCTACTTGAACAGGCTGTTGTTGCATAACTCCTTGTGCAACAACCTCATGATCCACAACATTTTGTGGTTCCTGTTCAACCTCCATCAAGGCCTCAGTGCTATGGTCCATATCTTGAAGTTCTTCAAGATCGAACGTACTCCCACTAGTTTTTCTAGAAACAAAGTCCCTTTCTAGAAAAACCCCAGTCTTCGCCACAAACACTTTGTGCTGACTGGGTATGTTGAAGTAATATCCCTTCGTTTCCTTGGGATATCCTACAAAATAGCACTTATCAGATTTGGGTCCCAGTTTGTCTGAGACTTGACGTCGAACGTAAGCCTCACAACCCCAAATCCTCATAAAAGACATCTGGGGACTCTTCCCAGTCCATATCTGATATGGTGTCTTTACTACAGCCTTTGATGGAACACGGTTAAGAGTGAAGGCTGCCGTGTCCAGAGCATATCCCCAAAAGGATATAGGAAGATCTGTGTGACTCATCATGGATCGCACCATATCTAATAGGGTTCGATTCCTCCTTTCGGATACACCATTCCATTGTGGTGTTCCAGGAGGAGTGAGTTGGGACAGAATCCCACACTCAGCTAGATAGTCACGGAACTCATGGCTGAGGTATTCTCCACCTCGATCTGATCGAAGTATTTAATACTCTTGCCAACTAGTTTTGTACTTCATTCTTGAATTCTTTGAACTTTTCAAAGGATTCTGACTTATGTGTCATCAAGTACACATAACCATATCTACTGAAATCATCAGTAAATGTAATGAAGTACCTATAACCTCCTCTGGCAGCAACATTGAAAGGGCCACATACATCGGTATGTATAAGACCTAACAAATCGGTTGCTCTTTCGCTGTGTCCACTGAATGGAGTCTTGGTCATCTTGCCAAGAAGGCAAGACTCGCATGTCTCAAATGATTTGAAATCAAATGAGTCCAGCAAACCATCTCTATGGAGCTGGATAGGCGACTCTCATTTATATGGCCTAAGCGACAGTGCCAGATATAGGTTTGGTTCAAGTCATTAGACTTGAGCCTTTTGGTATTTATGTTATAGATAGGGTTTTCTAAGTCTAGAAGATAGAGTCCGTTCATCAGAGGTGCACTACAATTTCATTCAAATAAACTGAACAACATTTGTTCTTTATTATAAACGAAAATCCTTTCTTGTCTAAACAAGAAACAGAAACTATGTTCTTAGTCAGAGCAGGCACATAATAACAATCATCTAACTCTAGTACAAGCCCAGAGGGCAGAGATAGCATATAAACTCCTGTAGCAACAGCAGCAACTCTTGCTCCATTGCCAACTCGTAAGTCCACCTCGCCCTTTGTCAATGTCCTGCTATTTCTCAGCACCTGCACATTAGTACAAATGTGAGAAGCACATCCGGTATCTAATACCCATGATGTAGAAATAGACAAATTGACTTCTATAACATGAATACCTGAAGTAGAAGTCTGACTTCTCTTCTTCTGGAGATCTTCCATATACTTCTTGCAGTTCCGCTTCCAGTGTCCGGTCTCACCGCAGTGGAAGCAGGTAGCATCCTTGGCAACCCCTCCTTTGGGTTTCAGTGCTTTGCCCTTGCCCTTGCCCTTGGCTTGAGACTTTCCTTGCCTTTGGGCTTGCCCTTACCTTTGTCCTTCTGCACCATCAAAATGGGCTTGGCCTTCTTAAGATGAGCTCAGCAGTTCTCAACATGCTGAGCATCTCAGGCAGGGGCTTGTCAATTTCGTTCATGTTCCAGTTCATGACAAATTGACTATAACTTTCGGGTAGGGACTGCAAGATCAAGTCTGTGGCCAGCTCTTGGCCCAGTGGGAATCCCAATCTCTGCAGATTCTCTATGTACCCAATCATCTTGAGTACATAGGGACCTACGGGAGTCCCTTCTTGCATCTTGCACTGAAACAGTGCCTTAGAGATCTCAAATCTCTCGTGCCTTGCTTGTCCTTGATACAGTTGACGCAGATGCTCAACCATATCGAAAGCATTCATTAACTCATGTTGCTTCTGAAGCTCAGAGTTCATGGTTGCGAGCATAAGGCATGACACATCTAATGCGTCATCTTGATGCTTCTTGTGAGCATCACGGTCAGCTCGCGTGGCAGTGGCAGGAGGTGCCTCGGGAATAGGCTGCTCCAGAACGTACAGTTTACGTTCTTGCTTGAGAACTATTCTCAAGTTCCTGTACCAGTCCAGGAAGTTTGCTCCGTTGAGCTTGTCCTTCTCAAGGACAGATCGCAGGGAGAGAGTATTTGCGTTTGTCGACATGGCAATCTACAACAATAAAATGCAGAAAATAAATTATCACATTCCAACTATCATTTAATTAGGCCTTTAATTAAACGATTCTCCCACTGAATTATAGAAATTTTGTAGAATCAAGTCATAGACGTGGTCAAACCACGCTACAAGATTCTATCTAATTTAACTATAATATAGTGGGACAAGATCCACATCATACTAATCCTTGAGTTAGCTTTGGCTAAATCGCCCAAGACTTAGTACGATCGGTAGGTAACAATTTACCGATTACATCTCTATGCAACTCTTGTTTATAGGATTAAAATTTACATTTACATAAAAACTTGAGTTAGCTTTGGCTAAATCGCCCAAGTTTTAATATAAATGCGATTTTATCCTACCTTTCCAACGATTGGAATATGCCTATAGTTGAACTCGATCCAACCGAGTTAACTAGTTTCACTCAATCTGATTGAGTTTGTTCTCACCCAAGCCGTGATAGGCGGACCAAGATTGTCCCTCCGTACCTACCAAGATTAAATGTGTTGCTCTGCTTTGGCAGATTCAACAACAACAAATGATCGAGGTAGTGATAGGTATCAAAACTTGTTAGGCATTTCGAGAATGAGTTGATTTGAATTAGATCGAATCTAATCGCAAGAGAGAGGGTGTATCATATACACAAGGCTCTAATTATTTTACTCTAGCATGCATCAT